>VWZZ01008229.1:116-40674 GCA_013399095.1 Psophia crepitans
AGGAGCCGCAGGCGGGACGTGTCAGCAGAGGCGATCCGTAGAGACGTGTTTATCCCCCTCACCGTTTCCCTTTCGCTCTTTCAGCCTCGCTCCCTCCCCTCCCCGGGCTCCGGCTCCCGGCTGCGCCTGCCCCCCGGTCCCGGCTGCCCCCCCGGTGCCAGCGGGCAGCGAGGCCGGGGCAGTTTGGGGCTCTCCCCGCAGCCGGAGGGAATTACCCCGATGAGCAGACAGTACGCCCCCGCCCGCCAAAAGATAGAGTGCCCTCACGTCATCCCTTCCTAACGGCCGTGCCCTGCAGGTAACCTGATCAGGAGGGGAACTCGTGGGTTTCACATGCGGGGGGGCTGCCGCAACCGCGCGCTGCCCGTGGAGTGCTGCAGAGGTCGTTGGGACAATCTGCTGCCCGTGAGAAACGCCAACCCTTACAGGGGCTGCGCTGGGTAGACCCCCTTCCTCGGGCAGGGCGATAGCAGGCTGCGAGTGGCGGGGGCCGGGGGGCGGCGGGTGCCCGCAGCAGTTAGCCATGCAGGGTGGCATCGGTTGCCACCACGCTGGATGGAGCCACGGGCTCTCTTGCTAGTCGGAGGAGAGAACCAAGCACCTTCGGCGTGCAATTGCTCTCCTCCTAGCTGGAGCGGTTTTTGAGAAAGCATCAAGAAAGCTGGAGGCGCAGCCCAAATCAAGGAAGCTTAACCCTGAGGTAAAGCACATGGAGACCTTTTGGGGGAGTGCTGACTGAAAGGGAGCTTGAACCCTGAAAGAAAAGACAGTTTCCTCCAGCTGATTGCTCCCACGGGTGGGAAAGCAAGGCTTTGTGTAGCTAATACATGGGAGCAGGGGGTGAGCATTTCTGGGGCACCTCCTTGTGAAGCACCTGGAGCGCTTCTGGAGCGTCTTTGCCAGCTTCGTCGTCTCTGGAACAACCTGCAACTCTTCAAATTACGGAAACAATGTCTGGAGTGAGACTCAGCTTCTAGGAGGAGAAGTCCTAATTCTGGGATTCCTCAGGAACCAAGTGGGAACGGAAATCGAAAATGACCAAAAGATGCAAAACATGAGCTGAGACAGCTGGAGACACTGCAAAAGGAGTTCAAGCAACATCTGGAAACTTCTAATGAGAGGTTTATAAGAGGTCACCTGCAGACAAGGATAAAAGGCTTCAGTGTCCAGAGAGAGTGCAAAATTCTCCTGGAAGATTCCCTGTTTAAAATGGCAAGACGGATCAAAGAGGTGATCAGCAGCATGACTATCATGGAAAAGAATGTTTTCCAGAAAGTAAGAGGCACAATAAAAGCTTTGGCCAATTTACAAGCCAAGATGAACCGCAGCAAAGAGTTAAGAAATTGAAAAAAAGTCACTCAGAAAAGGAAATCAAAGGTTTGCAGGTCACCACAGGAAAAAACCCAGCCTCCTGCTGTAGACAAGGGCTAGCCAGAACACCGCCTACTACCAAACACTCGCCATCATTTTCAGTCCGCAGGAGGAAGGATTCAGGCTGACTGTCCCAGCTGAAGCAGTATGAGAACCATGGTCTTTGAGGAGAATACGTCTAGCAGGTTTATTCAACTCAGTCCATAAGCGTGGCGTAAGGGAATGGCTCTGAAATAGGAACCAACTTGATGGGGTCAGTTCTTAGGGCAGTGCGTACTTGCCTTCAGGAAAAAAAAGACTGAATGATCTAGGCAGGCTGTATGACTAGAATCAGCCATCAAATTAGAGAGAACCAGTCAGCCATGTGCTACAAAGTGGGGGACAAAGAGAATTCAGCTGAAGGATCTGGATAATTTTGGTTGAATAGCAAGATAGTACTGAAGACTTCCAGGGTAAATTGAACATTGACCTACTAATAGACTTTCAGTTATGGGATGACCAGATTGAGACCAGGGGGGAAAAATGAAACAAGAGCACATAAAAATCTGAGCCGGGTCAGAAAAAAGGTCCAGCTGTCCTGGAGTCCAGCAGGAGATGCCTCAGGAGGAGCAGACAGACAGAGCATGCTCGTAATGAAAGCTCCCCAGGGCAGTCTCCCAAATCCCGGTGGCCCGTGGTGCAGAGACTTCCTGAGCCAGAAACGATATCTCTGTGTTTAATGGGAAGCCAAAGACGCCGTGAGAGGTGGAGGAATTTGCCAAGGTGCTTAAATCATGTGCTGCAGCAGAGCGTTGGGCCAGGAAGCAGACATTGGTGAGAAGTTGGTCAGTCACTGGGCATCCTGTCAGCGCAGCATTGTGGCTAATGCAGAGAGAAGAAAAGAGAACTTTCTATTTCAGAGAGTGCCACACATACCTCACGTATGTAAAACGAGAGAGACGGCAGCCATGCAAAAATGCAGCTGGATTCAGAAGCAGAAATAAAAGAACCTGACTGTGGGAAGGTGGTGGGCCAAGGGAAGACATGACGTGCAACGCAGCTTCACAGTGTTGCAAAATGGGGAAATGGGGCTAGATCCGGGTGGGGGGCAGAGTCAGGACCACATTTTTGTGCAGCACTGTTACAAAAACCTTACAAGGGGGACACTGGTCTCAGCACCATTCCTAGGCCGTGTGAAATGGCTGATACTAACAGAGATGGCCCAAAGGTCTACCAGACCAGTCAAGCTACACTGGCGCTTTGGCTAATGGTGGCCGAGCTAATCAGCTTGAAATGGATAGTGGTGACAGGATAGCTTAGACACTTCCAAACCTGGGAAAGTCAGACTGGTGAAATGGGCACCGAAGAAAAAAGTCAGGTGTGATGTTCTCCTCAGTGCCCTGTCACTGTAACGGTGTGATAAAACACCAGGTACTGTGCTTATCATGTCAGTCTGGAAATTCCCTTTAAAGATGTGTTTCCAGTGAAGCAACCGAGTACTTGCAGGTAGCTGGTCTGCAGTGAAAAGCTGTCTTGCCTCCCAGGGCAGTTAAAAACAAAGGTGGCTCCAGTCTGAGGTCGCTTCCAGCCCTGACTGATGGGAGGGTCTGAAACCTGCCTGGAGACCTTCAGAGACCCTTACCCACAGGTCATTCAGATCTTACGGATGTGAAACAGAAATGATCCCCATCTGTCTGCTGGATGTTTTCCAGGAGCAGCAACCAGGAACAAGTAAAATAACCTTCCTCCTAAGTCCTCCTCTGAAGTGACTGGAAAGAAGCTGTGTCTGAAAATGAAGATGCCTTGGATGACACCATTGGGTTCGGTTTGGTCATTCGTGACAGATCTGAAAGGTGTATATTGACAGGCAGAAGCAAAGCTCAAAGCTGGGGGAAAAAATTGCTTTCTCAGTGAAGCCCAATGTGGCAATTTAGTGACGGTCGGGGGTTACGTAATGTGCCAGCTACCCCAGAGAGGCTGGCGGGGACGGTATGGCACGCCACGCTGACGGGAGACCTTGGGTGGCCTCAGCCTTTCAAGAGGTCTGTTGTGCTTAGGCTATTTATGGGTGCATGCTGAGACCTTTGGACAAGAAGCGGTAGGTGCAGTTACACATGGCCTGCGGTAAGTTCAAGGCTGACGGTCTGTAACTGGTCCCAAAGGAAAGGCAGCTGTTCCAAAATCAGGTAGTTTATGTCTGTCACACAACTGGTGATGGGGAATTTCCACTGAAAAAACCCCAAACCCAGACTGCACAGAGCTGGCCCCCTCCCCGGCCATTCGCAGGGGTGCAGGTCGGTAGGACTCTGCTCCTGTTACAGAAGGTTTGTTTGTAGATGTGCTAACAGTGAAAAACCTTGCACAGGTAAGGTGACAGAGGGAGAGCATTTCAGTGACCCACAGAATGAGATTTAGCAGTTTCAACTAGTGTAATTCTTGCCGGTGTTTAGATTTGCTGATAAGTTCTGCTGGTATTCGCACAGGAAGAACGCTATAGTAAGGGTAGGCCACGCATCCCTGCAGGAGCTCACTCTGTGGGCCTGGGAATCCCAAATGCAATTTGCCTGAGTATTAAGGAACAGAGCAGCTTTGCAAGTGCACGGTTACCTACAAGTTTGGGCATAAATGGAGCAGTGGTGATGTCTGGTCCAGGCAGCAGCTTTGGGGCTCAGTGCAAACAATGTCATGGATGTGAAATGGAAGAGTTGTTTTTTTCAAGGGGGTGAATGCAGAGGAGGAGATGTTTGGTTCCTCTCTTACAACTTGGAGATGTGCAACTGCTTCTCATTCACCCAGGAGAACCAAGGAAGGGCAATGCCAGGAAGGGAGTGTGGGCTCCTGAACCGGTCCACCGCAGAAAGGATCCCAGAAAGATACAAAAAGAATGTGAGCTGGGACACTGAGCTGTCCTGGAGTGAGGTATGCCTTTGGAGAACAATGAAATCTGCCTTTGGAGTACCAAGGGCAAAGCATTCTGGTCGTGGTGAGAAGGTTTGGAATTAAAGGTGAAATACTGCGTAATAGTTACAGTGCACAGAAACAACCTGTAGAGCACTTTGTTAGGTGATGTCTGGAGCATGAAGTTCTGAGATTATTATTTTAAATCTGGCAAATGTTTTGACCCATACATTTCCAAAAGGCCTTAGCTAAGCTAAGGGAAAAATCCTGTTGGGTAAGATTTAGGAAGGATGTAGAAAATGTGAGCAGGACATGAATGCCCCTCTTGCAAATAACGGTCCCACGGAAACGCAGAGATACACCATGAAATACTATCTGACAGAGTCATTTCATCAATGGGCTGCATTGCCTGATGTTCTTGTGTTTCTGTCTGAAGCAGATTCTGGGAGCTGCAGACTATTTCACAAAATGCCCTGAAGCTTGTCTGTTAGGACACTAGTGCCAGATGTTCAAGTGAAAAACGTCCTCTCCCTCCAAGTCCTAGGAGGTATGGGAGGATTGCACAAAGCTCAAGGGAGAAACACTGAATTCAGAACATTTCGGCAGATCTGTGAGGTGGTTGAGATCCCTAAAACATCTCCATGTCATCACAGCCTGAAGGGTTGGTGGGGTGTTTTCTTGCAGACTCTGCCGGTCAACTGCTGCTCAGAACTGCATCAAGGGGTAAGGCCCAGCATATTCCAGTCCTTTTGAAGGCCTCAGGAGTACCAAAGCACTTCCTCACCATTTTGGTGAAAACCTAAGGATTCCAGCATGCCTTTTTGTGGAGTTTTGGAAGAAGAACAAAGAGTTTTGGATCATGCATAGAAGCACGTGTCCTTTTTTTTTGAGTGGAAATCTAGGCTATTTTACAGTCTTAGGAAAAAACCCCAAAGAGAATCTTAAGAAGGATAAACCTAGAGCAACGCTGTAGGACTTGCTGTATAAGGGCATACAGTACTGACCTGGATATTTATGGTGCTATAGAGAGTACGGTGGGGTCCTGAAACAAAATCCCATGCTACCACGAGGCCCGTTAGAAAAAGTTCTCAGGGAAAACATACCAAGGAAACAAAACTTCAGGGTTTCGCTCTTCCCCTGCCCTTCCCTCACTGCAAACGTGGTTGTGAAAAGCTGAAGCACTAATCCCCTTCCTCCCCGCTAGCACCAAATGGGCAGAGCTTTGCAGGCGGGCTGCAGGCACACCGAGTGCACCTCGAGAGCACCCTGAGAGTGGCTGTCTGAAAGGGAATCGAGGAGCAGAAAACTACAGGAAAGTACGAAAGTTTTGGATAAGCGGTAGGAAAATACCTTACTGAAGCGTACTGTGTAATTACAGGTAAGTAAGAATGTGTCGTTCATCACTTCTTAAATGATTTTCCCTCGTTCTCTGCGTGGCGGGCTTATTAGAGCCTTGTCGTTTCGAGCTCCTTCAGGATAAAGAAGGTGGCTGAGAGGGCCAGTGTGGGAGGGGGGGTGAGTCCTGCTAAAACCAAGGGTGCAGGACAGTTGCTCTCCTCTGTGAAACAGTGACCACCCTGTCCCCGGCACTTGGCCGCAGGCAGGTAGGCCTAGCGAGAGTTCTTGGGTAGAAGTGCTGCTCAGAGCAGGCTGGCTCTGAGCAAAGACCCCAGGCTCCTGTCGTGTGAGTCCTTCTAGGTTTAGGGAAGAAGGCTCGCTGTGGTTTTTTATGAACCCGAACCCTTAGTGAGAGAGCCTCTAAATTCATAATCACTTTCTCCTCCTAAGTGGGATAATCTTCAAGAGCCAGAGTTTTTGTTTACCTTTAGGAGCAGAAGATATTATAGCACTTTCTCTACCTCTTTCATTGTAGACCTTCTGCTTAAGATTGTCCTCAGGCCATCCTGCCTGCCCTCTTGCTACATGACAACGGCGCATACAGGTATACAGCTCTAGAAGTTACTGGGGTGTTGAGCTTTTTAACTGGAAGGACAGGAGGAGAAATCAGGAGATCTCTTTGTGCTTGTCTGATTCTATCACCACCCCGGCTCTACCTGGAGTTTGCAAGCAAGGAGAAGCCCTCTGCGTCATATTGCGAAACAGTATTCCTTGCTGACCAAGGACGGGTACTGACTGCAGTCAAGCCCCAGACCGTAAGCAGGAAAGTACAGAGCTCAGCACAGACACTCAAGAAAAGACAGGCATGTTTGGTGATCGCTGTCATCCCAGAGGGAAGGAAAAGGCAGCCCTTAGACCCATCCTAGCTTGTCAGGAAGTATCCAGGATACCTCTGGACCTTGTACCAGCTGGGAAATACCCCTTCAACTCCCTACTCCATCTGGGGTGCCCTTCGCTCCCGGACCAGATGGCAGGGATGGCCACCTGAGCTGGCGATGCTCCCTGGGGTGTGCAGTGCCATGGGGAGCTACCCCACGGCACGTGGGGCTCTGATGCACTTGCAAATCCTGCTTGGCAAGGGTTGCTTGCCTGCAGTGTTATTCATCCCCGCTTTGCTTCACCGGGCGGCGGCTGCTGCTGCAGCCCAGGCTTGAGCACCAGCTCTGCGCAGCGCCTGGCTGCGTGCTAGCGGTGGCAGGCCTGGCAAGCCTCCCTTCTTCGCGGGGAGACTCTCCTCCCCTCGGATGAGCAGGTTTCCAGACAGCTCCCTTTTATGAGGACAGATTCCAGCAAGGCTCTAAAAACCAGCCTCATTTAACTCATCTGCCAGTCTTGTCCTCTGTGTCCTGCTGGGGAGGTATTGCATGACCCCCTTTAAGCTGTCGGCAGCCAGGCTTTCAACGTGGCAAGGGGACTGGACTGTGTCTGGGCAAATGTTTTCTTTCTGTGGTCAGAAAGCAGGGCTGGGCAAAGGCGCCGTGCCCGAGGCACATCCTGACAATGAGCCCCTGCCCACCCAGGCCATGCTGGGTCCCGATCTCCCACGTCGACGGCGGGGAGAACGAGGGTGGCAGCGACCATGGGCCTTCCCCAGGAGTAGCGCTTTTCCCCCAGGAGCAGCAGGGACCCTCGTGCTGGAACCCTCCCCGGCGTGGAGGAACACAGGGGTGCCAGAAGGAGAGCCTGGGATGCATCAGTGGGATGGGGACACGCTTGTGCCACCCACACAGCCCACTTCTGAGGCACGCTGGCACCCGCTGTCTCCAGTGGCTTGGCTCAGCATTGATGCCCTGTTAAAGGGCGGTGGGCAGCCTCTGCATCTCAGCACGATCACTGGGGACCCCTGCTCTCAGGCAGACATTGCTGAGGTTGCAGTTGCATTTCCCCCCCCGCCCCAAGCATGCACCCCACAACCATGAAGGTCCAAATCATCTTTTCATAAAACCACCGTACATCCCAGCCCCCAAGCACAAACCTGCCATGCCTGCTGGTGGCCTTGGCAAAGAGCAGAGGATTAAATCGGCAAACCCAAGACCCTGCTTTGGCTTGTACTCATTGAAGCTCATGAATTTATGTCAGGGTTGGAAAAGGTCCGTGGTATGGAAAGGTCAGTGTTTTATTTTATTGTCCTTTACTTCCTTTATTGTCCTGAACAAGGTGTGAGGAGGAAGCAATAGGTTGGAGGGGTACAGGGCTTCTGGAAGCGAGCAGGTGAGGCATGACATCGAAGTCAGAGAAAGCAGTGGGTGATGCTTATCACACCTCCTTGCATTCAGAGCAAGGTGGGTAGTAGGTCCCCGTGAATCTCCTCTGCCACAAGGAGAGGAGGGCATGCAGCCGTTTCACTACTCACCTTGAACTTTACTCTGCAACTTTTCTAAAATAGCCATGGCCAAAGTTCAGCCCACAGAGCTCTGCACAGTGGTCCAGGCCTTTGCGAGGAGGTCTTGCCTGTGGGCTTTGCTGTATAAAGCCCCCAGTGTGTGAAGTCTCCAGCAAGACAATAAGGCCTTCACCAAAACAGTGCTCCCTGAAGAGCAGAGGCATTGTGAGGTACAAATACCTGTGAACTAAGCTGAGCTGAGGTGGTGGGAGCTCAGCTGAGCAAGCAGTCAGAGAAGCAGGACCACAACCAGATCCCCATTCCCCAGCCCCACACACCTAGTGGCTTGGAGACAAAAAAGCTTGGATTTTTTAATTACTTTCCCATTTTGCAGATTAACATTATAATTCATGTTCTTTGTTTTGTTCTGCTTTTTTTTTTGTTTGTTTGTTTTAAACGCCTTTTCTCAGTGTAGCCAAAACCATTTAGAGGAGTTTTCCGAGGCACCTGTATGCTGGGCAGCCCTTGGAGGTTTGGCTGTCCCATAACGTGGGCTGTGCAGGAGGGGAACAGGAGCTGAGCACCAGTGTAATGGTAAGTGCCTGCAGCACGACAGTATGTCTCCTTCAAGTCCCCGTCTTCTGTGGGGCCAAAACAGACCAAAGTGGCACCAGTCCACCCATTCCCAGGAACACTAGCCCTAATATCTGGCTTTTTAGCCTCCTTTCTAGGGTTGGAAGAGTCTCCTCAAAGCATTTGGATGCATCTCAATGTGGCAAAGTCCGTGCTGGCAGTTTGAGATCCTGCTAGCACCAGCAATGGATGCCAGAATCAGGCAAATTTCAGATCCGTATCTCCAGGTCTGTAGAGTTCAGGCCAGTTGAGAAGTGGAGGCTTTCTCAGCGGAGGGAGGAAAAAGACCCCTATGTGCCACGTTGACATCAGTCACCCTGCTTATGCCACTGGCAGCTGAAACCCTGGCCGTGTGAGAGCTGGTGGCAGTTTCCAGCCTGGTCCTGCATGCAATGTGGTGCCTTAGGGATCTATAATCAAAGTTTTAATTATTAGGGTAAAATTGGTCATAAAGGGGAAATAGAATGAAATAAAATGGAAGTGCAGCTGTCGGCTTCCCTTGAGTTTAACTTGATCTATTTTAATTTAAATGGAAAACATCACATAACACTTTAAAGCACTTGTCAGGAACATATTGCCAACGCTAGATAGTGGGATGTTTTAGCAGTAGTATGATGGACATAAAGCTCTTTAATATGCACGGAAAACCAAACCTCAAATGCTCTGCTAAGAAAAATATTTGGGCCTTGTCAAGAAAGCATGGAGCTATGGGCAGGAAGAAATGCACGCTGCCTAGCACAGCGTCTCATTGTGTACCTTGGCGTCTTTTTATCTGCTTCTGAAAGTTTTGAACAGCAAGAATAGAAAACATCCATCGCACAGGTGCTGTGAGGCAAGTCTGTGCACGTGAAGCATTTCGAAACCCCCGGGAGCTTTGCCCAGCCGTCATACGGTGACCTCGGGGCAGGGGGTGAACACGACGAGCTCCTGATGTCCCTTCATCAAAATCACCAGAGGAGCTTCAGTTGAATGCAACTTGCAGAAGCTCTCGAGCTGACTGGCTTCTCCAAGATCTTTGTTTCTGTTCATGATAGACTGCAATAAAATTCCCCCACCCCTCCCTGGGCAAAGGCTTTGTAGAGTTGTGTGGGGTTCATGCCTTGGGAAATGCCACCTCCCACGGAGCTGGTTCCCGGCTGACGCAGAGCGTCCCCACATCCTTGTGCCACAGCCCTGGGAAGGCAAACCTCTTCCAGCTCCCAACAGCATGCTTGAGTTCCCACTCGATGCGGCGAGTGCTGAGGACGGTGTGGAGAGAGCTGCTTCGATGCCCTGGCATCGATACCAAAGCCAGGTACGCAGCCCTGTTTCCCACTCAAGGCAGCTGCAGGATGGCGCCTCTTTCCTCTGGAGGGGGAAGCTCGCGCGCGGGGCAGGAAGCCATCATGGAACAGCCAGCTCAGGAAGGGGCTGGGGCCAAGATTTTGTTTTTAACCTGTTTCTTGTTTATTTAAGCCTTTGAGGAACACGAATAAAAGCAGCCACTGACAGAGGCTAGCTGTGTCGCAATCGGAGCCGCGTGTGCTGGCTGGGTCACAGCGGCGGCGGCAGCCCGCGTGACAGCAGAAACCACCTCTCCGGTCATTTGTCAGCCTCGCAGGCCCACCAGCATCTTGCGCAGGAGCCAGGGTGCTCAAAGCGGGTATGCTGAGCGCATCCGCATCGAGCCAGCAGCAGCCCTTCGACGTGCTGCTACAGCTGGCCGCAGGGACGTCGTGCTGCCTGCCGGGCAGCGGTTCACGATCAGGGCTTTGGAGCTGCCCAGTTCTCTGGTGAAGGAGGTATTAGAGGCACAGATATCTTTGTCCTGGTTATTTGGTGCAGAACAGGTAAAAGTAACTTGTTCCCCCTTGCAGGGAGGCGTGGGTCCCTGATGGGCTTGCCCCTGGGGCTGATCGAGCCCTCGCCTCTGCCACCCGCTAGTGCTGCCCGTGCCACAGGGCTCGCTGCCTCCTGCCCCGAAAGTGGCCGCCTCACAGACTTTCTGGCCTTCTGCGCAGCGCCGGGAGAAGTAACACTGCCATGTATTTGATGCTACACCTGGGATGGCAACAGATTTGCTACGGTCAGCCATTTTTGTTGGTGCGCACGTTTCCCCCACATCGTTCATGCTCCCCATTTCGGGCTCCTGGTTTTGCTAAGGACAGATTCCCGCTCCATCAAAGCAGTGCTCGCCAGTGAGACCAGGAGCACAGATACGGGCTGTCGGGGAAGGTCTGCCTCCTCTTCCCTGTCTGAACCGACGGCCACTTTCCCTGGCTGCGAGGCCACAGGGCGCTGGTTTGATCCCACAGGGCGCTAGTTTGGTCCCACAGGGCGCTGTTTTGGGAGCGTGCTGGTTTGGGAACCCCCAGCTGCTCCCACCAGGTGCTGCAGGAGGTCCCAGATGCATGGAGCTGGCAGCCAGACCCAGGACTGGAATCGCTGGGCTTGAATTTGAACCAGAATTCCTCTGTAGAGCTGGGAGATAAACACACAGTTTCCTGCTGCAGAAAATGTAGGTTAGGTAGAGGTATCTTTCTACGTTGTTTGTAAAGGGCAGAGGATGACCGCCCATTTCAAGTTATCCCAATTTTTAAAAAGGTAAATAAGATGTAAAAATGGGATTGAGTGATAGTGTGACCATGGGGAGGGCCTGACTGGGGGCTGGGGTCAGAGTACGATGCATGGAATAAAGTGAGAGCACCGTGGGTTTGGATCCTCTAACTTTCATCAGTTGGAGCTACCTTCTCCTGTTAATCTGATTTTAAAAGGACCCAGAAGGGACCCTTGGCTTAACCCATGCGGGCCTGTGGATTTCAGAGAGCTCTAAGCCAATGTTAGGATGAATTTCTGAAACACCCTCTCCCCTTAAAAGAATAGATGGACGTGCCCTAATCTACTTGTAATTTTCCATCCAAGTTTGCTTAAAAAAGTAAATGAAGACATTATAAAAATCCAGCTGACCAAAAAAACCAGCTCTGGCCAGTCATTTCAGGCTAAGCTAATGCAATTATCATTCTTATCCATATTGTCATGCAGTTAGTCCTGCTGAGCCTAGCGCTCAACTGTCCTGATTTTTCATCATAAATTCTCTTTGTTCCTCTTCAAGTATTACTCCTGATTAAGGGCTGCGATTTGAGAAACTTAATGTCAGATTTTAAAGTGACAGTTGATTTTTCTTTCAGCAAGTTTGTTTTGTATGGATAAGCTTTTACATTGCATTGACATATTTTTGACTCCTTTTTACTCTTTGGATTCCTTTGTAGATACTCTTCTTAATTTCTCTGAAAAGATTGTAGAGCTTGTGCTCTCAGCAAGGGTAATAAACCCTCTTGCAGGTGTTACTGTGCGTGGGGGGAAGATCTGAAATGGAAGCAGGCACCAGGAATGCAAATTCCCGCTGCAATTTGGGTCACATGTCCAAAGGGAATTATAATCCCTCACATGCTTTCTCACACAGCGGGATGCGGGAGCAGAGGGATTGCTGCCTTGGACTGGGCTCCCAGCTCATCTCCTCTCCTGTCTTGTCTCTGAAGGTACCCAATTGCCAAGTGCTGTAAATCCGGAATGAGAAATGCCGGAATGGCCAATTATAACTTGCCTATAGGAAAATATTTTCCTAACCCCAGGCATTTATCACTTGGCATGTCCTCTGAAGAGCTCTGGTTTATATCCCTTCTGCATGATTATCTCAAATGAGATAACTCTGGAGATATCCTCAACCTTTATAAATGCCCATGTCTTTTTTGCAGACCTCCTGAACTCTTCATTTCGGTGATCTCCTGTGGCAGTGAATCCCAATCCTGCGGTGCACTGCCGAACGCATCCCCATTCCTTCGGCCATTCGCTGCTCGTTTTTTAAATCAAACCAAACATTCCTATTCCCTTCTACTGAACAATAACCCGGATTTTCTTGGTCCCTTGGGCTTTGCTCTCTGCTCTCTGTATCAGTCAGTCAGTACCACCTTTATTAATATTCCCTTCCGCTCCTGGTCTGTCTTTGCACAAGAGCTTTCCCATCTTCTTGAGCAGGAGTCTTTTTGGCCCTTGAAGTACAAAACCGCCTGCCCTCCTGGGCATCCCTCTCCCACCTTTACTGGTGGCTCGCCAGGACTGCAGATGTGGTATGAATTATTTTGAGGTCTGGGCAGAGGGAGTTGTGTTATAGATACAACTGTGCTGAAATCAGGAGCTGTCTCAGCTGAGTTACTAATAAGATTTGCCCTTGTTACCTGATCTGCGCCAAGACCTACAGCAGGGACCTCAGCCAGGGTCTGGCAGCTCCTTCCTGCAACTTCTATTTCACCCTGACCTCCCCCCTCACCTTTCCCGTGCCCCTGAGTCCATTGACCTGCCTGTGCCAGGACTGCTAACACCGCTGCACAAGGCCTTGCTTGCACCAGAGACACCATTTTGCAGTAGACGAATGTAGCCCGAGAATCCCTGGTTGTGAGCCACAGTGCAGGCAGCGGGCAGTCTGCTCTTGACCGTGTTGGCTGGTCGGGTGTAAAAAGAGGAGCCAGAGTAGGAGAGGGATTTTAAAAGCAATTACAGCTATCAGAGAGACAGAAAAAAAATAATAATCTATACTGCATAGATGTGGTATTGTGGCATGTCAAGAGCAATGGGAGCAAGGGCTTGGTTGGCAGCATCCCTTTGAAGATGCCTGTGAGAGCAAAAGCGGATCATTCAAGTGTCCCCAGTTCAGTTTTGGGCTGTAGCTGCTCAGAGGAGAGCTCCTGGGCCCTAGACACCATGCAAAGCTAGCAGGGAGCTGCCAGAAGACACCGCTGTCACTGCGGACGAGGCCATCTTGTTATCCCTTTAGGCTGCTTATGGATGCATGACACAAAAGGTTGTTTTCCCTTTTACCTTGTAGTTTAAGCTCAAGGTTTGATACTCCTGGAGCAGTGGATGTCCAAGGGCGCGACTCCCCGTGACTGTGCCCATGTAAAGTGGCCTGTGCTGGCAGGAGGCAGATGACAGTCAGAGATACCACTGACATCATTTTAAGGCTGGGTGAACACACTGCAGCTGGAAAAACACTAAAAAAATGGCATTTATACACCTTGTACACTCAACTGCACTCTAGGCAGTATGGGTAGGGGTGCTTGCTTTTGAAGTTATTCAAGTCATCCCATTATAAAACCTAATTTTCAGTCAACTAAAACTTTGCCAAACATTTTGAGGTGTTTTTTTCCATGCTCTATGGCTGCTTCTGAGTTCTTTGAGGGAAGGATCTAGCCAACCTGGCTTGGCCAACGTTTAGCACCTAGCGCAAGAAGCAGGGGCAGAAGAAGCTGTTTCACACCACACGAAGTGCTTCTGGTGACCTTTTCACTGAATGGCTTGAGCATGCCCCTGCTTCGGAGCAGGGATTTGAAATTTGGCAAGAGCGCCAGACGTTGTGTCAGGGATTTGCCATGGGTCTTTCCATCACCTCCCATCCGGGAAATCCTCCATGTCTCCATCGCCTCCCACTCGGCTGTGGCACCTCCCTGCTGCTGCCAGTCCCCGTGTTGTCTGAGGTGTCTGACCTCTGCCTGATGCCTCTCGGTTTTACAGCCCCACTAACAAGCCACGGGGCTGTCAGTACAGTGTAAGGCCACAGTCTTTTTTTGTGACTTGAAAAACTACATCCAGAAAGTTGTGTTAAAAGTTTCTCACAGATAACTAGTGACAGGACTAGGGGGAACGGCTGCAAGTTGCGCCAGGGGAGGTTCAGGTTGGAGATGAGGAGAAATTTCTTCTCGGAAAGGGTGGTCGGGCATTGGAATGGGTTGCCCAGGGAGGTGGTGGAGTCACCGTCCCTGGGGGTGTTTAAGGAAAGGTTGGGTGTGGTACTTAGGGACATGGTTTAGTGGTTAATAGGTGGTGGGGGGACGGTTGGGCTGGATGATCCTTGAGGTCTCTTCCAATCTTAATGATTCTATTCTATTCTATTCTATTCTATTCTATTCTATTCTATTCTATTCTATTCTAAAGTCACACAGTGAAATATTGAGAGGTTTAGAAGTGTGCCAGGATTGAACTGACCTGTGCAAATTCAATTCACTTTCCAAAGCTGGTTTAAAAGAGATATCTATTACTACTTTCTTCATCCCACACAGCTGGCCTTCCCATCTGAAGTTTCGTGTAGTTTTAGGTACGATGTATTGATAGACCCCAACCTTTTGTTGCTTTTTTCAATATAGCTTGAACTGGAAGTGTTTGAAATCAGCTGAGATTTCACAAATGTTACCGTTGCTGTGTATCCTAAAGGCAATACTCTTTCTTGCATCTTGCACAGCAAGAAGAGATGTTTAGGACAGAGACCCAACTTTTGCCATTATTCCACCAACTTTTATGTGGATGCCCATGAACCCACAGGCTGGCACAGACAAGAGTCATAGAATCATTAAGGTTGGAAGAGACCTCAAGGATCATCTAGTGCAGCCGTCGCCCCACCACCTATTACCCACTAAACCATGTCCCTAAGTACCACATCCAACCTTTCCTTAAACACCCACAGGGATGGTGACTCCACCACTTCCCTGGGCAACCTTTTCCAATGCCTGACCACCCTTTCCGAGAAGAAATTTCTCCTCATCTCCAACCTAACCCTCTCCTGGCACAACTTGCAGCCGCTCCCCCTTGTCCTGTTACTAGTTATCTGTGAGAAGAGGCCGACCCCCAGCTCACCACACCTTCCTTTCGGGTAGCTGTAGAGGGCAATAAGGTCTCCCCTGAGCCTCCTCTTCTCCAGACTAAACAGTCCCAGTTCCCTCAGCCGCTCCTCATAAGACCTGTGCTCCAGACCCTTCACCAGTTTTGTTGCCCTTCTCTGGACATGCTCCAGGGCCTCGATGTCTTTCCTGTAGTGAGGGGCCCAAAACTGGACACAGTACTCGAGGTGCGGCCTCACCAGGGCTGAGTACAGGGGGACAATCACCTCCCTGCTCCTGCTGGCCACACTCTACCCGATACAAGCCAGGATGCCACTGGCCTTCTTGGCCACCTGGGCACACTGCCAGCTCATGTCCAGGCAAGCCATCAACCAACACCCCAGGTCCTTTTTCTCCAGGCAGCTTTCCAGCCACCCTGCCCCCAGCCTGTAGGTCCAGGCTCCATGATGCCCCAAATTGCAGGATGACGCAGGATGGTCGGTGTGTATTTGGCCATGTGGACCAAACCCATCATAATCATCTCTCTGTTGTCTGATCGTTGGACTTGTACCAGCACCCTTGTCAAGTGATATTTGTAAAATAAATACATCCAACGGTTTTCGTAGTGACAGTGCTACATTAGCAGGCAACCGAAGTTTAATTTTCCTTCGGCACAGTATTTCTAATATACAGCTATTAATTCCCCTACAAGCAAAGGACATATGCATAAAGACATGAATCATCTTATTGTGAAGGCACTTCTCGGGCTCAGATGGCTGGAGTACAACTCCTGTCTCTGCCACAGACTGCCCATGTGATCTTGAACAGGCCTTGACCCAGCTCACCGGGCATATTTAGGGATGCATGTCCCATTGGCATTACTTGGAGGTAAGCACCTGAGTGCTCGGCTGATGATCTGCTGCCCTGAGGGTCCCCCAGAGAGCCTAAGCTTACAGAAGTCAATTGCTCTATGCCTCAGTTCCTCGTTTTAAAACAGCAATACAAGCAGCTCTTGGTCTTTCTCAAGGCACCTTATCAGTCTGTTGAACAATCTTACCTTGACATCCAGCATCGTAGCATGTTGCAGAGATGGGAGAAAGTGCTCCTGTGCCCCGCTCTGCCCCAGCTTCTCTTCCTGCAGGTCCCCATCTGCAGGTTTTCCAAACGTGAGTGCACCCAGCCTGTTCCTTCAGCCAGTCCACAAATCCCACGTTGTGCATGGCTTTGCTTTGAGGTATCTCAGTCCTCCATCACTCTGTGTGGCAGAGACCACGCTGTCCTTGCACCAGCTTTCTCTCATTTTCTCTTATCATCTGGGCTGGCTCTGCCTCTTCCTGCATAGCTGGTCCCCGGCACACTCCGTCAGGCTGGGGACTGAGGTCTGTTGCTTTGTTCTTCTCACACCATGGAGCTTTCTACAGAAAGAGAAAGGGTCTGGGAGAAGGGAGAGCCTTGCCAAGGGATGAGTCCATGACTGCAGAACAAGATCTTCTGGAATTAAAGGCCATTACCAAATATTGGGAAAGCCCATGGATGCAGTGAGCCAGGATAAACTAGAATGGGGTAGACGAGGGTCCTGTTTTAACGTGAGTCCTAAGGAATTGATAATAAAAAATTAATACTAAGAAACGCACAGGAACTCAAGGCAGGAGGGAGAGACCCAACAAGACAGTTGCAATAACAGCATCTTTGACTCTACCATGCTTGTTAGAAGATTACGCTTTCAGTCTTGTTCCGTTAATACAGTTTTCCTTTTATTTAGTGTACAGCCCCATGGGTCTCACAGTTATTACCCACAGATGCCCACGGGATTTGTGCAGGTGAGGAGCTTATGTGT
Organism: Psophia crepitans; assembly: GCA_013399095.1. Lineage (NCBI taxonomy): Eukaryota > Metazoa > Chordata > Aves > Gruiformes > Psophiidae > Psophia > Psophia crepitans. The sequence goes on from VWZZ01008229.1 coordinate 17,182, forward strand.
CTTAGGTGTAGTCAATTTTGTGGGTAATACTGATGTGAAGTGCACAGCATTTGCAGCTAATTAAAATGCTACACTTTAAAATAATTTTTGCTAATTACTAATATTTAGCAGCACTATTTTAACTGCAATTTCCATGTTCCATAGGGATTTGAACTCTGTTAATTCCCCACTGACTCTCTTGGCACCATTTAGCATGTCAAAATGACCATGAAATTAAAAAAAACTTAGTCGTTTTATTTCTCTAGGAATTAATGCTAGCAGTAACAGGGAAAAAAATTTGCTGCAGGAAAAAGATGACCAAATTCAGACCCTTTCCCTGGGTCCTCCCTCCCCCCCCAAAAAAAGGGCAATTATGCTATAGCACTGACTGACCCAGAGGAGCACAGAAGCTGTTTGCTTTGCCAGGAGGAGGACGCACAGAGCCGCGTTTCCCTTACAAACACCACTGTTGTCCCATAAGGCTGGGCAGCGAGCTAGTGCTCTTGGTCTCAAAATTTTTGAGTCAGTGTCTGTCAAAATTGGTAGACTGATCTTTTAACTCCCACTCTGGGCACTGACTGCTGAAGTCAAGCTACTGCCCCTGTGCAAAGTCAGACACCAAACCACTGGCAGAATGAGCGCTAGATCCCAAGTGTGTCGTTTCCCAGGTTCTTGCTCTGCTTAACAGACCACACTGCTTGCCCCTGTAAGACAGAAAAGTCATTTAAAAAGGATGAAAAGGAGAAGGAGAATGTGAGACTTCTGTTTGGAATAAGGCAGAGCGCATTTGCAGCGTCCTCACGTCATCGCAGCAATCCAAACACAGAAATAACGTCACTATGTGAATTTGCAAGAAAAATTACTCAGTTATTTAGCAGTAAAATCTCCAAATCAGCCTCCAACAGTCATTCTGAAAAACGACGTAAACATTCAGCACAAGAAGAATCAAAAATACATCCGTTGTTATTTTTTTTAACTGAAGGGGAAGACTCGCTTCCATTCACTGAACGTATGTCTACACAGATCAATGTCAGCTCTTACTCATTCGCTACTTCTAACCATTTGCATTTATTCCTGTTGCTTGGGTCTTAGTCACCTAGCCATTGTGCTGGTTCTACATGCTTGTCCATTTGTTCTACATGCTTTGATTAAACTAAATTCTGGGAGCACAGGAGATACCATTTTCTGGTCCTCTATTGTACATCCAGCACTATATACCTGGCCCCACACACAGCCCTCCCTGGCAGCCCCCCCCCCACTCACCCTCTTGGCAACGAGAGGGCAGCCAGAAGCGTTACCACCCTGGCTCCACCACTGAATTGCTTGTTGACCCTGCGGACATCACGTAACCTTTCCTTGCCTGTTAGAGCCACGAAGCCGCATCGGTCCTGGTGGGATGAGCCTAGCAGCAAGGATTTGTTCTTCTGTGTTTGCTTTCCCCACTCGTAAACTGAGCATCATAATACTTGCCTAGATCAAAGGGGGTACGGGGAGAATTAAATAATTAATGTATGTAAAGCACTTTGAAAGATGAAAGATGCTATATAAGTACAAAGTATTAACTACAAAAAAGCCCCCAAAAAACAACAAAAACAACAACGAACAAACCTGGTTGCTGCTGTAAGTCTGCAATTTATTCTGTAAGAAATGCATGAAATCAAAGTAATTGCCGCTAACGAATGAAGAGATAGATTATACCAAGCCCTAAAACAGCTATGCAGGGCAGCGAGAGCCTTGCCTCCTCCTATGGCGCAGTCAGGGTGCCTGTATAAGAGAGAAGAAGCCGAGAGCATGCCCACAACCGGGATTGGCAGGGAAGGGCGCTTCCAGCATCACTGAACCGTCGCAAGCATCCATGTCAAACGGTGCGCTTCAAGAACAGATAGTGTCTTACAGCAAGCTATGTTTCTTGCTGGTCCCCAGCCCCGCTGCTCCAACCTTTCTCTGGTTTCCAGGCTAAATGTACTCATGGCCATTTGTATCCATTTGTCCTTGTGCCAACATTGTTTTAAGTTTAACACGAGATATTTATAGACCAATCGTGTCCTCTCTAACCTTTAATGTCGTTAAGCTGAACAAGGCAATCCCTTTCAGTTTCCTGTTGTTAAGTAGGGTCTCCAACCCCCCCACCAAGCACCACACCAACACTTAAGTTACGTTGGCTCCAGTCACAACTTGTCTGTCTCGAAGAGAGGTGAATAAAGCAGCACGCAGCCTCCCCGCAGGGTCCGCTTTTACTTGTTCTCCATCATTAACACTTCTCAGGCCCACGTTGGAAATACTTGGTGCAGCCTTGATCACATTTACCTTTTCCATGGCTGTGCTCCGGTGCCATTTTATAGTATTCCCATGACCAGCCAAGGGGCTTGAAACCTTTATATTCCCATAGAAACTCTGACACGTCAGCCTTACGTGCCAAACCTTACATTTGGCACAATTGAATTTCATCCTATTGCTATTGTTCCCATCCTCAAGGTCACGCAGTTCTTCCTGTTTGATAGGCTGGGGCCTCTTGTGTATTGACAAGCACTCGCATGTCTCTGTCATCAGGAAATTTCACGATGCACTCCTCCCTCTTTTGTGCAACAGGCAAATATTAACTAAAAGCAGTCCCCATGCAGCCCTCAGACAATTCCACTAGAAACTGCCTTCCAGATCGGCTTTCAGCACATCTTGCTTTCGTCTCCCATCCTGCTGTGTCTCACCTATCTTGCAGGGATGGTTGAGGTTCTTCCAGAAGGAAAGATGGTGCAAGTCCGTATGGCTTGCCGGACCCAACCAGTGCTTTAGAAGTGGTTGTGTTCCCTTGGGGACATTGCAAAAGAGAGTGAGAGAAGTTGCGAAGCACTGACATTTCATAACAATGCTCAGCCAGGAAAAATATAATACTCGGGGTAACTTTGGATGGGAGGGAATATTCTTCAACATCTGGTGGAGCACATGCAGTATTTCTGGCAGCGCAGAAAGCCCTGTGTCCTCAAGAACCATTTCACATAAAAGGTCACTGATCTGAGAAAATGGAGGACATGAAGCCATGTTGTTATTGCTGATCAAAAGGAAACTGAGTTCAACCAGAGGTGGAGTGCAGAGACAAGGGCCAGGTGGCTGTTGCAGAGGAGAGGTGGGCAGACATCAAGAGAGGCCTGTGTTTTGCCTCAGATAAAGAGCAGGCAGCTTCGATCTTTTTATGGAGATGATCTATAGATGGTTTGCATCACTGCACCAAATGCAGGAAAGAAAAGGGAATCTGAGATCTGGGAGTAACCAGCTCTTTGTGAGGCAGAAGATTGTGGCCCAGCATCTAGTCAAACCTATAGCTGCCAAGACAAACTTGGCAGGAGACTGGAAGAAATCAACCCCGATATACTCAGGTCTCCTGTCTCCAGGGAAGATCATGGGCTCCATTTTCGAACCAGCCAAGAGGTACGGGCAAATCTTAGCCACACCGAGGTCAGCACCAAACTTTGATTGGGCTGAGGACATCAGCTCCAGCACTTATGTGCTTCAGGGCTCCAAAGGTGACTCTGAGAAGAGCCCCCACTTATGGTGGGGCCTGGTCAGAGGAAAGTTGCAACCATTTGCTTTTGAAAGACTGACAGCTCTTCAGCAAATTCCATCTGGTGCTTTCCAGAGGACCCAGATGTGTATTTCAGGAAACTGCAGCTCCTGTGAGTACATCAGACCTTGGAGTACGGCTGGGGCAGTGAATAACGCGGTGAGACTACCCAAGTGCCAGCGTGAGACCTTGAGCCAGCTGCAGAAACAAAGCCCCGAGTGTCTGCAAATGCCAGAAAGTCTGAAAATGAGATACACATGCATATGCACCACGAAGTTTGTCCTGGATCTTTGGAGAGAGCACCTTGTTAGAGCTGCTGGTAGCATTATACAGACTCAGAAGCACTTTTTTTCACGTGCCTCTTGAAAAAATCCCTTTCTAGTTTCATTACAAAGCATTGACTGCATGGGACAAGCTGAGCATGTTTGGCAACCGTTGCTGTGAAGGAGAGCTCCTTGGCTCCTGCACTGATTCCCCCATCCCGGCTGCAAGTCCCACCCGTGCAGTCAGAGCTTGGGAGTCAGAGCTGAGCGAAGCCAGAGCTTAGATGGGTTTTAAATACCATCTCTCCACCTGGCAGGATTTCTTGCAGTCCATCCTGCCACTTTCTGTGGGCTCCTAGCTGTGCTTGTGGGCCTCTGAAAGAAATGGAGACCTGAACAGTGAGAGCCATGCATTGCTTTTTTTTTTTTCATCCCATCCTCACCCTGTACTGAGACGGTCAGAGTCCTGCGCTCAAAGCCCTTAGCTGGGCTTCTGCTCTGCTTGCTTACCCTCCACGGGCTGCAAGTACCGGTGAGGGGTTGCTTGCTGGGGTGGGGGAAAGGCAACTGCAGTTTCTCCTCAGTAAAATGGAGAACTCGTCCATGAGGGCGATGCTGCTGCCAGCCGTGTTGGCCATACCCCCGGCGGGGCTGCCACCGCACCGCCTCAGCATGGGCCCCTGGTCCAGGAAGGAAAACCCAGAGGGGACGGTGGGTTTTTTTCTAGAGGGAGAGTTTTGGGCTAATTCAGCCTCATTGCCTGCTGAGCCAGGGACACGGGCACAGGCTCTACGCTGTGGCAGGCGGCATGTGCTGTTGGCACCCCTGAGCATTGCCTTCACTTGGAAACGGCGAGGCCTGTGTCTTGAAATGAAAACAATTCGTGCTATGGAACCGGTAAAATAATTATTAATGAGATTGATTCATATCGGGGCATGAGTGACAGACGTGGCTGAGGCAGTGCTGCTGCAGAGACTTCTTTCTTCCTCTTGCGGGGTCAAGCTCCTTCATTTTATCCCTCTCATTAATGAAAAGGGAGAGCAGGAGCCCTTGCCCTTCCCGCTGCTGCCCGTGGTGCCTGTGTCCCGGTGCAGAGCCGTGGGCAGGTTTCCTGGCACTTCTGCGCACTGTCTCAGGCGGCAGCTTGAGCCCTGTGTGCGCGCGCGCGCGTGCATGTGTGCGTACGTGTGCATCCCCGTGAGCACCTACACGGAACGGACCTAATCATTATCCTTGGCAAGAACACAAGTAAGAGGATTTGCCTCTGTTTAACCAAGTAATAATTAACACCTGGTGAGAAGGTCTAACGGCCATGGCATCTCATTAACGTATTTTAACGGGCAGTATCCTCTTCAAATATACTTCGAAGAAAGAGGACCAGCTTTGGAAAGGACACAGCGTGTTTGTAAACTAGTCATCCCTCTTTTTCAAACTCCTTAACTCTACTCGGTGAGATGCAAAGGGCTCTGGGCTGGTATAAAATATTTGCCAGAGCATAGTAATGCTTACACCAAGATGAAGCAGTTAGCTTTACTTTCTCTTAGTATCACAGCTTCTCACCTCTTACTGCTTCATCCCAATTCCGAGGGACTGTCAGCTGTAGCACATAAGGACCCTCTCCAGGCCCCATGCAGAAATGTAGTAAAATACGATTTCCCCTCCAGAGAACTTGCCATAAGAGGAGAATCCAAGACAGAAACAGTCAGATCATTATGGACAGCTTAACTATCGGTACGTTTTCTACAGGAGACCCCCATAAATGCCTGGGCCACCATCTGGCTTCAGGGAAACACAGCTGGAGGTGAGGAGCTCCAGGCACAGGACACCTAAGGAAGCTTTAGGAAAAGCAAAGATTTAGGAATTTAAATTGCTGTAGCACAGTCATTGCAAGACACAATTTCTTTCTAATCTGAAAGAAGACCTGTTATTTTTGCACAGATTAGCTCGTGGTCAGGTGCGATGACTGGAGGGAGTAAGGTGCGCAGCTGAATACACAGTCTCTGAGTGTGGAGTAACCTGACATGGAACAGCTCCTCTTGTACTGCTTTCCATGTCTGTCACCCCATCCTACAAAACTGAAGTGCGTCACACCTTGGTCTCATCCCTAGTAATGCCAGAAGGGCACGTGGAGCATGCGTAAAGAATAACGTGGGTTGGATGGTTCCTCTGGAGGTCATCTGGCCCAACCCAGCACTCACAGCAGAGCCTACAGGCACACAAACCGATGTGAACTGGTCTCAAAAGAACATGTCACAAACAAACCTCACCTCCAGATGACCTGAACTTTAAAAATGGCCATGTCAGAAGCCAGCCTGAATTGCGTGTGTCAGACCCATTTCTAATTGGCCTTGTCTTTTATGTAATTACACTTTCAAGAGCTAGATATTATTATTATCCGCTGTCAATGGGCATCGGTCCTCAGAAATCACAGCAGCTGACTTCAAACCTGTGCCTTCAGGGTGAATTTCTCGTCATTTATTTTAATGGGGAACGCTCTGTAATTTAGCAGGCCGCCAGCGTGCTGAACTTTGGCTATGCAACGGTGCGTTGGCGCTGCTCGGTCCAGCTCTGTCATCCATGGCTTGCTACAGGATGAAGGGAGCAGGGGAAAAGGGAGCGAGGATGAGGCAAGCTCTCGGCTTCTCCATAGCCCAGACTGACTTGGTGGGTGGGTGAGCCTTTGGCCAGCTGCAGCACCTTTGGCTCACTCCCGGCCCCAGCTGCCGTGCTGGGGGTGGCATCTCCAAGGGGGTCCCTGGGTCAGCAGCATTTTGTTGAGCTGCTCTTGGGGCAATGGGAGTCAAACGCCCCTCGGTCCCTGGGGCGACATGGCGAGCCCCGTCCAAGCCTTTGTTCCTTGCCAGTTCTGCTGCTCTGGATGCGTGTGCTGCAGCCCTGTGATTGGCACTTGGCCGGGCTGCTGATGCCTTGAAGAAATAGTTGTATAAATGCAATTATGTGGGAGCGTGTGCCTGTGTGGGTACAACCACACCAAACCCACTTTATTTCCAGTGTAAAAATCACGGTGGGGAAAAACCCAAGTTTTCTGAAGTGCCACGCAGCGCTGTGTGTCCTCGCGGCTAGGAGAAGAAATAGGAAAAACTGTGTCATCGCAAAGCTGCAGCCCAGATCTTGCCATTTCTATGCCTGACGGTGTGTGTGCTGTTTGACTTGTCATCGTCACCCGGTTTGTGCTGCCTTTTGGCAAAGGGAGGAACAAGAGCAGGCAGTGTTTTACAGAGGCCAGTATCTGGCTATGGAAAAGCTGTGCAACATGACTCATTTGGTGTAAAGGACACGAAATTACAACCGCGTGCCACATGAGGGATGGTAGCTGGGCTCGAATCAAAAACCATCCTCATCCAGGAAGGGTATTCAAGCATGTGCTTAATTTAAGAACATACTTAATCAGGGCCTTTGGGCATAAAAGGGTAATGATTATTCTCGTGTTGCAGAGAAAATCCAAGTGACATCCGGAAGATGTATTACTCGGGAAAATTTAGTGTTATTTCAGTGTCCTCGTTTAATCTTTCAATTTCCAAAAAAGTAATTCTTTTAATTTCTCATTGCTCGCCAGTGCTGTGAATTCTTTCACAGCTGTTTTACACTCAATTGTTAATGCCAAGTGGAATCAGCAAATACAATCTGGTTCAGATAATAATTATGGAAGATCAGTCCTGCATCTGCCTCTGTTCTGCGTCCCCATTGAACTTCCCAGCATGTAAGATGCATGTTTGACTTTGCAGGGAAAGCTAGCCACAGTCACATAATGTTTTTTTCCTCTTCTACACACTGTTTAATCATTTCAAAACAACAACATCCCTGTCCCAAATTTTCTCAATCTATTTGACCCCTGATTTTTTTCTCTGTGTAACTGCATCGCTGCAGAGATTAGATATAGCGTATATGACTTTAAGTATGTGATACCTTTTTTTTTTTTTTAATTACAAGTGACTGTCTTTATTAGCAAGTGGTTAGCATCCATCAGAGTCGTGAAGCTGTCCTGGTAAAAGCAGGTGAGCTGTTGTCCGATCGCTATGTTACTCAAACAACCACGTGAACAGCAGGAGCAGAAGGTGGTTGGAAGCTGCTCGTGCTACGCCAGGTCCTCCTGCCCTCCATGGTGGGGATGGTGCCTCCCTGTGTAGGCGCATTGTACCCAGCCTAGGAGAGGCTCCCTGTCTCAGCCCGACCAGGGTAGATGGCAACTAATGTCTCTGGCTTCCTTGGAAAAAACAAGCGCAGCTACTGCAGACCCAGGAGCTGTGAGAAGGCAAACTATGGTCTACATTGACCACATGTCATTGTTTCATACCCAAACCTTTTGGCTGCTGTACAGAAGACGTCCTCTGAGCTGGTCTAGATGTCTCCTGCCTTAAAGACTCTGGACATCGGCTGTACAACTGGGATTTTCAAAGGGTCTGCAGGAGGCTGAGACTCAAGTGCATTTCCCACCTATACCCTGTAGAAGATACTCAGCCTGCCGCCTGTGGAGCATGGCCTCACTTTTCAGGTACTTGCTGTGCAGAAAGTTACTTAGGTACCTGTTTTAAGAGAGATTCTTGGGCCAGGAGATAAGCAAGGGCTGTTACTGGCTGTAAGATAAGTGCTTGTTCATTTTATTGACTTTGGATTAAATCCTGTTCATCCTCCTAAGGCAATTACTCCCCCTGAAACCAATATGACTGTCGGCACGAATAAAGCAGTTGGATTTTGGCCCCTTTTAGAAGACAATGATCATAAATCTAGCTGCCAGCACAAATCCAGGTGCTAAAACCAGGGATTTTCCTGGGGAAAAAACACAGAAAAGATCCGCGGCATAGAACTAGGGAAATGGATGGGCAGAAAGGAAAAGAAAAATTAACTTCATTCAACTCTCATACTTATTATTAGGGTAGACGTTCAACTGGTCAGCACTAAAACATGTGTTCTCAGCTTTGCCACTGCTTCCCAGTGTGACCTTGGTGATGATCCTTGAACACCCCATCCCTCCCAGAGCTGCGGTTAAATATAATTGTGTGTGGCTTTGAGATCGAGAGACAAGGTACACCAGAGAGTGCAAGCTGTCATAAGGATGTTTAAAAAGTGGATGATGGTGACAAAACATCTTGGTGAGAAGCTATGAAAACATGGTACAGTAAACAACATGACTATGGGAGAGGGTTTTTTTTCAGGTTTTTTTCACCTCTAGTTTCTCTTCCTTTTCCTTTTTTGAACAATATATCTTAATCTTGCTCTATGGGTGCAGCACGAGAGTTATGTGTGCAGAAAGCATCTGAAATCACTTTGTTTCTGGTTTTCTTTCATACATTTGGTAATATAAATAACCAAAGAGGATATTGCTTAACTCATAAACCAAAGCGACATCATAATTTATTAATATGGAAGACACAGTTCATTACTACTAAATGCCGTAAAGAGCTAGAAATAGAGTAGTTTCTCAGAAGGCACTGCCAATGTGTCAAAAGACAGATTTCCTTGATGCTATCTCACCACGCATAAGATCTTCTCCAAGTGCTTCAACATTTTGGTTATTCCCCCCTGAACCGCTCTGCAGCATTCAAAGGCAGCTTTGCTGGGGATTTCCCCAACATCTGACGTCTTCTTCCCACCTGCCCCGCTCCTCCTAATGCTTTGCTCCTGTCGTTTGCTCGAATTGGCTCCTCTGTGGGAAGGAAAACAAAGCAATGCATGGCCAAATGGTGAGGACGGAGCTGGCTGGCCCATTTGTGCTGCTCCCACTGATGTCGGTGGGGCGGCAGCACAAGCCCCCATGTCCTCACGGCGTCCCTGTGGCAGTGGGGACACGGAGCTGCACGCAGAAGAGGGGTTTCAATGCGCCGCTGGCCCCGGTGCAGCTCCTGGCTCATAGGAGGGCAATACCTCAGGCTGTACGCACTCGGGCCCCGAGCCAGCAAAGCATTTAAGCACCTGCTTACTCCTAAGCTTTTGAGTAATTCCTCCGGTGTGAGCTACACACAGGCATTGCAGAAGCCTCCTTCTTGCCACAGTCTTCCCTTGTGAGGACGTGTGCGCTGCGGCCCTGCTGAACTGCATCGCCTCTGTCGCAGGACTGCTCACCACCCACCTCTTCTTGCTCCCTCCTGTTCACAGACCTGGTATTCACTGACTCTGCAGACCCCAGTCCTGCTGGCGTCTCTGTGGGTGAGCCCCTGGGGAGACCCACTGGTGTCCAAGATGCTCTGCCAGGGGTCCCAGCGCTGGATTCAGCTGCAGAGCAATTTTAGAGTATTCCAGGAAAAAAACAAACCACAAACAACACACTTTTGTTAGTGTGCTGTCCCCAAGCACCAGTGTGAGCCAACATATGGACAAAGTACAGTGACCGCATGTCCACGATAAGACATCTCTCTCTCCTGTAGGTAACAGAATCATCCTGGTATCCTTGCAGCCCTGGAAACTCGCTCAGCAGATGTTCAGCACTACCAGTACCTGCACAGAAGCACCAATCCTAATCACTGGTCCTTGTCTGCCTCACCATAAAACGTGCCTAACTTTTGGGAACAGACAGGATTCCTTTTGGCTCCCCAGGGTATTAATTTGAATTTTTATTTGTGTTCATTTCATACTTTCCGTACACATAGTCAACTCCCTCCCGCTGAAATGCACCTATTTAATATGATTCATCCGGTGTATGAAACGTGCTCGTTGTGTGCACAGTGCTGTGTGGGTTCACCGAGTTACACGCTGCGTGCCAGGAATCCCCGGGGGAGCCACGGCGTGATGAGCTCCTACCTGCCTGCTCAGTGCGCACACAGACACAGGCACTTGATCGCTCCCGGCTCCCTGGTGAGACAGATTCCCCTCCTGTTCATCAGCTGGCAATGCAGGCTTTCCGCCTGTTATTTGTCTGTCCAGCTCCTCCACAGGCGTGCACACACACACACACACACAAGTGTGTGCTCACACCCATGTAGCCGTGGCAGCATGCATGCTCAGCTGTGTGTGCGCTGACAGCGCCCCGTGCAGAGCCGGCGCCGGCACGTTGGCAGTTCGCTACCCCCCTTGAATCCCCCTCTTCTCTGGGCTATATGTGGCATTTCGAAGCTCTGACAATCTGCTCCAAATGTTTTCCATATTTGTTCAGCCTCCTTGATTCAAATACCAGGAACAACTCAGCCAGCACAAAGCGAAGCTTTGGGGGGCAAAAAAACCTCACACCCCCATCAGCGCGCGCGCACACACACACGCACGTGAAAACCTAAAGTTCATCGGCATGGGAAAGGCGGAGGAGAAGAAACCCCAGCACAGCATGTCCCCGAATAACCAGAGCCAGACAGGGAAGGCACCCGAAGGGGAGAAAAGCGCCGACTCGAGCAAGACACAGGAGCCCGCGATGAAGAAGAAGAAGAAGCAGAAGAAAACCAAGGGGGATCCCAAAACTGGCCAGGAGGAGGAATCCCACACTTGTTGTGGCTGCCGTTTCCCGCTGCTGTTTGCTTTGTTGCAGCTGGCATTAGGCATCTCTGTAACAGTGCTGGGCTTCCTTATGGCAGGCATCAGTTCTTCTCTGCTAGTCAGAGACACTCCATATTGGGCTGGGATAATTGTAAGCATAAAGTCTGTTTCTCCATAAAGTGCCTTTGCCAACATTAATGCAAGCTGCATGACGCTCCACTTTAGACTAACCAACTGCATGCACGACACCATTTGAGTTATGCTAACTATAAATATTCCTGGGATTAAATGTCTGGGTATACTTTCCCAAGGAAACTGCTCCTGCAGAATAACAAGATCTTTCATATTCTTCCCTGAAATATCCAGCAGACCTTAAATAAAATACAGGGTTGCTGTTCACTAGACGTATGTATTAGCTTGTGCTTTGCAGTGAACTCCTGCCTGGTGACGCTGAAAAAAAGATGTTGATTACTTACGCTGCCTTCCCTCCTTCCCCACCAAACCATAACAATCAGGTTTTAGAAGTGAGAGCATAATTCTGTAACTCTCAACTTTTAGCCAGGTGTGTTGTTAATAGCGAGAGGAGAGAAATGGCTGTCTTTTGAGCTTCCTTGCTGTGCTGTGTCGAAGAACCACCGCGATTTAACCCCCTTCCTGCCTGCCGCTCCCTGACTTCTCCCCCACCGGAGGGAGAGACCGCACGTGGCCACCGGGGGGGGGGGGGGACGGCGCTGGGGGGTGGGTAATGTGGCAGGGAAAGGGACCCCGTCCCAGGGCCTGCCAGCGGCTCCCGCCAAGTCACTCGCGGTTTCCAGTGACACGCCAGCCTCGCCGCACGGGCTGGCGGGGACGGGCTAAAGTGCAGGGTCCTGCCGGGCGTAAACAGGGGCCACGCTGGTGGGGAAGCCGACCTCAGCGCCAGCTGCCCCTGCGGAGATGTGGGGAGGAGGTGTGGGGGTCTCGGTGCCGTGCACGGTGTGGTCCCGCTTGTCCGCACGCTCCCGGACATGCGGTTTGCCTGTGGAGAGACGGGGTCAGTGATTACAAGCCTGAGATGTGCCATGGATGCAATTTAGATTTTTTCCCTAGGCAGCAGGCTTGAGGAAAATATATACCGATGTGTTAGCACTGTTTTGGGTGTTGTTAGGCTGTAAGAACTCCCAGGAAATATATTTATGTCCAGGTACTTAGAGAAAAGATTTCTCTATGCGCTAAACAGCTGTGGGAGCATCTCCTGCAAATGTAATTCCTCGCTAGTTCAGAGGGTTATCCGAACACCTGAACTGTTTGGGGTTTGCTGCACTAATCCTTCTGGGTGACTCTCCAAAGAGTGGGAAGAGCAGGGCTTCAGCTCCCAAAGGAAAAGCTCCTCCTCTTCAGCTTGCCCTCCTTGTTTCTTTCCCACCAAAAAGGTATCTAAGAGTTTTGTGATGTTCTGCAGGGTGAGAGAGAGCCTGCCCTTGCTCAGGAGGAGAACTTCCTCCTGGGGTTTTTGCTGTTACAAGAGAGGGGCGAGTATGGATGATAAAATACTCTCATTTTCATGTGACATTTTCACTCCTCCTGTTTGGTTGGGGATTCTGATGGTCAGATTATTTATTTTCCAGAACAGTGCTTGTAGTATCCCAGGTTTGCAATAACTGTGGAAATCACTAGAAAAAGTTGACACACAAAGGTTGGGGAACGAGCAAGCTGGACTGAACTAGTGTGCAGCCAGGGATGTGAGAAAAGCCACGGAAGCAGCCCCTGGCCCATGTGAATGTCATCAGTAACCAAACAGCATCAGTCTGAGACATCCACATACACCTGGTCTCCCTTGGGGAGGCCTGAAACCCCACCAAAGTCATTGCTTTCTGAAGACCGAGCTCTAACTCTCTTGTTTTTAGCAGTAGCCACCAGCAGTAGTGACACTTAGATGCCCGCACGAGGCAAAGCTCAGTCGCTTTCAGAGTTACCCCCTGAAAAACAGGCAAAACTCGCCATGGGTGTGCCTGAGCTAATCCCCAATTCCAAGCAAAACTCAGCTCAGCTGTGGTGATTGTGTTTTACACTCACCAGCCAGCCAGGATAACTCTGGGGGAACACATCTCCTGGGACTGTGCTGGCTGTGGAGGTCAGGGCTTCTTTTTGCTTCATGTCACAGGAAGACCGGTGCACCATGTGGGCTGCAGGTAGGGACCTGTGGGGAGTGGTTACTGTACCTACTGCTTGAGTCAGATGGTGACTCTCATCTTGAGGACTCTAGGTGATGGTAGGGGTTGTGTGCTGGAACTGCACTGCTCTCCTGCACCCTCTGCCCCAGGCAGGAGGGAAAGAGGGGTCTGATGCTGGCAGAGAAGGTGATAAAAGGGAAATGGGTGCCAGAAAGAAGGGGTTGATGTGGTGGTGCAGCCCCAGAGCCTCCCAGCAAGAGAGTGTGTGTGGAGCACTGGCCATGGCCAATGCACCACAGTAGTAATGCAAAGCATATATCTGAGGGGCAAAATGCGGGAGATAATACGTGATGCTGCATCTCCTTTGTTTCTATGCTGTGATGTCTCCATGGAGGTTCTTGGTGCCCACTGAGACATTGGGTGGAGATGTCTAGGGGCTGCTGAGCTGGAGTTTCTGAGTGTGCGGGTCACAGAGTGCTGCTGGTGAGCTGTGGCAGGGAATGTGCTGAGAACTGGCCTCTGGGGAGAAACTGATCCGTGAAGAAGGACCCCTGGCTGGGACACCCTATGTGTGGCTGGATGTCCTACGGGCTTGCTCTTGGTCTGCTGTGGGAGGCTGCATGAAGGGCATGTAGATAGGGGATGGATGATCCGCATGCTGCTCGAGAACAAACCTCATGGCAGAAAGGGACTTCCTGAAACTCATTTATTCGCAGAGAAATGAGCAATGGAACAGAAAGATGTGGTGTAAAATACCAGAGCATATTTGTTGTAGTAGCATCCCACTCAAGTGCTCTTTTTAAAGGACTTGATTAGTATTCAGAATCAAGAACTTAAAAAATCTATTATCGAGACCTTTTTAGCAACATTAGAGATAATGGGCAAAGCTCATTCCTAGTGTTACTCCTTTGGAATTACACCAAGGCTGGATTTGACCCCGCGGCTGTTAATGCAGAATGACAGAAAAATGAAGGAAAATTGCTAATGTGTTAAATAGACCCTGATTGATTGAAAGATTTTTTTTTCTTTCTTTCTTCTTTATTAGTGGCAAAATGGTGACACCATTCCTTGCTGAAAATCAAGTGCTTTAATGCATTACCATGAATGAAAACGAACTTATTTAGAGAAGCAGCTAGAGTAAAATGCTACTGAGAGAAAACCATGCAAGGCAGTCCAAATTAAACTAGTACAAAACCTGACCGCCTGGGTTTGTGAGGATAGCGCAGGCCAGGGGTTAGGTTCACCATCTCGTGGAATAAATGTGGCCAGCAATCCGCTGACGGGGAGCAGAGGAGGTCCCTGGCACTGAAGGGGTCCCCCTGCCTCCGGGTGCCTGGCACCAGCCCTTCCCTCCTGCAGAAGGAAATGATACAGCTCGCATTGCATCAGAAGCGTTTCATTGTGAAACTCGGTTAAAACCTACTGGTTTGAAACTCATTTCAGCCGAAATCCGTGGGGCATTAGTCAGAAACTAAAGGAAAGCTTTCTGGACAGAAACCATGGAGCCTACGTGATTTACCACTTCTGCTTCAGCTTCAGCAACCTATTCCCTGTAAAATGCCTCTGCCGCATTGACGGGCAAATAAATGCGATTAAAAATAGTGAGAGTGGCATTTGTTCTGCCTACCTGTAGCCATTTACAGCGAAGGTGTCCAGGTCTGAAGCAGTTATGGGGTCTCCTCTGTGAGACCTGTGCTGAGAATGCAAAACTGCAGGCTGGGCCACCCCTGCAGTCTCTTCCTTCTTGCTGTTCTGTAGGAGCTTGGACAAACTCTTCACAAATCCACCCGGGAGTGCAGGGCTTTTTTTTTCTTATTCTTTTTTCCCCGCTGTGTCTTGCCACTGACTTGCTGCATAGCTTTGGGCAAGTTACTTAACCTTTCTAAGACTTTGTTATTTCCCCTGTAAAGTGGGGTTAATAATGGCTATCTGTCACCCCTTGCTTTGAGATCCGTGGATGAAAAGTATTGCAGAAGCAGTAGATATTAATGGTATCCTTTTCATTCTTTTTCATTAGCTTGTGGCCTTTTGACACCCAGAAGAAGAAATGATGTATTTCTCCTTGAACAATCTGCTCTTAGATTATTTCCACTGTGATCAAAAGTAGAGAGCATCAGAGTTTTCCCAGGCAAGCTCCCTTTCAGCCCCATTTTGCAGACTCAGGCAGTTAGGAAAGTTACAGAAATGCTCATCAGAAGTGATTATCCAGGGTGTTTATTATTTCTGTCGGAAAGTTATTTAAAATCCATATATATATGTGGAAGTACATAAAATTGGGATTTTAAAAAACACTCTTTAAAAACAGACTGTTTCTCAAGTGTTTCAAGGCAGCAATCGTGGCTCCAGCTGTCATTTATTTTATTGCAAAAATTGTCTCAAAAATCTGCCACAGGCCAAGCCCCCAGCCCAGGAGCTCTGATGCTTCTCCCTGCTCAGGCCCTACAGGACCACATCTCCCCAGGCCAGAGGGTCCTTGAGCTTTACCCAAGGGGTAGCCATGGCTCATCACTTTTTGGCCACATGGGTCAAGCATTGGTTTCTCCTGGTGGAGTGTGGCTGATGTGGGCTTTGCAGTGCAATTGGCAAGCAGGCTTTAACTGAAAAAAACAGTTTGATTATTCTTCTTTTACCTGGAGTCAGAAATGTCTATACTTCTCTTTAAGTTTTTAGACCCTTTTTTTTTTAAAAAAAAATAAAATTAAATAACCCCCAAAACTTAAGCTAAAACCTTCACCAGAGGTGATGCTTTGAGCATCTCACAGGCAAGGATAGGTGAGATAAATGAAGATCTCGTGATGGCTGGAAAGCCCATTTGTGAGGGACACTTTGCAGGAAACAAGGTGCCAGAGCAAGTATGTTGCGTGGCAGCATCAGGGGATGGTGCAGGACAACCCATCCATACGATGGGGCTGGCAGAGGAGCTTGGCTGGCTTTCATGCTTCAAAGATCTTTCGATGCTTCGTGCAACATGGGGACATGTTGCACAGTCAGGACTATCTCCTGACTCCACGTATCCCTATCAGATGCTGATAATTGAGATGTTTGTTTAATTGATGTACTTCTGCATGAAAGTCTGACTCAGACGGTGGTTCCTGCCACTGACTCAGCACGTGCTTGTGGGCTGGTAAACCTGAGTGCCAAAATCAACAGAGCTGCTGTAACAGGCAGTGCTGACCTGGCCTCTACCTCTTTAGCTTGTCAGAGTTTGTGTTGTTTTGGGGCTGGAAGGGCAGGAGGGTGGTGTGACAAGGTCCCTGCACCCAGCACCCTCTTTGGCAGCTCTTGGCAAAGTCACTTCAACATCCCCAGCTCCCAGGGAAGCAGTAATGCCCCTAAATTTAAGCTGGTAAAAGATGGTGTCAGAGAGAGGACAGAGGTTTGAATTTTCATCCTAAAAATGGGTACAACAATGGTGGCATGTACAACTGTTAAGGAGAAGCTTTGAGAACATTGTTGTGAAACAGATGCTGAAAGAGTGAACTGTTGTATACAGGTGTCTGGGGAAAAAAAAGGACAGTGCTGTGACATAAAGTGATATAAATTAGGAATTGGGCTTAAGTATGACCTGATGATTAGCCAGGGTCAGTTAGACCTGTGCTCCTCTGGACCAGAAGGGATTTGCTCTACATGTAGCTGTTCCTGTAATGTTGATGGCTTCTCTGGCTCAGTGTAACAAAGCAATTCAAGGGCCACGTTGTCTCTGACGATGTCGCCACAGATGGGGCTCTGTAGATGTGTCCACCTAAGAGCCTCTCTGCAGATGGTCTCTCACATGATAAAATGAGGCAAACCTGTACAGGTACACCCCTGTCAGCCTCCCTGCCTTTCTCTTTCCGGATCCTCCCGTCTGGGGCGTGTAACGTTTTCCACGAGGCCAGATGCACTGCCTGCGCGGTGGTGACCCTGCCAAACATCAGACAACTGCTTTATGCATGAGACAACCTTTTAATCTTCCTCGAGAGGGTCAATAATTGGGAAGCATCCCCAGCTAGAGCACGAGGCAACTAATCCCCTTCCATATTGATATGGGGGATGACTGAGTGTTTAAAAAACCCTGAAACGTGTTCTCTTTTAAAGCCTGAAAGGAGAGAGACACTTTCTTGTTAGCCCTGGCCCCTTGCTGGGTTTTTCTGTTGTTGCTTTTGACACCTTTTCCTGCAGCAATTGTGGAGGTGGCTTTCAGTCAGGCTTTACCTCCTATACAGCCTTGCTGGGTTTTTAACTTTTACTTGTTATTAGGGAAACCGATTTCAATTTTTAATAAAAGGCGACGCTTAAAAACTGGTGCCATCAAAGCAGCTAATGGAAATTATAGTCATGCGGGCATCCATTTTTTATACAAGCTAGCTTCAATTAGCCATGGGCAAACATCAAAAGGTTTGAGAGAGGACTGCCTTCAAGAAGAGCCTCCAAGTTTAGGTATTTAATTGAACCTTCTCCAAAGTATGTGAAACTCTGGATGGTATGCAATGAGGTATGCTGCTTGAAATACGCTATGGTGAGGTTTCCAGTGCTTGTTTATAGTTGTATATGTATGCAGCACCAGAGCTGACTTCTACACAACCCTCTGCCATTACAGCTCATAATTTTGTAAGAGTAACTATGCATTGATGCCTGATTAACTGAAATCCACACTTTTATTCTGATCAGGTACAGACTGGAAACTTTTGATGGGAAAAAAATGTTGAAAAGTCACCTTTCAGAATGGTTTGAGAAGGCAGAGGCACACCAGAGGTCTGTGTGATACCTGGTCAAGTGCTGATCTAACACTGGACACCTCTGTGGTTTAGGCCCCTGGTCTAGCGACAGCCTCAAGGGAAGGAGGGACAAAATCAGAGTTTCTGGCTGGATTGCTTCTGTACAAAAAGTCTAGATAAGATTTGGAGAGTGAGACTGTTCAAACAGGTCTTGTCAGCCTAGGTAACCTAGAGATGATGGCTTTCCATAGCTTCATAGTCACGGCCACATCTCAAACCACGAGTCATGTTCACGTGGCACTCCTAGCCATGCTACACTTCTCGTGTTGCAGATCACCACTGGCTCTGGGAACTTTTAATGTTTTTGTTTCTTCCCTCAGGCATTTGATCTTCTGACCCAACAGCAGTAATGGACTGCTGCTGCAGCTCCTGGCTTTGTAAGTGACGATAGCCTGTGCTGTGCTTTGCCGTGGGAATTAAGTCTTACACAAGTGGCCATTTTCACTGCTGAGTAACTGACCTAAACAGTAGAGATCATTATGGGAAAAGTATGATTCCATTTGATTATGAATGTTCTTGCAGGGTTTTGATGACTTTACAGAATTTAAAAGAAAGTTGCGCATCTGCCATGGTGTGTTATTGCATGGCTTGAAGGGACCTGTAGTAAAGGCATCATTATTTCATTCTGTAGGTGGGGCAGGAATGGTCAGTTATTATGGGTTTTATGGCTGTTAAGAGAATGATTTCCTAGATGATGATGGCCTTTGCCTGCAACCACAATATACATGTTTATCATTATTATTACAGCTATTATTTCTGGAAATAATTTATATGCAGCTAGTCCGTCTTTAAATCTAATGAGAAATCTATAAGGGGAAAAAACCCCATTAAGGCGCAATACCTCTATGTGGCAGACTGGCTTCTTTAACATGTGGTAGTGAGACCCAGGCTGACCCAAAGCTGATGAAAGCTAGCAGTGAACGCTGCCTGTAGCACCCACTTTCATTGGAGTTTCCTCAAACCTCATAAAGCAAATGAACATCAGTGTCGCTGTCTGCAGCAGCCTGTACAGATGTATGGCATCAGAGGTGATCCTGGTTCGTAACGGCAAAGCCAACAGGAACATGCTCTTTCTTGCATCAAGGTCTGTGTCCAGTGGGAGTGTTAAATTTGGTGGATAACATGGCTTCTCCAAAGGTGTGGACGGGATCTAAGCCTTGCCGTATCTTGATAAGGTGCGTGAGCCGTCAAGCCAAGCATTGCCAGTGAGGGTAGCAAGCCAGAGACATCAGAGATAGCTAAAAGAGATAATTTTCTTATCCTTGTCCCTACAAGCAGAAAGTTCCATAGCGTCTTGAAGTGAACAACTTTGAAATAACTTGTCCATAATGGAAATTTCTTCCTAATTCTGTTAACAGCAGTTTTGCCCCCGAAGTCTGAGAGTTTACATTCTTGTTAAAAAGGGAGTACCCACTTGTGGGTCTGTCTCAGCAGTGCCATGTGAAACTGCACTGCCTGTGTTTGAGAGGTATTGTCCTTCAGTGTGTAGATGCTTTCTGCCTTTCTAAAGGTTGTTGCAGGAGGGTCTTGCTAACAAGCCTCCACATAAAGAGCGATGAGCTATACTATGCCTTTGTGAGTGTTTGCAGCATTTGTCTTGTGGCGTGATGTAGACCCAAGATATTCCTTTGAACCAGATTTTTGCCTCCTTCCTTCATGTCTTGGTGGATGTTTCTAGCTCTACCGCTTTACCAGCCTCATGTGCCAGGGTTTCCAAGATGCTCTTGGGTAGGAAGTGCTTTGCTGGGGAAAACTACCTATTTTACAGCAACACTTGGCCTAAAATTGCAGCAATAACAAAAGAAAAACCAGTTTCACAAATATACAAGGGAGAGATGCAGACAGATTAGAGCAATCTGTGGTTTTGAAATCTGTTGAAACAAAGCAAACCACATTAATAGGTCGGTGTGCGAAGATAATGAATGCAAACCACAGCGGAAATTTGTGCCCTACGCATTCATATTTCCCCCAATTCCGTACATTACATAGCCTTCTTCATCACTGCCACGGGGCGTCCTTGTGCCACTCGTACACCTTGTGCTTAGTCCTTGCAGGACCAGGTGGGAGTGAGCCGCAGGGAGGCGAGGGTGGGGAGAGCAGCCCCCTTGCCCCGAGGCTTGTGATCTTCACTGGGTGGCAATGTCTGTGGGCTTTGTCCAAACACCCTTCTGTATTGCCACCCGTGTTTGTTCCTGTCGAGACAACAAGCCTGTTTTTCTCACCAGTGACAGTTTTCAGAAGTGTCATAAGTTTAACAGGAGGGACAGGGTTGGCTAGTGCAGGAGGGTGCTGGCACTGTGCTGGGCACCGGTGACAGCTGGAGCTCTTCTGCACGGTGAGAACAGTGAGCTGAAGTAAAGCTGATGGTGAAGGATTTTAGGGTTCACAAAGCTTGAGATCGATCTTTACTGCTTGAGTTCTGGTTTTAAGAAGATCAAGATACATAAAGGCGTGCTCCTTGCAAGTGCCAAGTGTGTGTTGCCGTACAGTTGCAGTCTCACTGTTGAACCATCTATTTTGCAGCAGGTTGTGAGGCTCCAAGCTGTGAGAAACACCCGGTTGTGCTAGCCTGCGTGCGCGTACAGCGACGGCTGGTTTGCCAAAGCGGGGAAGAGCCAAGGGCTGCGTGCTACAGCTCCGTGAGCGCAGGGATCCTCCCAGGCAAATCAGCTGGGACCCGCTCCTAAATGCGGTTGGGATCAGGTCCCGTTCCTGCTGAAACCTGTAGGAACTTAATTCAGTTCTCGCAGCAACAGGCTCTGGCCCTCTTTGAGGTGGGGGCAACCTGGAAAATGTCTACTCCTATTTTGATTGTGGTTTAAAAGAAACTAATTCTTAAGTTGCTTAATTCTTAAGTTGCTGAGATGTTCCTGGCCAACGGAACGAACGTCTACTGTTTCTCACTAAAAGGAAATAGTATTGAAATTTTTCTAGAGCGTAAACTTTAAAGTTTTTTAGCCAGCTCTACTAAAGAGGGGATTTCACAGGGTATGCCTTAACCAGAATTAAATCTGTACCCTTCCTAAATACATCTGTATCACATTCGGGTCTTTTTCTAGACAGTACTCTTCTAAATTTAAATTCTTTCCTTGAATAATCTTTCACATCACTACCTATTCAGCAAAGGCTGTGTTAGTCCACATGGAAAATTTTGAAATACAGGATCTTGAAATAAGCTGGAATTGAAATTTACTCAGCATAGGAATGCATATTTCTAGATTTCCAGATAACAAGTACAAGAACTGATCTAATTAACTGCTATTCCACAGCTTGTATAGAATCTATTTTATTTGTGTAGCAAATGCATATCGATTGGTGGCAAGCAAGTGCTAAAGCAAGTTCAATTGCGTTTTATGTTGTGTGCTTAGTCAATAAGGCATAGGAAATGTACGCGTCACGCTGGGATATTGCAATGGCTATTGAAGCGCTCGGACGCAGGATTGCCTAATGCGACTTAGCAATCGGCATCAACAGCATCCATAACGCGCCTGCTGTAATGCAGCTATCTTAGTCACTTAGCGGGTCCTAACGAATATTTACCAGAGGATTTTTATAGTTATTCTATTACACTTCACAGGTATAATTCAAAGCTGATCTATTAATAGCGTATAAAATAGAAGCATAAAGCTGTTTTCTGTATAAATGTTCCACGTTTCGGTTTTCTCCAGTGAGTGAATTTACCTTTAAAGAACTAAAATGTAAAACATACATGGGTCGTAATTCTCAGTGACGTTATTTTTTTACCATCGCTCACGAAAATACACATCTTTGATTTAAAAAGAAAAAAAAAAGTTGGTATATTGTTATAAATGAAATACTTAAGCCTTATGAAATATCCTGGCCAAGACTTGCCAGAATCCCGACCCAGTGTAATCTTTTATAAATGCCTCTCTACAAATGTGCCGCTTCAAGTATCCCTGAGTATATTATTTAAACCCCAGAGGAACTTCAGAAAGCGTGTGCAGGAATGGAAATCCCTTTAAACGATAGTCTTTTGTATGGGAAGCTTTCTGAAGAGGGAGGTCTGATCCTGCCGCACTGAAAGCCGACAGGGTTTTTGCAGGAGTTGTACAAGGTACTTGATGGTAGAGAGAAAATTCCACTGTTGGTATCTGGCTCTGCCCTTGGAAATGAATGCAGCTCTGTTGGCTTTCTGTGGGAAAATGGGAACGGGACTGGGAGAGCGGGCGCAGTCCCATGATGTCTCACGAGAGTAACCTGGAGGCAAATCTGGCCCTCGGTTCGTGCGGGTGTAAACGCCCACTAGTGTAGCTGAAGCGAAGCAAATTTGATTTATTGCTCATAATAAGATCCTTCAGCACTAGATCATGAAAATACTTAGGTGTAGCTTTGACACAAGCAGCCCCTTTGATTTCACATGACTTTGGGGATGTGATGTTAAGTGACTGTATTTAAGCTTTTTTTTTTTTTTTTCAGTTCTCGCTGTAAGTTCTTTCCTTCAGTCACTACTGCCACTGGGGAAGTTTATCATTTGGATATGACTAGGGATGTGATCTCCTTAAGATTTAAGTTTTATGGGCATGTTAATTGAATTAAAAGATTAATATACAGTGCAAGGGACCAAGGACATAGGTGATTAATCCTGAGAAATAAAACATGGTTGAGTCACATAGAAGCATTATAGGGAAAAAAAAAACCCAGCACTGAAGGACCTTTGACAAGAAAGGTTGTTTTTTCCCCCGACAACCCTGTCAGCTATGGCTGTCACCAATAAAAAGAAGAAAACAAATAAATTGGAGGCCGTGTGTAAGTCATAGGACCAGAATATAAATACACATGACATGGAAAGGAGTAAATAATACTGACGCTTTCTTTAGAAATGTTCTCAGGCAATACTTCCTATTCATGTCTTACTGAAATGACATGAAATAAAACTTTATGGGAAAAAGGGTTATTAATCACACAGGTTCTTGAGGGACATGACTATCTGTGTGTTGAGAGGCGCTCTTCCTTTACAGGGCTGCTGTCTGGTGCCTTACATCAACAAAGCAGATAAAAAGAGAAGTTTGGTATTTTATTTATCAGGTCATGAAAGAAATGTGTTTAACTGCCTAAAAGGCCAGTTAGGTGTTTTTCACTGTGGGTCAAGCAGTTCCCCACGGAGCTGGAAATCTGGATGTGAATGGCACCGCTGTAGTGCGCAGAGAGCAGGCGAGGACAAGGCAATGAAGGAGCCCTGCGCTCCTGAAGGCATCTGGGTGGTGTAGTCCCACCTCTGAGCAAAGGCAACTCGCACCTGAGTCTTGTCCGAGAAGGCAAATCCCACTGCTCTGGAAAAGCAGAAAGCCCCACAGAAATGCGAAGCCTTCAAAAACCCCAAAGTAAAATGAAGGGGAGTGGGGGGG
>VWZZ01008229.1:40691-52251 GCA_013399095.1 Psophia crepitans
GGGGGGGGAGGGAAGAGATTCTTGCTGTAGTCCCTGGGAATTTAAAAGCTATCGTTTATAGTATGCTCCTAGCTAAGGCTTGCTCCTGGCCCCACGTGAAGACAAGCCTTAGCACCTCTGGAAGCAGGCTGGCTGATCTCGGCTGACGTCCCCACTAAAGCACATCACACCTGGGCCATTTTTAAAGGTGTGATATGAAGTGGCATTTAAAAACACGTGCATGCCGTCAGCTTATCTGTTTTTCCAAGGCAATCCAAACACATGTGGATTCCTCCAAGCATTGCTCCAGCCACCAACAACGCCCTCTCCCTCTTTGGGTGCAGTCAGGACTCCTCGCGTGCCCCGATACCCCCGCAGCCCCACGGCGGCACAGGGAGCCATTGCCGGTGACCTGGGAACCCAGCTCCTCTTGTCCAGGCAGGGGGGAAGCTGCCAAAAAGCAGCAGTCCAGTTGCAGAACTGACTCCTGTGTCGTCCCATGAGGTCTGCTGGCTGGTCCTCCAAAAACATGGGAGAAGGCAGCACTTGTGTGGAGTGCTTAGCACTGTGGAGGGACCCAGACAATACTGCTTGAAAAAGGAGACGTATTTATTGGGCTAGCTCCTCAGAGCAGGATCTTCCCTGCTTACATGGCTGGAAAATGCCTCCCAGTGAATATCTGCTCCTGCAAATAAATATCAATCTTCAGAATTAATAATAAAGACAGCTAAACAAATAATAAAGTGCATAAATACGTTTCCATTACTGTTAACCATCAGCAATTACTGCTGCAGAGCGAAAATGCATTCTCAGGTGGCAGGGGAGATGTCTTCTTTGGTAAGGTGTCTACTCTAGGAGAGGTTGAGAGCCTCTGCTATAACGTGTGCTGCTTCTCATCCAGCAGCAGCTATGGTTACTGATTTGAAACCTGTACTGGCAACATAAAAACCCTGTCAACATCCAGTGGTACATAAGATGATGCTTTCGGGGCTTGCAAGCCCAACTATATAGCCTTCTGCTCCTTTCTGATAGTTAGTTACATGGACAAAACCTAGAAACACATCCTGGAGGCTATTGCTGGGCTGTGTCTTTGTAGGTCCGATTCAGAAAGTCCCTCTGAGTAAGTTTTTTGTGCCTCCGTGTCTGTAAAGTGAAGGTTAAAGCTCTTCCCTCCTCACAAGCGCATCCACACGTAGGAAGCTCTTACACACATGGCTGTAGCCCCTACGCAAATGACTTGCCTTACACACTGCTCCTGGAGGTATGGTCCTGCTAACATGGAAAAGTGTGTTATTTTTATGGGGTTTTTTTTAAACTTTGACACATTTTAAATCTTTTCCCTTGCAGGTCTGTGTGGTGTCCTTAGTGGGATTTGTTATGCTTTGTATTTCGTACCAACCTGACGAGAAGACCTGTGTGCAGTTCACAGTAAAGGTACCTTGACTTTTGAAAAATTTCTTTTTTTCTCTCTCTGTCGTTAAATCTCTCTCATCTTCCTCATATGAGGAAGAAAAGTTGATACTGGGGGATATTTTAAAGACCGCATGAAAAGAAGTGAAAATGCACCTGAAATGCAAGGAAGATTTTCTGCTATTTTCCAGGCAGCTAAGGAAGAAACTGTAGCCTATAAGGGGGAAGGTCTAGTAACAAATATTTGAAAACAGAGCATGATATCCTTTTATTTGCCATGTTCTAAGAATATCAAAGAGATTCAGATGAGCAAAGCTGGAATAATTTGGGAAGTGTTTAGTACAAGATTACTGATATTCATAGAGAGCTGGGTAAGAAGTAGGGTGGCATAAAATGGGTCCACTTAAGTTTTAATTCTTTATGTGATCTAAGAAGCATCTCAGTATCTTCCCAGCAGTTTTGCTCCTCACCATGAAATAAGAAACTGCACAGGCAAATTAAGAAGTGTGGCTGGAAATCTCCAGCTGCCTGCCTCCATGGTTGGGGAGAGGGCGGCTGTCCCTGAGCACCGGCAGCCGTGTCGCAGCACAACCTGCCCTGTGCCAGGGTCGGGCATTAGCGAACGTGGGAAAGCGTTAGCAAACCGTGGGGACCAGCATTCTTCCATGAAGCAAATTCCCGTCTGAGCATCACAAGAGAGGTGCAGAAACCGTGCACCGCCTCGGTCCCCAAAACTGCTTCGTTTATACTGGTAAATGACTTGAAAAGAAAGGCTGAGAACGCTTGTTCCAGATTGGACATTTTAAACACCATTTTTCTGGGCTGTTTTTCCTCATTATTGTAATTTTCAAGGCTCTTAATATTTTGCAGACACATAATAAGCAAGCAAAATACCGATGCAAGCAACACAAAATAACAGTGATTATTAAGTGAGAAAGGCAGAAGGAAATCAAATGCAAGGAGCGGCTTTTTGAAACCTAGCATTCATCCTCCCTTAGAAATTAGACCCCAGTGTGTCTTTCGTGCCTCTCTCAAGCTTTGTGCCTCTCTCTAGCTTCTCCCGTACTTACATAAAGACAGGGAGAAGAACAACAATTGTTTCTGTCCTTTGATTGCCTTTACGTTCTCGCCCCGTCACCTTTACACCCGCCAGTAAGGCTTACGGCTGCCTAGGGAGCTGCTGGGCTGGGCGGGAGCTGCCACGCCAGGGTTTTTATTGCTTGCCCTGCAGCATTAAATTGGACTTGGCATCCAAGCAGGAAGGGAGTCATCCCTCGTGGTGGGAACGGCATGTCGGGCTGGGCGGCTCGGCATGTCCCTGCCACCCGTAGCAATACCACCCACCCTGGCAGTGAGGAGTGTCTGCAAGAAAATAAACACTTTTAAAGTGCTTCCCAAGAGATGTAGAATGGGTTATTCCTCATCACCTGGCAGAATTAGAGCTAAAGTCTCCCTTTAGACTTCTGGTTCAATCAATAGCCCATGGACTGTTGCCCACCCAAAGTACCCTCCGCCCCAGAATCCACCTTCCTGGCATCTCCTATTGCAGCCTGTCACACAACTCGATCATTCCCAGGCTGCTCACCTCTCCCGTCCCGCGTTCCTACCGGCAGCCCTTATCCCACAGTGCCTCCGCTCCTCGCTGCCTGTCCAGGTGAACAGTTTCTGGCTGCAGGGCACATATCTATTTTAAACAAAGTAGGAGCTAAGAGTTTCCTCCAGGGCTTTGATCACACAGGACTCATCTAAATCTCCAGTATCACTTCTCAGATCTTCAAATGTCAGTTACAGTCTGTCTCTGAACAAACAGCTATTCTGCGACAAGACTGAGGATGCAAAATTACAATCATGAGACAAAGCTGAGCAAATTGGGTCAGTGTCTCCTCCTCCGGGCCCTGATGCTTTGTCCACAGCAGGAGTTGGGTTCAGCCCTATCTTTCCTGACTGTCTCCCTGGGACTTGGTCCCCAGCCCAGGCCTTGCCCTCACGCTGGTGGCTGATGCCCACTGAGACTGTCGAGCATCGCCCTACAAGAAAATCTTGGCTTGGCTTCCCTGGAGTGCAGTAACCACCCTGGGATCCCTTGCATAGCTCAAGGGGCACTTTGGGTGGAGGACCACACACACAGAGGCCTGGGGGATTTTAGTCAAGCCCTGATGTGACCCTATGACCACAGCCGGTGATTCCCTCAGGGTGGGAAACGGGAGAAGACCCTGCAGAGGTCCCCTGCAGGGAGACTCTGCCTTCCTCCCTCTCAACAGCTGCTTCTTTCATTTCACACTTGCCTGAGCCCTGGATCCTGCTAAAGAAGGAGGTGTTAGAACTGCTTTCGGCAGAAGTCGCTTCGCGAGTACCGCAGGTATCCGCAGCACCGTGTGTGTCCATGAGAAAGGGGGACCACCACCCAAAGGGAGGGGGGCTTTGCCCTTCAGGAGGACAAAGGCGAGTCCCAGGTTGAATTTCTGCCCCCGTCCCATCTCTGCGTCTGCAGGAAGTATGCTCAGCACCAGGGCAAAGCAGCATGCCCAGTTGGTGTGTATATTTAAAGGAGGAGATCCCCTCCCTTGGGGAAAAAAAAATAAAAAGGAAAAGAGACCACATAGGAAAATTTTAAAATCTCCTGTGGACTTCCTGGGCTATCTGCTAATATTTGACAGGTCACTGACTGTGGTCCTCATCATGGCATCTCTCACAGAAGCCTGACACCCTCTGCTCCTGCCCACCCAGCCCCAGCAGCCCACGCCATGACACACACCGCAGTTCCTGTTCCCTGCATGGGCTCGTGCCTGAGCCACCGCTGCCTTCAAAGGGGGTCGTCTGGGTTTGTGTCTGCAAACCCTTCTGGTTTCAGCTCTGATAACTATGAGAAACATTTTTCCATGAGGAACTCGATCCATCTTAGGTTATTTATCTTCGTTTTGGCACGGAGCAAAACTATTGCCAGTAAACACTGCTAAAATGTTTTCTTCCTCATATGAGGAACCCGAAGGAGGATGAGCTGCCATGCTCTGACCTCATCATATGCTGTCTCTCCCCGCTTCCCTTTTCTCCTTCTATTTAAACAGCAATCACCGTGCCTATCTCTCTGAGGCTGGTAAAAAACAGTTTTCCAGTGGCAAGTTCTGGTTCCTGGGCAGAGCTCACTACGCGGTTGCATTTGCGACGTTGAAGCTGCCTCCAGGTCTGGCATGTGATTAATCTGCTGATGGAATCTCAGCACTCGCCGTCTTGTGCTCCCTCCCAGGCAGTATTTGCATTTGCCTCACCTTTGATATTTGGAAATGTGTTCATTTTCAGCGGCTCACGGAGAGATTCCTCTGCAAACATCTTGTGAGAATAATAAGCAAATTTGGAAATTGCCCTATGTCCCCACGGATCTCTGCTTGCCTCTGAGGATGGCTGTAAGAGCTGCCCGTGCGTGCGGTGCGTTTTGAAGGGATTCTGAGGTTTCCTTCCCGTTAGGAATACAGCAGGCAAATTCTGGCTTACTGTACCTGCAGTGTCGTAGCTGGATTTCGTGCTGTTTTGTACTGACTTTGGATAGAAATTGGTAGCTAAATAAAATACCTGCCAGGGAGAATCAGGCACACCGTGTAGTCTTGGCTTAATACCTCATTTATTAGGGAGGCCTGATTCTGCCTCCTGCTGGTCTGAATCCAGGGACTGCCAGCCAGTCTGCTAGGACTTCTACATCGCAGAACA
The DNA here is from genome assembly GCA_013399095.1 of Psophia crepitans. Classification (NCBI taxonomy): domain Eukaryota; kingdom Metazoa; phylum Chordata; class Aves; order Gruiformes; family Psophiidae; genus Psophia; species Psophia crepitans. Next base: position 45,783 of record VWZZ01008229.1, read on the forward strand.
ACTTCGGTCCCTCAAAGAAGAGGAACGGTCATCAGTGTTTGTCCATTTTCCATTTTCCCCATCAAACATACTTTCACCATCTTCTAAAGTAATGCCACAGGCCTAGGAATTACCACATCTTTGTTTGGAGGGGCTCCATCAGTCAGTAGCACTCCCTTCCGTGTGCTTTATACGAGCAGGTGTCCCCATTCTCCAGCTTCACCTTTCCCATGGACCTTTACCTTGAAAGCTGCAGGGGTAAAGTAATTGCATTTAATAAGAGCCACCCTCATTTTGAAGCTGCCCTTGGTTTAAGGCTGCAGGGGAAGTCATTAAATTTAATAGTAGCCAAGTCTTGGAAACAATGATCTTGCTGTAAGAATTTGGTGATATGGGGGAGGAAATGTATATAGTGCTTTAAGACCTGCAATAAACCCAAATGTTTTTGATTTTTTTTTTTTCCCCATGCTGGCAACAGAATAGGAAGATTGATTCTTGCTGTAGATATAAGACAAATATACCAGGAGTGTGAATTTTATCAAGACATACATACTTGGCATTTCAAGGTCATAAAAAATGCTTTTATATTGATAGTTTGCTTGCGGTAGTGAGGTTAAGAGAGAGAGAGAAGCTGCTGTTTAAAATAACAGATTCCCAGCCGTGCCATGTGTCTGACAGATAAGATGCCAAGAAAAATAAATGTTTTTACAGTGCTGAACAGAACCAAAAATGCTATTTTGGCTAAACACAGAAATGATTTTAATATACATTCACACATATTTTGTATGCAGCTCAGCAAGTGCCAGTTCCAGCTATCAAAAGCAAGGGAAGTCCATATGCTCTGGTATCCAAAGGTCTCAGGTGGAACCTGGAGTGACAAAGGCTCTGTATCGCTGTTGGTTTCCATGTGTTTGTGGGGGTGGACTCTGCATCGCTACCCTTGATAAAAGCCACCCTATTTTAAAGCTGCCGCTGGTGTAAGGAGTAGCGGGGCTGACAAACAGCCCCTTGTGCTTCTCATGCCATAGCAGGGGCAGCACTGGGGAATGAAAAGAGCTCGCTGCTTTTTCATACCTTGGAAAAACTTCTCCTTCTCAGTTATGGTGCAAGTTTTGGAAGGGGACTGAGGACAACATGCACTTTCTCGTGGAGATTTGCGTTCCCGCTCCACAGTAGGACCTGGGAAGCAAGCAGGCTGGCTGCCTTCACAGGGCCACAAGCAGGAGATCAGCCACCTCACTGCCTGATTTGCAAGTATAAATCAGTTTTGTTTGGGCATGCAAACCAAGAGCTGGGAATAACACATGAGCAAAGTTTCAAAAACAACTACTTCTCAGCACAGCCTGGGATAATGTCAGGCTAAGCCTCAGTCTGCTCAGCTCTGCTTCAAGGCAGGCCTAGCCTATGCAGGTACAACAGTAGAGGAAGACATTCCCTCCCTCTCTATAAAGCTTCTGGCTGTTTAGAGACACAGATTTTTCGGTGCTCTCATTAGGTCTCAAAATTGCAAGGCAATACTCATGTAAAATATGCAAGGCAGAATTACTGGTTCTTGAGATGACCTGCTGAACTTGGCATCACCCAGAAGTTATAGCTGTCTTGCAATTTTCCAAGTACACAATGTCCAGATAGTCCGTTGAATGCGTGTGTTCCCTGTGAAGTACATGTGCATGCTTTCATTCCGTGTTCCTCATTCTCTGTGTAGCTGGAAAAAAGTTGGGTTTTTTTCTTTTTTTTCTTTCTTTTTTTTTTTTTTCTTTCTTTCAGCTGATGTATTTTGTCCTGAGCGCTCTGGGTCTGGTTGCCTGTGTTTTGGCAGTGGCTTTTGCTGCACACCATTATTTGCAGATGACAAAATTTACCTGCGATACCATCCTCGAGTCCTGCCGGTGCAAACTGGACACCGCAGACCCCCTCGGAAGGACCTTTGTCTACCAGGACGCAGCTGACTGTGGCAGCCTCACCAGTATGCTCAACCTGTACTTACTTCTGCAGATGGTTCTCAATCTGGTCACGGCCCTGGTGTGTCTGTCGGTGTGCTTCGTGATGTGGAAACACAGATACCAGGTCTTTTATGTGGGCGTTCGGTTCTACCCTTTAACTGCTACTGAAGGCCAGCAACAGAAAGTATAGGGTCCGGGCTGGCAGGGGGTTGTAGCCAGGGAACGGAAAATGTCAGCACACGGCCACCACAGACACCACGGGTGGATGAATGTTTGTAAGGTTTTTGACAAGGAAAAACATTCACACGGTTTTAATGAACATCTTTTTTTTTTTTTTTTTAAGAGCATTTCATATAGCTCCTCTTGCAAAAGGTCCCTTGTGAGACTATCTAGAAGTCACAAAATCCTAAACGTGCAGCTGTACAAATACTCACCAAAGAGGATCTTTAATAGCTATAGACAAAATGAGAGCTTAAAAAAATAATTGGGAACTCATCTACAGGGCTACAGACATTAAGAAATAGGGTCCATTTCCCTTGCTGGTAGATATCTGTTCTTGCCTTCAGAGAAGCTATACCAATTTCTGCCACAGAAGAACCTGGTCCAAAATGCTTAATTATAATTATGCGGGTCATGTTTAGGGAATATATTATCTCTCAGATGCTCTTGGTGTAATATACGTTAACCTGATGGGGATTTACCATCCGGGAAAGTAATAAGGGAGGTCAAGACCTCTTCAAATGCAGTCTGAGACCAACAGCAGAGTGAATATGTTGATGGCTGCCATGTAAAATATATGTAAGACTTTCAGAGTGACTAATGACATAGGTTACCTAATCCCATTACTACTAAACAACAACATGAGTGGGTTGGCTAATGGTGATTTGGTGGGCCCTGCTTGAGACCCCAGACAGATCTCTGAGATGCGAGTGCTCGGCATTTCGTGAGAAAAGATCAATTTAAGAAACCTCAAGTTGTGCTCCTGAAGTGGAGGACCCTAAATCACTAGTCACATTGAAAACTCTGTTGACATTGCTGTAATTGCAGGCTCCCAAACCCGGCGTCTAGCCAGTTCCACCAATTATACTCCAAGCACAAAAGGCCAAATGCATTTTTGGTGTAACTCCTCTGAAGACAATCAGCCTTACACACCAGAAGTGGAGTTGGGCCAACAGCCCTGAAAGATATATCCCTGCAACAATGAATGTTTTTGAAATGGGGCGGAGGGAGGGAAGCAAGAAGAGACTGCCAGTCTCCCAAAGACATCGTTTATAATAATGAGGGCAAGAGAATAACGATTTCTTAATAAGCAGCATAGAATAACAAATCACATTCAAACAGCGCTTTTTCACCCTGCAAGTGTAACTCTAGAAGTGCTTTATGTCTTATTAGCCTTATACCAAGCCTTATATCGACTGAGTATGTCGGTTTGTCCCTCAAACTGTCATTTCCACTTGCACAGCATGGACTTCCAAACGTAGGAGCAATTCTGAGTCGGCAGCGTTTTGCACTGCCTGACCATAGCTGTGCAAGGGCAAGGCAGCTGGTGCTCACACCCTGTGATGACTGGGATTTCCCGATCCTCGTCAGACCAAGGGTGTTTCTGAGGTGGGGTGGAGCAGTCACATGCCAGAAAAACTGTGCCACAATCTTTACCAAGGAAGAAGCAAATAAAACTTTTATAAGGCTTCAAAGAAACAAAAACTTTCTTTTTTCTGCAGCAAAAATAGCCAGCAGGGAGTCAAAAACCCAGCCTGGCAAAAAGCTAGTTGTCTAAGTAGCTCCAATCCTACCCAAAAACTGTCTTCCATGTGGTGATCACACCTCATCCCAGGCTAGACCAGCATACCTCCAGGGTCAGAAGATCACAGCATAGTTAAGTCTCCTGTGGTCCACCTAGAGCAGTGCTCAGTGTATGTGCTCAAGTTTTTGTCATGGAAAGTGCTTCTAAAGTAGACGTAGCGTCACCAAGGTCCTCTCTGCCAAACTGCAAAGTGAGGAGCTTCAGAAAATGAAGGTTTTTGAGACCTGCTTCCAAATGGCCTTTTTTATGCACCTAAAAATACCAGTCACTAGCAAGCGTGGCTGCAGGGCACGTTTGCAAGAGTGCCTGTTTGCTTGCCTACGTGTTGCCACCCATCCGAAGTCCTAAACCTGGCTCCCAGGCATGCTTGGGGCAAGCTGAGACAGCGGTGGAGTGCACCAGCAGATTGACGATGTAGGACCTGGCTGCCAGCATCGGCGGGGCTGTCCGTGCAGTGGCAGGAACCAGCCCGTCTCCCCCGACACCAGCGGAGCATGCTGCAAGTAGCACTTGTGGACCTGTGCCAGGGCCAGCCTCGCGTATGAGACGGATACCGAGGGGTGCTCTCACCTGCTGCGTACACTCAGACCTTGATTTGCCCTCCAACCCTCCCATGGCTCCAGCTGCGTTCTCTGTTGAAGCACAGGATAGAGGATACACCTTTCTCCCACCTACGCAACCCTTGCTGCATCCGCTCCTCCCTTCGGCCAAAACCGTGGGCTCTCCTCTCTGCAAAGAAGATAACAAGAGGTGGGAGAGGGACTAGGGGAGGCTGAACAACAGCTGAGCTTTGGGGCTTCCTCCCACCCTTGCCACCAGGCGCTGCACCCCAATGGCTGGCGAAGCAAGAGGAAGGCTCTGCGGGCAGAGCAGGGCATGCTTCCCACCCTGCCCTGTCCCACATGTCCTTGCTGTTTAGAAGATAACCTGGTCTGCAGCGCTCTAGCTTGGGCTGCGCTGCACGTGGGCTGGCGGCAGCGAGCTGGTGCAGGAGAGGGCTGGCTGGCCCCAGCCAAGCGACGTTTCCACCAGAGCCAGGCTTTTGTCTCCTTTAATCCTCTCACCTCTAGCTCACCCACATGTTTTGACTCCCTGCCTCCCATCACCTCCCAGGCGCTGGGCTCCCGGAGGCCACCTCTGTTAGATGAGGCTAGGCCCGCGTTGCCTGGCCTCTGCCTACTCACCCCGGGGCTTAAAATTGCTGGGACTCCTCTAGAGTGTGAAAGACCTGGTGGCCTGGTGGTGATGATCACAGGGTAGCTGCAAATCCCTTCAGCATGGCGATGGGGAAGAGAAAGGAGATGTGGATAAGAGGGGCTGCTCCTCTTGGAAAGCTGTGCACCTCCATAGCAGCACACCCGCTGCTTCGAGCCACCACCACCGACCTCAGTTCGCTAATCAGCGCGTTGCATCTTAACCTTGCGCTCTGGAAGAAAGCAATATTCATCATCTAGTCCGTTGGTGGTTTAATGCTTAATGAATAAATACGGGGCATTCTGATCTAGCAAAGACTAACTTCTGTATTTCCTGTTTATATATCTCAAGAGCACAAAATCAAAACAGGAGAGATAGGGAAACGGGCAGGGTAGCGTTTGGAACCAGTTTCCCCCTGGATGTGGTTTTACAACATGTATTTTGCTCGGATCAAGAATTTCAGAAAGTACTAATTAAAGGATTTTCACCTACCAGAGCATATTCAGACAGATCTCAGCCTTTTCCTGGTGTCAGAGTCCACACAGACTGCACTGGGAGAAAGCCTGGGACTAAAAAGCTCAAAAAGGACAGAGGTGTTGAAGAAAAGAACATTTTTTTTTTTTTTTTAAGTCCTGGAAATTTATTCTCTGGGTGAATTCCGCAGAAAGGGGTAGGATTAAACCGCTATGGACGCGCAGAAATTGCAAAGGGCTCAATGTAATTTACTCTCACAAACCCAGGTGTGATTCTCATTTGCACCCTGGCCACTTTACACTGTTTTCACAGTGTAAAGGGGTTGTAAAGAAGGCATCAATCATTTTTACACCTACTTTATGGCCATTTTACACAGCTAAAAGGGCCCTTTGTGTAAATGAGAACTCAAGCCCTAGAGAATTTAATAGAGAGGAGATCCTTTCTATAGACTGTGCTAGACCCTCTAATAGGGTCTATTACTGGGATATAACTCTGCGCTGGATTTTATGGCTTGGCTTAAAGATCATCAGTCTCTATTAAATTCAGTTCTGCAAAACTTTTCCAAGCGCTGTAACCCCCCGGTGACACGACTGCTCCCCCACCCCGCGCACACACAGACAGTGATGCTGTTGCATGGATAACTGCTTGGTTTTTTTTAAAAGGAGAAGCAGCAGCTACCACTTTCCTCTGGCTCTGAGGCATTTTGATGTTGTGCTATGCAAATACCGGAGCGACAATAACGGCAACAAAAAGGGAACCGAGACACGGTGCCTTACACGGAGCCAAAATGTCACATTCTTGACCTGACCAGGCACCGAAGTGGCACCCGCTCTGGAGAGGGGACTGCACTTCGAGTGCCTCTCCCTCCCCTGCTGCCGCTGGAAGCACCGGGGCCGGTGGGTGAAGGGGAAGCGCCGGGGCTGCCACCAGCCCACTCTTCACGTGACGGCCATCTGCGCCTCGCCGGCCCGGCCGGCTTTGCGTGGGCACCGCTTGGAGCTTTGCCTGAAAAACAGCCCTGCGCAAGAGCGCTAGAAACTGTAATCAACTCACAGGACTATTTTTCTTTTTTCCT
>VWZZ01008229.1:52278-86645 GCA_013399095.1 Psophia crepitans
TTTTTTTTTTTTTTTTTTTTTTTTTTTACGCTACCAGCCAGCGCGATATTTGCTTTGGGGGCCTTTCGAAACAGAAAGCACGCTGCTAGCGTGTGAGAGAAGCTGCAGTTCAGGTCCTCTATATTTAGAAAGCCAGGATGTCGTCCCTCCCCTTGAAATTTTCATAGTCCCCTGCACCCCACCCACCCACCCACGTACACATGCTTGCGTCTGGAAAATGTTTTTCGGTCTTAGCGAAGGGTGTTGGCTTAGGGGGATTCAAGGGAGGTGCAGAGGAACAACAGCAGCTCAGTCCCGAGCGCGAAGCTCGAAGCCTCCTTAAGGCATTGGGCGGCACGGCAGGCAGCAGGACCGGGGCTCACGCGTGATGTAGAGCTTGGTGCTGCAGCTCAGCTGAAGTCGAGGATCTCTCCTGTTGCCGGCCTGTAATGTAAATCCTGAGGCAGGACCAAGTTTTTCTGAGATGCATGGAAGCCCTCTGCACTGCCACGGCAGGCAGCGCTGTGACCTCAGCCAAAAATGTCTTCCTGAGCTCATTTTCAGGTGACCACGCATGGACTGTAGCCTCTGTAGCAAGGGCTTCAAGAAGATGCATTTTGGTGCTAGCTCGTCTCAGGTCTCTGCAGTTCCCCCCACCCAGCGATTTTTGCTTTCTGCTCCCCTGCTCCCTCCTGTAATCACCGATCCCAATCAGTAGCATTCATCCTCTGCTAAATAATTGGCTCTGTAGTCAAATATTATTAATGATGATTGCGTCTACAAAGACCAGAGTACATTTTTTTTTTCGTTTCGGTACCTGGTTTCCAGCCATTGTCCAAGCGAACAACTGAAAGACTCATAGAATCACAGAATGGTTTGGGTTGGAAGGGACCTCAAAGACCATCTAGTTCCAACCCCCCTGCCAGGGGCAGGGACACCCTCCACTAGACCAGGTTGCCCAAAGCCCCATCCAACCTGGCCTTCAACACTGCCAGGGAGGGGGCAGCCACAGCTTCTCTGGGCAGCCTGTTCCAGTGCCTCACCACCCTCACAGGGAAGAATTTCTTCCTAACATCTCATCTAAACTTAAAACCTTTTTTTTTTTGGGGGGGTGGTGGGGTGGGGCTGGGGATTTCCTTTTTCTTTTTTCCTTTTTTTTTTTTAGGAAGACATAGGCAATGCATATTTCATTTGTTACCATACTGCTTTCCCACTCCACAAAACCATCTTTGTGTTAGAGCATGGCCATTAAGGCCCACTTACAGCTGCTGACAGAAGAGAGACCATGGAGCTGGGACCCACCAAAGCTCACAGATGACTCCCCACCTCAGCCGGGTGCACCCAGATATGGCTGCCTGGCACAGACATCTAAGAGCCAACCATCAAACGCAAGCAGGAGCCCAGCCTGAGCCGGGAGAATGATCTGCAGAGGGTGATTTGAATACATGCTTCATCTTCAGTCAGATGTATTATGAATGACAAGTGCTGGGCTGACCTCAAGTTAGGGGAGATACAGAGAGTGACACCAAATAACGCAGCCCTCGGCATTAAGAGCCATGATTGTTCTGGAAGTGAGATATTTGAGCAAGGCAGGTTTTTAACCCCATTTCACTTTCTGTGGCCATGTAGAGAGATCCCTGTGCTTAAACAGCCCAAAGCTTACTTCAGCGTGGGATTTCTCTTTCACCAAAACTGTGAGGAGATGAAGTCTTTACCTGATCTGTCTTCCATTGGGCTGCCTGCGAGCATCACTGCCAGAGCCACAGGCATGCAAAGGGGTGTGGAAGCCACCCTCACATCTTTTGTGGGACATTTTTTTACAGCCCTGGAGCTGGCAGGGACAGCTGGTGGCCCAGATCCATCATGTGTCCAAGTCAACAAAGCCCTGGAGCTACCCTTGTTGATACTGACCATACGGGCCACCAGGGATTTGGTGGGATAATTTAGGGAACAATTGCGATGAAAATAATTGAAAGCAGACATTTACACTTTCCCTTCCACCTTGTGAATCCAAGCCGGTGAACAGCGTGCACATGAGGGGAACCAAGGGGAGCTGATGGGAAAGTGAAAGCCTCCTGTCCCGTTTCACTGCCCGAGCCTGCCAACGTGCTGAGGAACAGCAAAGCGGTACAGAAAATAACCCACCATAAATCAGGCACTGTAAGCTCTTTTGGTTTTAGTGATCCAAAGTGTTTATTAGGTCAGGAGTGTGAAAAAGTGTATTTGTATGGGGTCCTCCCTGCTCGTCTGAGTCTCCCAAACACCAGAGCCCTGCATCAAATGGGGACCCAGCCAGCCAGGCTTTTTGCTGATAGACCTTGCTGTGGCCACAGGAATTAAATTTTGTGACCCGACTGGACTGGGGGGTGGGTAAAGATATTTTACAGGCTGTACTCATATATCCGTATATATTCTGTTACGGCTACTGTTTTCCAATTCAGCGTTCTTCCTTGTGTACGAAAGGAAATGCTAGGATCTCAGCTTGCCAAAGTCTGCACTTCTGAATTAACAGCAGCTGCATCTCCACTTTATTTCTAATAAAACTTTTCTCACAAACTCCACCCAGGTTTCAGCGTTTCCCTTGCTTCTCCATTTTCTGAAGGAAGGAGATTTTTCCTTGTACGTTCTCCACCAGCCCTGAAAAAGGCACGGGGTCTGCAGGCTGCGTGCGAGCAGCTCCTGCTTACCCAGGGCAGAGGAGGCACGACTTGCAAACTGGCTCAGGAGGCTTCTGGACTGTCCTCCAAATGTGCTTGAAAATCACGCGGGCTAGTAGGTGACAAGTAGATTTCATTAGCTGAGGCAGCATGTGCAGCTATTGCACGGTCAGGCCCTGCTGCCACCAAAGTCTCTCGAAATTTCACCTGAATAAGGGAAAATTCAGGACCTGTGGGCAGCCACAGGAACCCAGCCGGGCTGAGAAGTTGTTGCACCAGCCAAGGGGGGCTTGCGGGAGCTTGCAGGGTTGCTAGGCATGGAGGCTGACCCCGCATCTCCGAGGGAAACTGTCCCATTTTGAAAGGGTCTGTAGACAAGAATGAGCCATACCGATGCGTGGGTGAACCCTCACCATTCAGGCACGGATGGCAAGGTTCTGTCAGGATGGCTGTACGTGTGCCCACGTTGGCACGTATACACGTGTGCCCTTGCAGAGAGCGAGGCGGGGAGGCGCTATGTGAAGTCTGCGCATGGACGTACATAGAACTACACCAAAAACTGTTGTGGATGGGAAAGCCACAGCTTTATGTAGGTACCATGTGTGAGTGCAAAAATGGCCTGAGTCATGGCATGCCTTTACCTGGACAGCTGTGTGTCAAAATACCAAGCCTAGTGACGTGCTCCATTTAACGCTCGCCTCCTCCCAAATTTGTTGCAATATCCCACATTTCCAAACAGCTTTGAAGCCTTGTCTACTCTTTACAGCAGCTTTTCAGGGGTGCATCCCCCTCCGTCACCTCCTCTCTCAAGCATGGTTGCTCCCCTCCTCGCCTCCGCACGGCTTCGGGGCCACAGATCCTCACCCCAGGAGAGAAAAAGCAGGTAGAGTAGAAGAGGATTAAAGGTCTGTTTCATTTGTCTTTGTCTGAGCATGGCATATCTTACTGTAACATTTTTCCCACTAAAAGGAATGTTGTTGACTGGGGCTGGTTTGGCATTTGATGGTGTTTTTTTTCTTTCGGTGGCTTGCAAGGACCTGATTCAAGGCCGCTGAAATGGATGAAAAACTTTGTGCTGAGTTCAATGGCCTTGGATCAACCCGTCTAGGAAATGAATTCTCACTTGCTTCTAGCTGTGGGCTAACTAATATTTCCAGTGCTTAATAGAAAGCATCGTTAGACCTGCTGCATCACACTAGAGGCAACACTAGCTATTAAAGAAAGTTGATTAAGGGACAGCCTTGAAGACTAAAAATATCCAGGGAAGTAAGAGGCAATGCCACATGCAAGCAAGCACGCAGTCAGTTGTTATCACAAAGCTTTTCACATGACGGTCTGCGCACGGGTCTCACCCAAAGCATGTTTGTTTTGGACAATCTTAAATAGTGCAGCCACGCTATTGGCAGCAATATATACGAAGTGATTCAAGAGCTCAGGCCTGACCCAAAGCCGATGGAAGTCAATGCATTGACTTCCCAGAGCACGCCCCGCAGGAATCACTCTGTGTTTGGAAAGATATGTTGCAGTTAAATACCTTGGTCTGAGCTAGATATAAATTAGCTCTTACAGTACTTGCTTAGGGAAAATGTACTGACATCGTTACTGTCAAATCCGCATGGAGACAAGAGAAAATATGGGGGTTGTAGCTAATAGGTATAGCACAAAATAAAAATAAAGTAGCTGAAGGAGAACTTGAGCAGTCAAGGGGAAATGCACCCAGTTCAAAGGAACTCCCTTTGCCCAGACAAATTTCACAGTGCATGCAGTGATTTGTAAAGGAAGAGAAGGATGGCAGGAGCTCAGCATCTCACTTTTTCACAAGCCTCAAAAACACTGCAGGCAACGTGAGAAGAAAATATACATGGCTTTAGTCATGTCTGAAAACACATGGCACAAACTGGGGCAGAGGAGATTAAACAACTTGGCTTCACCCCCCCCCTTCCTCCCCTCTTTTCACTCCCCTGCTCATAGCTAGCATTATCTGGGCTGCTTGGTCCTCAGCAAACATCCAAGTAGCCAAAATATGGGCAGGATTCTTGCCATAACCAAACCAGCCAATGAATGAAATAAGGCACTTGTTTCCTGGAGCGGAGGGAGGGGAAGAGAGTTTTTTTTAAACATTTCTCTGTGGTGTTGGAAACCCACCTTGAGTAGAAGCAGTCCCTCAGCTCACGCAAACCACCAGCGCTCCTTTGACGTCAATTGGCAGCCGGCTGGTTTGCACCATCCCAGGGGCTGGCTGCAGCGGCGTAAGCAAACAGCTCGACCCGGCAGCGAGAGGGACGGCGAGAGGCAAGTTGAAGTCCTGCACTCCTTTTACTCCTTTTCATCATCACCTACAGGATTATTTTCAGATGCATGAGGGTGCAGGCCAGTTACTGCAAGCATCTCATGGGTGAGCAGCAGGTTGGGGGCGGGCAGCTGCCAGAAACCTGGGGATGCACTAAGGCCCGTGGGACTCAGGGCTGCCCCCGAGCTGTGGCGGTGCCTGGGGCAGGCTGCCGTGGGAGGAAAGTCATGCACGTGAGAGGCAGGACCCTCGGGGAGGCTGCTGTCTCCATGAAAGCATTTGTTAATACCCTCCAATCTCAGCCTGGGTGCTGATCGTATGGTCAGGACTGAGGGAAGATCTGGGAAAGTCCATTAAAGGAGTGAGAAAATGACTGACTGTAGGAAGCACCAGGGGCATTCATTTGCTCTCCCCTTTCACTCCTCCCACTGCACAGACCCCACACCTGAAGGCAGCGAGAGCAGGAGAAACCTCATTACTTTTGCCAGACACCGAAGTCCCTTTGCAGCGCGTTTCCTGCAGCGCGCGGTGGGAGGAAAGGGAAGCAGCAGCAGCACAGCTGGCTCCTGCCCTCCCCGGACCGGGTTTTGTGCCACAGCCATCCATCCCACCCCTGGCCCAAACGCATCCCACAGAGGACAAGGACAGCTGCAAGGCATGAAAACTGTGCCCCACCGGTGTGGCAGCCCTCGGTTTCGGGGGGATGCTGGTGCTGTGCCGGCGGTGGGAGGATGAGGCCAGCTGCAGTGGGGAGCGCCTCTGGGGATCACGCATGGCTGCATTCCTGGACTGCATTTTGCAGCAGCAGCAAAGCAACCCGCTCTTTCACCACCTGGAAAGCCTTCAAAAGCCTCGCCTTTCAGAGAAGGAGAGCTCTGCAGGCCCAGCACACCAGCTCTTGCTGAAGCTGTCCTGAAACGAACACCCCACAATGAAGGCAGCCAGAATTGCTGATCAATTTTGAAAATGAAAGCATCAGAGACCCTTAGCTCCTGGATCTCATTCCTTACGTATGCTGAGGGCTGATCGAGGGCATGCAGTGAGCAGCGCGATGCAGAACCCCACTGAAGGGCCTGCTCCTTCATTCCCACCATCAGTATTTGTTTCTGGAAAAAGAGATGCTGTGTGGGGCCGCGGGCTGCAGCTAAAAGGCTCAGTGGACAAAGGAGGCTGGACGTCAACTTTTCCCAGGCCAGAACAAGTTTCCCTGCAGCACGTTTGCTGCTTCCACAGTCAAGAAGCAGGCTGTGAAAGTGTGTTGGTATTTCTCTTTCCAACACATCCCAGTTTGAAGGCCCCTTTGTGAAGTATCTGGACCTACTTTATAAGAGCTCTAATGCAGTTCGAGCAAGGCATAAGCCTACCCTGGGACTTTCAGCGTGAACTCCTTCATTTTACGGGATGGTGGGAGGATGTGAATCCCTTTTCCCAAACCTACTTTTACAAGTTTCAGTTGAAATGCCCGTAAAAAAGGCAGAGGGCCCAGCTGAGCCCCTGCAGTGATGGAGGAAGACCCAGTTTCAAGACAGGACAAATTTAGTGGCCAACTGAGGGCTGTGGGCTTCACAGGTAGGTAGGAGCTCTGCCGGACAGGGGCGTGGGGTGGGAACACGGGCTGCCCACCGAGCCCGGGGGCTGGCTGGGGTGAGCAGAGCAGCGGGCAGGTGTTTCCACGAGAAAAACCTCTCGAGAGCAGCTACTTGCTAAAATAGATGCCACGTGATAAACCGAAAAAGAAAGCCCCGCTGCCCAGCTGGCGCAGGCGGCCGCCTGCCTGCGTGCATGGCACGGAGGCAAGCAGCTATTTTTATCAGAGATGGCTGAAGGCCGTGGGAGGAGGCGGGGGCAGCTGGTGGAGGTCTTCGCTCTGTAACGTGCCGGGGCTGCACCCCAGCAGTTCCCCTTGCTCCTGGGCATCCCGGCGGGTGGTGGAGCCGACCGGCTGGAGGGCTTCTCCTCGCCTTTCTAGGAGCAGCTGTCTTCCTGCAAGCCCCCGTCCCCGTCAGCAGAACCTTGTCCTCCCAGGGATGCCCTCGCCGGCAATGCCCGGCCAGCCCCGCCGAGCAGGGAGAGTTAAGAAACAAACCGAACTGCCCACGTTATGCTGGATGCAGAAGCACAGCTGAAAATAGTGAATCAGCCCCTCCTGCCTTAAGTCATGAGATCAGTCTCTGGGTGACCAGAGTGACCTTTGGTGTGCGTGGTGCTTGGGAGTGGCCCGTTCCCCACCCCCAGAGGCACTGTGGGTCCTGGGGTGTCCTGCTTCGGGCTCCCCCGTGGATGGGTACAAGTGCTTGTGCAAAGCAGCACCCCAGGAGCCAAAGCCTCGCCAAGCAAATACGCCACTAAGATTTTGTGCAAGCAGGGGGAGCGGGTGGCTTCTGGGCACACTGACATTTTCAGTAGTGCAATGCATCACACGGGCAAACCTGTCTCCTCTGAGGCAAGCTGTGGCACTACAACCACGAGCTGTATGCTCCAGCCCTGCTCCAAATTTCACTCCCTGCCTCTACGAGCACCCCAGCGTACCTGCCCTGTGCCTTGGCGCATCAGGAACCCAGGTGCAGCAAGCAGCCTCAGCCCACCTACACCAGCGAAAGACTGAGCGTGGCTGTGCCATCTGCAAGGAGTGGGATGGCCCCAGTCTCCCTGCCTTTCCACCTGCTTAAAACTGGTGGGGTTTTTCCAGATTTAGTGGGCCATGCATGTTGTGATTCTGTCTCGTAAGAAACCAGAGCAAGTAAAAAAAAACAACCTACAAGAAAAGTGAAAAAAAAAAAAAAGGAAATGCTTTTCTTCTTCCTCCTCTTCTTTTCTAAGATCACAGAATCACAGAATCACAAGGGTTGGAAGGGACCTCGAAAGATCATCTAGTCCAACCCTCCCCACCAAGGCAGGGCCACCTAGACCACATGACTCAGGAACACGTCCAGTCGGGTTTTGAATGTCTCCAGAGAAGGAGACTCCACAACCTCTCTGGGCAGCCTGTGCCAGTGCTCTGTCACCCTCACGGTGAAAAAGTTTTTCCTCACATTAACTCGGAACCTCCTATGCTCCAATTTGCACCCGTTGCCCCTTGTCCTATCGCTTAGTGAGACCGAGAAGAGCCTGGCTCCATCTTCCTGACACTCACCCTTAACATATTTATAAACATTGATGAGGTCACCCCTCAGCCTCCTCTTCTCCAAGCTAAAGAGACCCAGCTCCTTCAGCCTTTCCTCATAAGGGAGATGTTCCACTCCCTTGATCATCTTAGTGGCTCTGCGCTGGACTCTCTCTAGCAGCTCCCTGTCCTTCTTGAGCTGAGGGGCCCAGAACTGGACACAATATTCCAGATGCGGCCTCACCAAGGCAGCGTAGAGGGGGAGGAGGACCTACAGCCTGCATCCAAAATCCCCACTCTATGTCCGTGCGAGCAGCACTGCTGGTGGGGGAGGCCAGCACTCACCACGCCAGTGGGTGCTGATGGGAGGACCACCCTCTCTGGGGCCCAAACCTGAAGCTTCTCCTCTGGGATTAAGAGATGTGCTGCTGGCGGCTATTTGCTCCTATGATAATTATTGGCTCCCGCACATAAAGCAAATAACCTGTGTGGCCCTGAGCACCTTGGGAAGCAAAGTGCCTACGGGAAAACCAGACCCAAGACACTGTGAGAGAGGAAATGAAAAAGGGGGGATGACTTTGCCCATCATGGACCAAGCTCTCAGACCTGACAAATGTCCGTGCTGGAACCCAGACCCCGAGCACGCTGTCACAGCCCAGGACTACCAGCCATCATTTGGGTTGGTTAGAAACTGGCAGCGCAATGGCCTGTATGCCCATAGTGGAGTAGGAGCCTGGAAAACCCAAACCTGGTTTCACTACTGACCTGCCATACAGCCCCAGAGAGCTACGCCACCTCCCTGCTACTGCTTCCAGCCATTTTCCTCCCTAAGCTACAAACCTTTTGCCCAGGGATTCTGGTTTCATGTTTGCAAACAAGAGTGTGACTCATGTGGGGTAAACCCGCTGGGGTGAGAGTAGTGTTTCTGATTTACACCAGCATAAATTATTGCCTCTGCTTTAAAAAATGTTGTTGTTATGTTGGATGGGGTCCCAGTAACTCCGCAAAGAAGGGAGTGGGAGAAGTTCATCATAGATGGACTTCTTATGATTTATTTACCAACAACTATCATGCAACAACTTCACTTACGCAAGGCTTGTGCTCCACACAAAGGATGACAGAGGACTCAAGTGACCTGCAGCCTGTTTGGTGTAAGCGCCTGTCACTGGGGCCATGCAGCAAACCAGGCATGGCACAAACGGAGGCCCACCTCCATCTCCTGGGTCCTGGCAGGTCAGGGCTCGACAAAAGGCTTGTCCTGAGCATCCTGGGGAGAGGCCAAGTAGGAGAGCAGGGCAGGTGGTGGCCAGAAGCACTGCTGTGTCCTCTGGGTAAGCAGGGAGAGGGCTGCTGTGTGGTACAGTTCATTAGCTGCTGCTCTTCAGCCTCCAGTGCAGGTTGGGTATCTCAGCTCTTTCTCTTCCTTGGGCAACCATATGGAGCTGCTTGGAGCAGCTTCAGCAAAAAGACTTATCCAGGTTTTTGTGTGTGTTAATATTTAAGGTGTCGATAAGCTCACGTGCCAAAAAAGAGGACATCCCTACAGGGGATGGTGGCTCCAGAGCACAAGGTGCTCTATAAATAAGGAATAAGTTGGCTTCTTCTAGCTAAGAAGCATCTCACTAGGTGGGTTTACACCAGTACAAGAGGAACGTAGAAGAAATAAAAAGGCAGGAAAGACAGCTCAGCAGTAAAACATACATTTTTGACCCAAGATATACATTCATCCTTCCAGCAGCAAGTCCAGTGACAGTCCCTTTGACTGAGAAAGGAAAGTTTCCAAATGTAGATTAGGGGTCAAATATGAAGGTCAGACATGAGAAAAACCTCATGCTGGGTGGAGGATGAGGAGGGAAGAAGACGACAACCCTTGGGGAGGCAGGTTGCTGTGGACAGGGCCAGGGCAGGAGGCACAAGCAGGCATCTGAGGGGCAGCTGGGGCTGCAGCAGCCGCCTTGGTGCATCGCAGGCATCCATCAGGTGGGATGGCTCAGGAAAAGAGGGCACAACCCCATGGGGTGGCCCTCCTACGGGGGCTGTCGGAGCTGCCGGGAAGACTTTGATTGCCTCTCCTCGCGAGAATGCATTTATTTGTGGGCAAAAATTAGTATCTAGTCTCCAGCAACCATCAATCTGCCATCTCTCATTGTTGGTTAATTCACTTGAAACAGTCTGAAAAAAATATATTAAAGAAAAAGACTCTGTTAGTCACCTTCCAGTGATGTATAAACACTCTGACAGATAATTATCGGTGATACTGATTCTAACTAGGGCAGAAAATGAACAGGTGAGTGTGAAATAGAAAGTTATTTATAAAGATGTAATTGAAGTAAAATCTATCCTGCAGGCTTGAGGGTTTAAGGGGAAAAAAAAAATGCCTTTGCTGGTATGTCCTCACTGTCTCTGCTGGTGCTTGGATGCTTCCTCAGGAGCAGGAAAGCCACCTCCATGAAAACAGCTGGCGCCATGTCCTCGCATGGGTACCAGGACAGGGGCTGCGAGGGGCCCGGGCGGTCAGAGCCGGCCCCCACATCCTATTCCCAATGCAAAAGCAGATCATCCTCTTGGAGCTGAGGTCATTTATTACTCTCCTTCTGAAGTGCAAGGTTGATTTATTTTGTTACTGATTTAATTCCCCCTCCATTTTTTTTGTTAACTGCTTTCTGGTGAAACCCGGGAGTACATTTCCAGCAAGCACCTTTTTCTCCCCCTGCCTCCTAAGCAGGAGGGATGATTACTTCACGTCCCCGCCATCACGGCACGGGGCACAGATGGGGAACAGTGCGGGCAGCAGGCAGGGAAGCCGCAGGAGCACCTCTTTCAAAGGGGAGGTCTGATTTGGCCATGGAGCCACAGATGCTGTGTAAGCAACACCTCCTGGGCCTGCTCTAGGCCGAAATAAATAGCCAGCGTGGCACGACTGAAAACAGACATGAAAAACAGGCAGAGAAAGAGACCCTCAGTCCAAGGCAGAGAGGTTTGGTGCCACGTCCATCAGCCCGAGTCGGTGCTTGCTCAGCTGTCCACAGCGGGACATCAATACTAAGATGCATTTTGAAATGGAAACCAAACTTGTACTGTTGCAGGTGTGGCTGTTGGTACTTCTTTGGTTTCGTGGGTAATAGGTGGTGGGGGGACGGGTGGACTAGATGATCCTTGAGGTCTCTTCCAACCTTAATGATTCTATGGTTCTTGCAGCACTGGGACATGGCGAAATGCCACCACCAACAGTGATTGTCCTCTGGGCAGTGGCACTGCTTGCCTCTCCCCAGCTGGAGACCTGGCCCCTCACAGGGCCCTGCTTTTGGGCCCTACAGCTTAGGAGGTGCAAGTCTCACCATTGCAATGCTGAAGCTCTTTTGCAGACCGAGCCCCCGTGGCTTTGCCAGAGGCCCGTGGGAGGCTGTGCTGCGGCTGCTGGCCCTGAGCTCCGGGCTCACATTCTCTAGCAGCTCTGTACATCCTCAGCCAGGCCAAGACCTAATTTGCTGGCCACAGACTGGCGGTGGCGCTTGCTGGGGAGAGATGGCTCTTGCCAATTTGTCATTAAATCATGGTGCTATTTATGCCAACATTAGGCTGTTTGGGGCTAAATGCACAGAAGAAGTTACGTACCCGGGTTCTGCCAGACAGCTCAGGGTGGTGGTGCCGGGAGAGGTGGGTCTTTAGGCAGGGATCTCTTCTTGCAGCTGACATGCATCCTCACCCCGCTCAGCTGCCATTGCTGCTGGCTTTATGGCTCCCACCCTTTGTGTACCGGAGGGAGACGAGACCTCTGGGGCTGCACCTTTGGACCTGACCTAGCAGATCAGGAACCACTGCAATGCTGAAGTCCTTTTGCTGCTTTATCCATTAGTGTCCAAATTGCTCGTCCTCACCCCACCTAGAGCAACCGTGTCTGAAAAAGCTGTGCCAGTGGAGAGCTGTTTATAAAATGAGCAAGTGATCTCAGTTAGATTCCCAGGACACCTCCAAGCTTCTGGGCTGTGAGGAGCTGAGCTCTGGAGCATGACAGCAGGTCACCTCCCCTGCCCCGGTGACGATGGCGAGGACATCTGCCTGAAGCCACATCCCCCAGCAGTGGTGGTGTACCTGTCCTTATGGAGAAAGAGGCTGCAGTTCCTCCGGGGCCGTCAGCCTTTCAGGAGCGGTTAAAATAACGCAGGAAGGCTTACAAGCAGATGTGGTTCCTGCGCTGCTTCTGCCAAGGCTCTGCTCCACAGACATCAGCTGTGGAGAAATGTTTAAACCAAGCTGCAGTGCCGTATGCCTGGCGTTTGTACGTAAACAGCTTCTAAAAGCATGAGGGGGAGTGTGTAGCTCTTTCAGAGCCGACCGGATGGTTCTCTTGCTTGACATGTTCTCTTCTTGAAACAACATCACTTTGTTGAATTTTGTGGCTTTTTATGTGGAACAACATTAGCTCATCCAAGTCTGTGGTTTATTTGAAAATGAAATTCCGGTAAGTTTTTGTACCATCTGGCAATGTCCAACCGAATTGGGTTTAGCAAGAAACCACTGCACACGTGTGCACAAACACATACACACCAGAGACATTATAATCACCATAATCTGTAATTGCAGGAAGCTTGGCATCGTCGGGGCAAGGGAAAGGGGAGAAAAATCAGTGCCTGACTCACCTCCCAGGTGTACGCCTTCAGAGGGGCTTGGCTCCTTCCAGCAGAGGGCATTTTGCAAGCTGTCCCTCCCGTGCCGCTTCTACCCCTTCCTGCTGTGGCAACGCCTTTGACCTGAACTTCCAAGTAGATCCAGATGTAAATCAAACACAGCTGGGCGAGCTGCAAGACCGTGTCAAATTCACAGCTGCTGTCAGGTCATCACACTGGTTTCAAAGGAGCGACTCTGATTTACACCGGCTGAGGATCTGGCCTGACATGTTGAGGAAGAACTGAAGCAAACAGAAAGGGTTCAGGTGGGGTGGTGGCTTCTTGTTGGCTCCTTTCAATAGCTGAAGTGTTTTGTTAGGTGGGACCAGCCCTGGATTCCATCTTAGCTCCCATGGTTTGGGCAGCTAGCAGGACACATGGCAAATTCCTAACATCTTGTCCATGCACTACACTCTTTCTCTTCTCCTCCCACATCTGTGCACACAGAGACTGGCAAAGCTGAAGGGAGAGAAAATGTGGCTGTTACCCAGATACACAGGAGACCATCAAGCATCTGCCATCTCCCCTGCAAGAGTTTTGCCTAATCTTTCTTGGGTTCCCACCTTCTTCCATAATCAGCTGCTCACAGACCTGTATTAAATGTATATGATGGCTGGGACAAGGGAAAAGCAATGGTAAGGAACATGAGATGCTATTTAGGGTATAGAATCATAGAATAACGTGAGTTGGAAGGGACCCATAAGGACCATCGAGTCCAACTCCTGGCCAATCAGAGCAGATGACAGAGCGTTGGCCAGACACTTCCTGAACTCAGCCAAGCTCGGTGCAGTGACCACTGCCCTGGGGAGCCTGTTCCAGGGCCCCACCACCCTCTGGGTGAAGAACCTTCTCCTGATCTCCAACCTAAACCTCCGCTGTCGCAGCTTCATGCCATTCCCTTGGTTGCTGGTCACCAGAGGGAGGAGATCAGCACCTGCCTCTTCGCTCCCCCTTGTGAGGAAACTGTAGGCCACCATGAGGTCTGCCCTCAGTCTCCTCTTCTCCAGGCTGAACAAACCAAGGGACTTCAGACTCTCCTCATATGCTTTCTGCTCTAGACACAGCCCCCCCAAACCATGTAGGACATTTTACTGTGAGAGCCAAACGCAAAGTCCACAGGAGCCGGTAAGAAAGTTTCCACTGACTGCTGCAGGCACAGGGTCCCGAAGCACATTCACCTCTATAAACTGAGGGATGGGGGAAAATATATATATTGGCTTTAAAATAACCTTAAAATAAAGCAGAGATCTGCTTTTGAGAAAAAGCAATAGAAATCTAATGGATGAGCTCTGGTGATGAGCCAGTGCCAATGAAAGACTTCAGAGCCCTGTAGGTCGCAGGCGCTGCCTTGCCCAAGAGGTCTGTTTCCAGCAGCAGCTCTGGTTTTACATGATGGGCTGTGGCTGCATGAACAGGACTTTTGACGAAAATCGTCGCAGACGCCTCCATTCGAGACGCACCGTCACATTTTGGTTGGCATTGCACGCATTTAGAACTTGCGTGCGCACACCCGAGAGTACTTTTTCCCTGTGCTGGACATGAAGAGAAACCAGTGACCCCCAGGAAGGCAGAAGGTGGCAGAGGAAGGTGAGATGCCTGCAGCCCCAGCCTGACCTGGCTCCTGCCTCCATGCCAGGTTACCAACACCGCCTCATCTCCTGCCCAGCCTATAGCAGCTAATAAAAGCAGGAATTTGGTTCAGCTGAGAACGTCTCATGTTCCAGATTGCAAAAATAAAATAAAATCAATTCCAGCAGCAAGGGCTTTTAACTGAGGAAGTGGTCCCAGTGAAGCGCTGTACTGGCTGGGCTGCGGACAGGAGGCTGACACGCTGTGATAATCCTGCTCTAATTCTTTTTTTTACAAGGATTTTTATTTATTTTTTTAAAAATATATATATATATAGTTTTGCCTCCGGCATATGCTGTACTAGTGTAGCAGCTCTTCAAGTACCGTGTTTTCCAGCGTACATGTGAGTGACAGCACCTAAAAACAGCAGCTGTTATATAAATAAGGCCGGCGCTTCCCCTGCAAGCGCTGCGATGGCAGCAGGGAGCAGAGACAGCACAGCCCGGGGGGACGACATCCCTGCCATGGACGGAGGGTGATGAAGGGGAGGACAACCCTCAGGGCAGCCCTGGTTACCACCAACCTCCCCTCC
Organism: Psophia crepitans; assembly: GCA_013399095.1. NCBI lineage: Eukaryota > Metazoa > Chordata > Aves > Gruiformes > Psophiidae > Psophia > Psophia crepitans. The sequence continues at coordinate 67,136 of VWZZ01008229.1, forward strand.
ACGTCACACCATCCATCACAGACCATCACCTCCACAGGGCAGAGGCTGCTGCATCTGTGCTGTTCATCACCAGCGGTGCTCCCCGACACGGCTGCCCTGTAACACAGCGAATGGGTGGAAAGAAGAACCAGTCTAAAATGTGAATCTGTGGCACCTCACGGCTATTTTGCCGATGCTGTGTGTAAGGGTTAAGGGTAGCCATTTTTCAGAAGAACGTACATTGGATCTTAATGAGCAGCTTAATATTTACTTAGCAGGAGATAGCCAGTAAAGTATTAAGAAGCCAAATTTGGCACTTGGCTTCCTTTAATATCAAGATGCAAAAGTCTGATTTGCGCTGCCTGTAAATTTACTGTATCTCAGCTTGCAAATACTCCTGAATAATTTAGGCTTTCTTTAAGAAAGCCTGAGATATACCCAGAAAAGATTAATATTCAGCAGACATCCATCATCTAAGTAAACACTTTTTTCCTTAAAACTGTATTGAGCTCTCATAAATTCCCTTAATGGGACAGAAACCATCCTGGCTCTCGTTCATGAGGTTTATCTCTTTGCCTCGGTTTATTTATTCAGCAGGAAAGCTTCACCTGCATGAGGCTTAAAAATGTTTGACCCCTTGAAAGGACATGAGGGGATGTTCTTCAAACAGCCAGCACCAAAAGAAAGTAAAAAAGAGGATGGCAGGGGAAAAATCTGTGGTTTCAGGTCATGTTTGAACTCATAGGAAAAGGAGATGGCCTCCATGACCACATGGTCATCCCTGGAAGGATAAAGCTTTGCTCCTACACTCATTTCGGTGGACTGGAGTGGTGTGAGGACCGACGGTCACCGCGGCACTTCTAGACCATATGTCGCTGTCGTGGTTTTAACCCAGCCGGCAGCTGAGCACCACGCAGACGCTCGCTCAGTCCCCCTTCCTCTTCCTCCCAAGCCCCTTATAAACCGACCATGACCCCACATGGTATGGTATTTGGTCAGTTGGGGTCAGCTGCCCTGTCTGTCCCCTCCCAACTCCCCGCACACCCCCAACCATCCCGCCAGCGGGGCGGTGCGAGAAGCAGCAAAGGCCTTGGCTCTGTGTGAGCATCGCTCAGCAACAGCAAAAACATCTCTGCACTATCAGCGCTGCTTCCAGCACAAACCCAAACACAGCCCCACACTGGCTGCTGTGAAGGAAAGTAACTCTCTCTCAGCTGAAACCAGGGCATTCTCCACCCCTTATTCCAGACCATTTATGTCATGCTTAGGTCCCACACAATCCAATACATCATCATTAACCACCACCACCCTTTTCATCCTTTGATATAATGTAATATGATTATATCTTTGTATCTGAACCCACAAGTTTTCTCACTTTCACTTTTCTGATTCTCTCCCCCTTTCTGATGAGGGGGACTGAGCAAGCGTCTGCGTGGTGCCCAGCAGCCAACTGGGGTAAAACCATGACAGTTGCACATATTAGTAATTTTTCTACATATTTTAATGTGGCAGTCAGATACCAGAACTCTCACATTTCCATTTTGACAATGAAATTCACTGAAATGCAGGAAAGAACTGAAATGTGCTATGTTTTAGGCTCAGGTATCAGCACAAAAAAGCTTTCTGAGGCATCTATATATGATATACCTCTAAGAAAGATGATGCGAGGGTGTCAGGAAAGGTGTACGATTCACCCATAACAAAGTGGGGAAAAAAGAAGACTAGACTGGGATTATAAAGTAAGCATCAGCTTTGAAATTGGTGTCTGTACTTACACACCAATAATTTCTGTTTGGAAATAACCAAAGCAAAGCAAGAATGGGCCTCGGTTATGAGTTTTGGTGGAAGTTCAAGTTCATCCAAAGTCTGAGACAGCCTGTACTGGTAGCTCAACCCCCTGGCAGGTGAGAACCACCTTCGTGTTTTGGACCCAGAGCTCAACTTTCTGAGGGTCTGGGTGCGTTGGGGTCACACACCTCTTGGGTTCGCAACAGGCCTGGCAAAGGATGAACTTCAGAGTATGAAGTCACGGTGGTAGATAGCAAGGTACAGCGGGGGAGAATTACTCCCTAAAAACTATTATTCTAAAAATAAATGCCCAAGAACCAGAAATTTCCCCATAAAAGCAACAGTTAAACCCCCGCCTTGTGCTTACAAGCCTTGGTAACTTGAGGCGTTCCTTGCCCAGGACATGTCTCCATAGGTACAGCTGGCCAAAAATCCTTCCTGCCACTGGACTGGCTGGGGAGTGGGGCAGAGTCCCATGGTCTGGGTGGGAGGAGGTAGCCTGGCAGCAGGTTGAGCTAGGTGGGAATTAAAAAGGACTTGAAGTGAAGGGTGGTGTGTTACGGCCTCTCCCAAGGTCAGAGGGAGTCTGCACAGTGCAAAATGGCCATTAGTCTGTATTTGGAGAATGCGTGCTCTCATTTGGACATAGAACTGGTTGTGAGAAAAGGGAATTCAGACCAAAGTGGTGCCGAGGGTTTTATTTTCCCTCCCTTAGCCAGCGAGCGTGAATATCGGCGTTTCTGCAGCTGTGGGCAGGTAGCAAGGGGCAGCAAGCTGCTGCTGATGCTGACGTTTCCATGTGCTCTGTCATCACTGGAAATATTGCCTCCATGTTGTTTCCAACATCAGAGGGTAATTTGAGTGCCACCTTATCACTAAAGGAAAGTGCTTACGTAAAAACCATGCTTCACAGAAACATTTCATCAGAGCTGTGTTGCTTTTGTTGGTCCATCCCCTCTGAGACATGGAGACACCTCATTTCCACCGACCCTGATGCCTGCCAGGAGTCCAGCGCCTCTGGGGACAAAGGTCCTGCTCCCAGCTCTGGGACAAGCAGGGCTGGGGGCACCCCATCTCCCTTCAGGCCCATGGGAAAGGTGATGTCCATGAACACGCACTCCTCCACCTATCTTGGCTCCATTCGACCATGGGATAAAACAAACACAGGTGTTTTCCCAAGCTGTGTCCCTCAGCTTGACATTCCCGTATGATACAAACCTGCCTAAAGCATTTGAGTGTAGGTCCTGAGCATCGCTGTCTTTTTCTTGGCAATGGATATGAGGCAACAGGTGAGAAATTCTCCATGAGCTTTAAAGAAAGAAGAGTCCCTGGGAGTGTTTTGGAAGCCAGGACTTGGTATTTCATTGAAATGCTGTGCCTGATGGGAAGGTTATAAATACAGCCATAAAAGAGATCCCAATGTCTAGTCCCTTCATTTCAAATCGCAAAGTCAGTAAGACTATTTATTTCAATAAATAGTCAAGGAAGTATCTTCAATCAAGTGACAGCTCGTTCCCATACTGTAATTAAATTTGAAGCTCAATTACTATTGTATAAGTCAACGGCACAGACAGGATTATTACAGGAAAATCCCCAGGGATGCCAAGGCTGGTACAGAGAGGTGGAAGGGAGATTTCAACGTGGGCTTTTACTGCTGTGCTGTAAAACTCAACGCAGCCCGGGCCAGGTCCTGCTGCTGGGCTGTGCTGGTCCTGGGCTGCGCCCCCCGAGGCGCGCAGCAAGCATCAGTCATGCAACTACCAACAAGTTGTCTCTCCTCATGGCAAAGGGAGCTGCAAAGATGCATGCAGGCGGGTGTTAGCCCTGAGAAAATCACTGCAAGCTGGACGTCAGCTTCTGGGGCTGGAGCAGGCGCTGCTCCCCGCCGCACCCCTGCTGCGACCGTACCTGGCTGCCCTTAGCCGTGCCGGAGCGTGGCTGGGCGCTGCCAGGCGGCTCTAGCTGCGGGTGGAAACTTCAGCAGGAGCGTGCGCTTGCATGCTCTTAGCTTGTTAGCCTGACGGGTTGCTGAGCACCCCGTCCCCCCGGGGGGACGGCTTCTCCAGCTGCGGCAGAAGCGCAGAGCCGCGGCGGGCTGTGCTGGAGGGGCGGAGGGAGGCAAATCCCCCGCACTGCCAGGGCTGAGGGCCTGCGGGGTGAAGGACCACCCCTCCCCATCGCTCCCCAAGGACAGAGCTGGACACGTCTGCTGGTGTCCAGCTTGCAGCTGTTTTCCCTCGGCTCATCTCTAGTTACTGCCCGAGAGCTTCACTCCATCCTTGAGGCTTCCAAGTCCTTCAGCTGCTTCTCCTGTTTGTACTGAAGGAAAAAAGGACCAAAGCCTAAACTGTGTGTTCCCGCTCCAGGGGACAAACACAAAGAGTATCATCACATTTACTTGGCTTGTATTTCATGAAATAATAATTTTTTTAAAAAATCTTAAGTTCTGGAGAACCTGGGTGGTATTCCTAAACCGGGAGGTTCAGGCAGCGTGCTGCTGGGATGGGGCAGCGACTGTGGCCGGCTCGAAGCCCCACTACAGCGTTAGCTCACGGCGCTTTTGATCACGGTGCACTTCTTGTTGGAAAGTGGGGATGGGTTTTCTTCCCCATTTGAACTTATGCCTGAAGTTCAAAAGAAAACAGTGCCTCTAAGCTGTCAACAGATACATCTCAGATAACGAGTACACTTTTCACCAAACAACCTGGTACTGTTGGAATAATTTATTGCTGCTCACACACGAAAAAAATCCCCGTTATAATGCAACCCAGAAATTACATGGTAAGTTTCTTTCTTAAAAAACCAGAGGTATGGTTCCTTTACCCCACCTTGCCAAGTTTTGTTGTGTTATGAAGGAGTTGTTTGCCCTTGTCTTGTCTTTCTAGCTGTTCCAGGCATCACAGCTTCACGCTTGTATTTTTTTTTCCAGCTCTACATGAAGCAATGCCATGATTGCACAAAACAAAAGCTTTTTATAAGCCCTTTACCCTCTTGCTTTCTTCCAGCATGGGACACTGCAGAAAGCCCGAGGATGGTCAGGGTTTCACTGGGAGTCAGGGATCTGACCAGCTGCCCACGTCCGGCCAATGCGACCACAAGCTTTACCACGCCACTGCCACACCACCACCAGTACCTGGTGGCCAGCAGCCTGGTGTGCTCCATACCCTGCTTTCTCTTTATGCATGCCGGTGGGCACGCAATGACGGCTCCCGGTGCTGGGCGCACATCCTATGGATGCCGGCTCATGCTCCGAAATTCTTCTCTTCTTTGAGCAGAGCAGCAGCCGCAGCAACTGCTGCAGCGTCTCCTTGCTACACTCGCTGTGGGCTTTGGTCTCAGTGCTGGGGGGGCACCTCCAGGCCCGAGAAACCAGCCCAGGCCCCATTGTCTCCTCCACACTTCATCTGCCACCAAGGGAAGCGCCAATTAGTGCCAGCTGTGCCGGAGTGCTTGTTGCAGGGCAGGAAGGGGCCTGGATCCGGCCCCCCCTCGCTGCTTTTCTCTGGGAGGCATCTGACTCCATGCGTCTGCCCATTTGGTGTTCAGGGATTTCTTTAAAAAAAAAAAAAGAAAAAAAGAAATCCTTATTCAGACAGCTTGATGTTCAGTGCCCTGTTTTATTTCATATGTTTGAAATATAATAGATTATTATTAAGATACAGTAATGCAATAGTAACTCCCCACACTACGAGGGAGCCGAGGAGGCACAGCAGCCTGGCTTGGAGCATTTGCAGCCCTCTGGTCCCTCCGCACTCGCAGGACCGTGGCCGGTCAATGTGAGCAAGCTGCTTTCTGAGTCAGGCACAGCTGGTGGAAGAAAATCACGCAGCGTCTCCTAAAAGTGAATACTGCTGGTTTTGAGGTGGTTGCCAGGGTCCGGGTGCCACCAGCGCAAGCTGTCTGAGATGTCACCAAGCAGCAGCGTCACATTTTCCAGCACAGGTTAGCTTGTTTAGCCATCATTCCCAAATGATGGGGACCTTTGCTGCGATTCAAGCCATCCCACGGGACTCAGCTGGTTAATATATGCCGATCCTCTCACCACTGGTGCGCTGGTCAGGCATGTTTGAGCCTGATGTGGGATGTCCATCCAGCTTGGAGCTTCAGCACCAGGGCACTGTGCTCCCCCTCCAGCCATCCTGCCCTGCTGGGGCTGCAGGTGGGTGAGCAGGACCGGACTTGGGTGATGCCTTTATGACTTGGGATGGTTTGAGCTGAGGCAGTACAAACTAGTCCTATTTCTAACAAGAAGTGACAACCTTCAGGGTCACAGCGCACAGCTCCACACCAAGTCAGGCAGAAAAGCTGGAGGTGGAAAGATTTTGCTATGGATGGGGGCAAAACAAATTATTTTTTTCTAAAGCCTTTGCTTCATGAAACAAGTCACTTTCCCCAACCCGTCAGTAACTGCCAGGTGCCAGTTAGCTCTTCTGGAGTCATAAACAGCACGTGGAGAACACCTTGGCCAGCCATTTAGCCATAGCGTATTTGCAATTGGTAGCTTGCTTCCTTAGAGCCCTGCTAAGTCATCAAGCAGCCTTGCGGTTCGAGCAAAGGTTTAGGAGCCAGGAAAATCTGGGATGTGTCACTTTGCTCCCGCACTGGTGACCTGAGCAAATCAGCTGTCCTCCTTGTGCCATGGGTGGGCTGGCTGTGAGGTCGGCCAAGAGGAGCTGGCTCCCCTGCAGACGTGGGGGCTTGCCTGGCTCCGGATGTGCGATGGACGGCCTCAGTGTCCCAGAGCCGGGACCCCGCAGAGCTGCAGCCGTTGGGGCTCCCTTGGTGGGGATGCCAGTCCTAAGCCCTTGGAAAGCCAGGGAAAGGCTTTCAGAGATTTCAGTGTGCTTCAGGTCAGGACTTCCCTCCAGCATCTGTCTGGCTTTTGAATAGCTTGTATAATAAGTTATAAATGACAATTAAAACATAAAATGAAGAGGGGACCAGATGGCTCCAGGCAACATTTAAAAATACCAAGACTATTTCTAAATGCAGATCACCAGATCCAAAACAGCCCTGGGCAGACTTAGCTGAAGGTTATTTGCTGGCCTGGCTGAAAGGACATGTGTGGTCTCAATCAGTTCTCAGAAGATGCTGTTAAAGTGACACTTGCTGGCAAAAGCAGGAGGGAGAACTTGGACAGTCCTGAGGACACAGGCGTTCGCGGCTTCTCTTTTAAGGGGGTTGCTGAAGGCTGTTGGGTGAGCAGTGACAAAAGCAGGTTAGCACAATGTCCTTGTTTCACCTTGCGGAAGGTGAAGGGCTGTGCTGGAGATCAGATCGGAGGAGAGGAGCTGTGCAGTGTCCTGACTTCCCAACCATCTTCTCCTAAGGAAGCGGCTGCTCACACCATGGGTATTATTGCTGTGGATATCTACCACCAGCAACGACGGCGCTTTGTTCTCTTCCCTGCCATCTTAGCTGATTTAACTTCTGTCTCCAAAAATTTGGCCAGACAGGAAAAATTACAGGAACCTCATAAGATAATCCATCACTTGACTGGGGAAACTGGCTCTGAACTTCTGGAAGGCCATTTGAAAATGAGCTCTCACCAATAAAACTAGGCAAAATGGAAGGTCTTTCCAGAAAAAAGAAGAGCACACCACCTGCCTAGATTCAGCATCAGTGCAGCTGAGCCACATTCAGCCCATGAGACAACTTTATGCATGTCCTCCTCGCCTGGGAGGCGATGGGCCTGGCGAGGAGGTGGGCATGGGTCTGTCTCCACAGGCTGCGCAGCCAAACACCTCAGCCACCATGCAAGGCCAGGTGCTTAGAGATGCAACCTGCTATTACAATGTCTGTGCTACAGAAGAAGCTTTGCATCCGGAGATTGAATTAGGTTGGCTTCCCCTTTCCTGGAGATATGGGAACCAGCATGGCCCATGGGGAACCAGATTTGTTTGACCTGGATGTAGCACTTGGGCTGAAGTTTGAGCCAGACAAGAAGTGGCTAGCAGATACACCCCGTGTCTTACTCACGTGAAGACTTCCAAGCCAGGTTAGCTACCTTTTCCGGCTTTCTAGAAGCAGATGGACAAAACTCCACGGCCTGCACTATACAAGATGTTCGCGTAGATGGTCACAATGGCCACTTCGATTAATGGCCACTTTCTAATGAATAGTTCCATTTCGCCATGTTAAAAATAAGCTTGATTACAATTTGCTTTTGCTTTTCTTTTTCCTCTCTTGTACACGCATCCACCTCCTGCTTTCAGCTGAGCCCGGAAGCAGAAGTATCACGTTACTATGAGAGAAGCTAGTTTTGTGGTATTTCCATCCCATCCAGAGCCAGGAAACACAAGCAATTTTGCAAGACAGCTTGTACTCAGTAAATTTCCAGCTCAGTTTGTATTTCTGTATTTATTTAGATTTGTGCTAACCATGTAAAAGAGCACTCATCCCAAGTGAGCTGCTGTGGACAGACTTTCAAAAAAACAGATTTCATAGACCAAGGACCTGAGCAACAAGGCTTTCACTGGACCAGTAGTTTCTGGCTACGTCCCGTCTTCTGAAAAGACACCCAAGATTGACAGAGACATGTGCAGTCAACTTCTGATAACACTATCTCTTCACAATAACTTGAGAGTAAACTTTTAGTAATTCCCACCAGTAAAACCACCATTTATGACAACATTTTCCTGTACCATTGAGACCTTCCCTTGAACTTTCCTTCCTTCCCTTTCTTTTTTTCTGCACAATAAATTGTATCTGTAACACATCACACTTACAACTCTCGCAGTCTTCAGCTAGGTGCATGATACCCCCACTAGCATCTTCCCACATCCCAGCTGAGCAACGAGGGACCTGGGCAGATGTTTATGCTTGCATGGGAAGAGCATGATGGCTCCAGGGACAGAACTCTCCTCTCTTGACTCCTCTTCTCCTTCAGCAGCAGTCCTGCCACAGGCAGAAAAATCTGCATTTCCCATGGGATGGCAGCGCTCACAGCACCAGCTGCTCTGCTTGTTTAGGTCTGCAGCCAACCTGCCCTTGCTTCTGCATGCCAGTGCTCCCAAATACCCTCAGATTGAGTTGCGTGTGCACAAACCACACATGCTCATACATAACACATACGCTCTCAACGCTTAAAACAGAAAGATGAAGGGTTGGAAGGGCTTTTTGGAGGCACCAAGAATTCTGCTGTCTTTATCAAATTAGGGTGAAAAGTTTCATGCCAGATAAAGCCATCGTTACAGCTCCCTGGTGGGCTACAAATGGGCTTGAACCAACCTCAAAGCCAGAAAATGCTAACTTGGAAAAAACCCAACAAACTCAGCCAACTGCCATCGTCCAAGACCAACTCAAGTCTGAAAATGGGTGGGGTTTTTTTTTTTTTGAACCCTTTTTCAAAGTTGCCTTGTGCTCTGCTGAACACAACTGCAGGTCTCTGCAACAGTGCCCAAATTAACACAGTTCCCGGGTGTTTCATGCCGTAACGCTGGCATGAAAATGCGGAGAAGAAAGAGCAAGTGAATATACCCTTAGATCTTTGGTAAGAGAACAAATGCTCCTAAGAGAGGATTGTGAAATTCAAGTTGACATATCACAGTTGAAGGCCATTACACAAAACTGTGACGACGTGCCAGAGTCCACGGCTTACGTGGCGACTCGGTGTTTTTCAGAACAAAGCCTGTAGAGCACGCTGCAGACTTTGGGGGCTGGAAGGGAATATTTTATAAAGGGATTTGGAACCTTTGGGCTGCAACTGGATCCCCACATCACTCTTGCCATCTGGATGAAATTGCAGGGCGGGGGTGACAGGGCCCACATAAAGCAATACCTCGGTTGACCCCACAGCCTCGCACATGGCTGTGAGTGTTGCCTCGGCAAAGGCCATGCGGCCGCTCCCTGCTTCCCAAGGCAACGGCGCGGCTGGGACGGTGCCCTCCTCCGCCACACGCCACCGCAGGGCCAGGGGTCAGCCTGGCTCGGGCTTGGGCGACGGTTCTCAGCTGGCTCCCACCACTGTGGCACGGTTTTCTTCCAGCGGATTAGGTTAAAATTTGGAGCAGAAGCCATCTGGTTCTATCAACTTCGGCATCATCGCAGTTTGTTTAACAGGCTATAGATGGCTTCAAACTCCAGATAAGGGGTTGAACATTGTGCAATAATTTACCACAAGAAGGACTGTTCAAAAAAACCCTCATGCTCATACCAAGTCATATACCGAATGTGTTAGTTGACAACATGATCTACGACATTTGAACAGAGTTACTAAAGCCAGAAGGTCAAGACACTGCCAGTCCAACTGTGCTCCTACAGATTTAGCTTATTGGTTTGGCTTCTCAGGTACTGGCCCGTGGGTCTGGACGTGCCCAGGTCTCACCTTGCCCGAGTGGCCGCGGACGAAGGCAGAGATGTGGTGAGAGGTAGGGATCGTGGAGTAAGAAATCTACTGCACAGAAAAAAAAAAGAGTAACTGTTGGATGTTTGCAGGAAGAGAAACACGTTGAAATAGGAAAGCTGCAAAGGCTATTTGTCTTGTGCCTTGCAGCTTCCTGCTTCGGACAAAAAAAGTACAGCGTATAAATAGAGCGGGCAAGTGTGAACCGGTGACAGCAATACACCACTCCACATGCAAAACCCCTGGAGCTCGAGTTTCTTTTGAGGAGTTTGGGATGATTTCACGCAAATACGGGACGTTCGGTACGGGTGCCTGCGAACAGGAGCCATGCTGCCGGCCGTTCCTGCGGCCATCCCAGGACAGCAGAGAGGTTAGCAGCCTCGAATCTCAGTTTTCTCCACTTAAAAATAAACTTGGCAGCCCTCCCCAGAAAACAAGCACGCTCTTTCCAAAGAAAACATCCTCGCCTGCAGATGCTTTTGTCACAGCAGCAGCGACAGTGCAAACGGAGGAGCACAGCGGCGTGAGCCTGCTGACGTCTGCGCGGCCGATGCTGAGGGAGACGTTTGCTCCCTGAAACGCCTTTTGAATTAAAATGTATCTTTGGGGAAAACATTTTAAAAAATTACAAACCCCGGCATTAGGTCCTCAGTTCTGCATGCGAAACTGCTCTCATTTGGGCTTAGGAACTTAGTTCTGGTTCGGGGCCTTTTAAAAAAAAAAAAGACTAATCTTAGGTTGAAAGTCTACTGTATGAAAACCTTTTTTTCTGTTAGGACATCCTTTTTGCAGAACGATCTAAGAAACCTAGTAGCAAACAAGCCTCTTTCTATTTAAAGTCATACCACCGAATATTTCTACTCAGAAACTCAGCAGGTTGGTGTAACAAGCACACAGAAACAACAGCATGCTCTATTTAATAGGATTTTTCTTATTAATTAGCAGGCTTTTTGTCACTAAGACGAGGCATTATTCTTTTCCTCATAAATATTGACTTTCTGTAATAAACACAGCTGGGGGGGGGGGAAGCACTTATATGTTGTAGTTCTCCTGTCACAGGTTTGTAGGGCACTTCCTTTTTTTCACAAGACCACAGATTTCCTCAGCCCCCGTTGTCTCCGTTGAAAGAGACAGTGGTTGTTGGCTGTTTGTCTTCCTCAATCCTCTCAAGAGAGGGGAAAACCCCCGGTGTCTCTCTCGACGTGCTACTTGAAGGAGCTATATGAAAAAAAAAGCAAAAAAAAAAAAAAAAAGCACCAAACACTGACACATATAAAGGCCCCCACCCCAGTAAAGAAGTCACATCAAGCCTTCAGGCCTTTAACCTCTGCACCCATATTACTTGAGGGCTGGATTCCCAAAATTAAGGTCTTAGACTGGCACTGGGAACGCACGCTGGACAGCAAGAGGCTCCTGAGCACCACCACCAATTCTGTCTCAAGAGGCTGTTGGCTGGTGGAGACACAGATACCCCGTGTGAGCACACACACCAGTGGGCGTATCACGTGCCCTCCGCTGCTCACGAGCACGGTCGGCTGACAGCCCTGCCAGCACTGTCCTGCGGCTCCCCTGAGGGACACGAGGATGGGATGTCACCTCGCTCCTGCTGACTGCAGTGCATGATGCTCAGGATGCTCAGAGCCTCGCGTTGAGTCACCGACTCTGCATCAGACCCGAGGAGGCAGCAAGGGCTAACGTGCCTCAGGCACCCGCAGGAACCCTGAGGCCGTTCGGCTGGAGCCTGTTCCTCTCCGTGGGTGACACTCGCATCCACCAGGATCCCAGCGCCTGCCCGCTTTCAACCAGGGCTGCCCCCGGCCTGCCAGTTATGGACTGAACAAAAAGCACTTGAGCAAATTATACACCTAACGGCGCCCCAGCCTTCAGGAAAGGTGGCGATCCAACCCATTCACCTGAATGGAACGATTTGCCCCTGAAATAAAGTAAACGTTCTCTTTCGTTGCTGGATTCAGCCTCTGTCCGTTCAGACTGTACGGATGCCATCTGCCTCGTCGCTCGGAGGAAGCGGATGCACACCCGCAGCCTGGTCTCCCGTGCAAGACATCAGCCAGGGTTTCCCAGCAGGCGTCCATTCAGCAACCCACGTTTCCCCGCACCTTAGCACCAAGAATGTGAGACAGACGTATATAAAATGACACACTTTATTAAAAGTTACATTCAGCAGCAATGGACATATTTACTTAAGTAGATTTTAACTGTCAGGGAGCTTATAATTATAAATCCCTCTAGGGCATTAAAAGCTCTTAGATGTTTTAACTTCTTTGCAATCATTTCATATAAATAGGTAAGGTAAATGATGCTTGCCTAAGAGAAGGATACCCCAGCTGCACTAAACAAAGATATACATATAAATATATGTATAAAACCAATGATTTTTGTTATAAACTTATCGATGGGGGTATTTCACAATCTTTAAGGCTTGGGCTCTGGCCCTGCAACTATTACCCACAACAAGAAGTCTCCTGTACAGCTCGCTCACACGGATGAGAGCTGCAGGGCAGGGCCAAAGCTTTGGCAGAATCAGCAAAAATGTCAAAACGCTCAGTGAAATATATTTACAATCTGTGCAAGTAGCATCACCTGCTGTTATTGATTACGGAGGTCTCTCTCGGAAGCTATCGACAGCGGAAAGGCACCGTGGCAAAGACTAATGGGCATCTGGTAGTTTTTGACATCGTGGCTCTCCCTTCTGAAGAGCGGTATTTGGGCCCTGGAGCCTTGGGGACGTCGGTCGGGCAGGACAGAGAGCACCAGCAGCACGCACTGCAGGCCTGAGCGCAGGGCACAAACACGTTGAGTCTCAAGTTCTGCCAGCACCAACAGCAGAAACCTCCCCTGACGTGCAGCAGTTCAGCTGCTTTTTTGCAGGTGTAAGCAAGGAAAGTGCCAGCCACTTCCAGGATTAGCCAACTGCCCACCCCCCAAGAAACAGTGATCATTTATCTCATCGTTAAACTGTGCTTTATGCCTCTAGTAAGTGTTATGTGTGAGGAAGAGGAAATTGCTGTTGAAACAAAAGCTGTGACTAGATGTGACAAACAGCATAAACTAATTTGAATTAATACAGCTGCAGGGTCTGATTCTTTACCAGCTTACGGCTGACTTTACGTTTGCGTGCAGCTCCTTTGGTTTCATGATACGCACTAGGGCTAGTCAGAGAGGGACATCTGCCTTTATCTTACACCGGGGGCCGGTCGCCGCGCAGCGTGCGCCTGATGCAAACTCCCGGGGTCGGTTCACTGCAAGCCTCTTGGTGCCGGACACCCCCTGGCACACGAAGCCCTGTCCTCACAGACAGACGAGCCTTACGGAAGGGTTTTCACCACCACAGTGACGCTGGCGCAGTAGCATCAAAGCCTCAGACACGGGAAGTGTGAAGGAAAGGCACACTCCGTGATATACTCCTAAAACATCTCAGTTGTTCATTGAAGACAACTGCTCCTCTGTATTCTGCTTTGACCGAGCAGCTCTCCTACCATCACCTCCCCGTGCCACAGCCACATCTGCTCTGCTCTCCACAGGCCAGACTTGTTTTCTGGTCTTTGGAGTGGAAAAGGTAACTCCAGCCTCACAAGCAAACGCAGAATTACCGACCCACTCAACCCAGTTGCCTCCACACACCCCCTCTGCCTGGGAAGCAGCCGACATCTGGCTGCAGCGAGGCTGCGAGCCCGACACCCACGGAGGAGCTGTAGAAAATTCGGTCTCCCACCACTCACTTTCATTGACCTTCTGCCATTTCTGATAACCACCAGCTGCTCTTCACCTCGGCACACGGAGATGGGGCGCTGGCTGGATCCGAGAGAATTTCTCACAGCAAAAATAGCCCCCAAACCTGGAAATGGCTGTCACCTCTCACAACCGCGACGCTCTATGGACTCCAAGAAAGTCAACAGAAAAGATTTTCTTTCCATAAATACACAAATCCCTGCTTTCCACATAGTATTTCTGAAGGACACAATTGAAGCCAATGGGAAATGTTTTAATGGTAAAAGAATCAGACCCTGAAGTACATTATTCTTATCTCAGCCACCTCACTGGCACAAAAAAAGAGATGGCTTCCAAGAACAGGCTGGAATTTGGGATGAGGAGAGGGAAATGCCCCTTCCTTCCCTTCACTCTAGGGATGTTGGTTTGAATTCTGCCAAGACAACAGCATTTCTTCAGGGAGAAACTAGAAACAGTGGAGCCAATAACATTTTCACCTTTGATCAAAATGACTTTTAGAACAAAATGGAAATGTTATGGGGGGAAATTAACTGCAAAAAATGTTTTGGTTTAAAAAGTGACTCCATCTAAGAGAGGTGCATTTACGGACAATTAGGTACCCAAAACCCACTGAAAATGTAAATGAACTGGGACCACCACTCCCACTTGTGTCCCAAATATCTTCTTCTAAAAGAGAGAAGAGCCCTCTTGGGCTCTGTGGAAACCCTGTGGCTTTTCTGTTAAAGCCAAAGCCATCCCAAGAAGTACAGGATACAGCAGGAACCTGAACAGCGGACCGGGCTGCCACCTAAAGCTGGCAGGACCTCCTCTGGCATTGCCCCCTGCACCCCACCAGCCAGGCCAGCCCAGCAAGCCCCTGAAAGCAGGAAGGGCAGGCAAAGGCATAAGCCCACGAGCTTTAGCTCAGAAGAAAGCTGGCAGAATATGGTGCTTATTTACCGAAGTCAACTCTCACTGAAGATGAGTTTATGGGAGGTAATGACACCATTACAGCTCCACACAGAAAGACATTTTTACGCTTTTTAAAAAAAATCCCTAAAACTACAGGTGTAATTTTTTTTTTCCTGAATCCTCCATTGGAACTTGAATTTAAAACACAGTTTAACTCCTCAGTATGTGAAATCTCACGGCCACATTAATCGAGAACATCTGAAGCCAGGAGAAAGAAATCACTTCCAGTTACGTTGTCAGTGTTATGTGCATAACATTCCCACAGCTGTAGATCCATTGTGCTCCATGTTATAAATAAGAAATTGCATGGTGACAGCTAAAATTCAAAAGCGTTAATGTTTCTCTTTGCAACTCTTTTTCTATATTTTTCTTCTTTTTTTTTTTTCCCCAGTCTTTTGAGTTTCGCCCCTTTCCCTCCTAGTAGAAGTTACTTGAAGCAACATTATTGCTCACCCAACTGACATATTTATGGTAATTAAAAAAATAGTAGATGCCAAGCAAATATGACTAATGTTGCTATTTGGCAAATAAGCCAGAAATTACTTCTCTTGATTGTGAACCACGCTGTCGTATTTGCGTTAATAAACATTTCTCCTTCTTCTGTTCATCTCGGTCATCACAGCGCTTTGGGGAGAAGTCTGAAGGCATCTCTAAGGACACGGCCGAACGCTGCCCCGACCTCCGTCGCACCCGGCAGCCACCACCGAAGCCGCGGAGTCGCAGAGCGCAGACGCAGATGAGTGGGGCCCCGTGAACGAATACAAACGAGCTCCCTTGTATCTCTCGCATTCTAGGTTGTGGTCCCTTTCAACCATGAAAAACAGCTACAAATTGTTCCCAGAGCTAAACCACTTAACATCTTGGCACTTGGTTGTTTTTAACTTCGTAACAATAGGCACTGTTCGCTCCTCTCAATCTCAGCTTTTTATTCTATAATAAAGCAGGAATACTGATGAAAGGCTAGTCACGGCTTCTCCCCGTGGTATCAGGGTGGTGGCATGTGATGATTCACATGGGGTGTGTTTGATCCAAGAAAGCCCAGCCTCTGCTTATTCTTCCTTTGTTCTGTCATCTAAGGTGGAAAGGCAGAGAGAGAGAGCAGTTGAGAATTTTTTTTTCTTATTTTTTTTTCCCTTTTTACCATTATTTAGCAGTCACAGAACAAGATACATATAAGCAAAACAACAGGGAGTGGAATTCTTTTCTTCAGCATTGAAAATTACAAGTAAGAGATGCCTTTGAAGTGGGAGATCTGTTTCCTGCAAAGTACGGACATTTTATTCTCGTTTGTACATTATTCTTGTCCAGCAGCAGGTCTCAGAGCGTATTATTTGCGTTGCCATCGTGTTGTGTAGCCCTGCAGAGGGTCAGTGTCTGCACTTGGTGCTGTACAATCACAGAATTAACAGACGGTCCCAGCCAGAGAGGGTTTAAATTTAAGCCGGGAAAGAACAGATTCAGCCAGAGGGGGATAAAAAAACCCCACCAGGACGGTGTGGGTAAGCACAATACGCAACGGTCTCGGCACATCCAGCCTCAACCTTTGTCGAGTTTTTCAGAGAGTTTTAAGGAGGTATTTGAAGGGGGATGATTAGGTAACTCTGTTGATGCCGCTGAAGTGCTTCCCATAAAGAAAACACAAAGAAGCTTTTCTGAAACTGTAATGAGCAAACCAGAGGTGACCAGCACCTTTAGCGCAAGAGGAGCTGGCCTTTTGATCCTGAAGTGACAGAACACACGGAAGGTGGTTTAGGCAGGAGCAGGGCTTTAAGGGAGGCCGGCAGCTTGTGCTCCATACAGGAGAGAAGGGGGAGCTGTGGCAGGGGCACCAAGACACAGGTGACACAAGCAAAGCAACAGGCTCGGCAAATTGTTTTTGCAACAGCACGGTCGACACTCTTAGGGGGGAGAAAATCCAAGTGTGGGATTCAGAAAGCTTTTTTACCCATTCCCGTCAGTACGCAGCTATTTCTGACGCTACGCCTTTTTCATCGCCGGGTTATGCAGTACCTGCATACGCAAAGCACGTCATCCCTTCTGCAGTTTCCCCCTGTCCTCGCACACTCACTGGAAAGATTTCATAACTAGTTCCCCCTCAGCTCTCCTCCTTACCTGTTCTCCGCTGCTGCTAATAGAGTACAATTTCATTCCAAACCCGTATCAGCGTATCTGCTCAGAAAGCTTACTGGAGGGAAAGATAAAACCTTTCTAAGACAAAAGTCTCTTTTGTAACGCTGTCCTGACTGTGACCTGAGAAAAGCTAGCGCGTTCCCCCACACGTGCTCAGGTTGCTACCCACTGCGGGGCACTTACCTGTTCCTTGAGCTCAGCAAGCTGACTGGAAAGCTGTTTTACAAGGCTCATGGTTGACTCCAGCCTCTCTTGCAGGTTCCTGATTTCATTTTGCTCACTGTCGCCTTCGTTGCTAACCAGGGACATGGCTCTCATCCGAGGGAACCAGTCCAAATTCTTCTCCTACATGGGTATTAGAAAAATTAGTAATGTTAGCAGGGGTTTATGCAGTGCTACTAAGCTGAGACAAGAGAATGAAAACTCAGAAGGACTTCTACTCAGTGGATGACACGCAGCTTAAGAAACAGTAAATGCAGAAAGTATTTTACACAAGTATTTTTACTCTGGGTTCTCCTTAGCTACAAAGGCGGCACCAACTGGAAAATCTTGGTTCCCCACAGCTGCACCTGTACTGCAGCGTGGGCAGCGCCGGCACGTTCATCTGTGGCTCTGGCATGCAGAAACACCCGCTGGGTCAGCTCCGGGGGGACTTCTCTGGTACACTGGCACCAGGAAAGCCCGAGTGCTCCCTGTGCTCTGCTCTTAAGCGTATGCAGGGACACATTTCCCCACTGTCTCTTCAGCTTGGCTGGCCTCCATCTATTTCAGCTGTCCTTGCAGCAATGTCAGCGATCCAGCGTCAGGAAAACAAGACAAGCCAGAGCCCTCTCCAGACTGGCCTGGAGCGTGCCTACTGCAAGAGCAGAGGGACCTTGGGTTCAGCTGCCCACAACAGAAGAGTTGGGGTCCTGGGAAAGGCTTAGGCTTCTGTGTGCTATTCAGACTGTATACGTTAGGTAACTGCAAGCAGCACGCCATGGCTAAGGGCTAGCCTGCAAAGGACCACGCACCGCACGGAATAGCATGGAGTTGGGTGTTTCTCCACTCGTGGACTCAGGGTATGAATTTAATCATAATAAAAATACTGTAAATGGTATGAGTCAGGAAGGTGCTGCGTATCACCACGAGCCCGAGTTGTCTCCGTGGCTCGGGGGTACAGATACTTGCGTGCAAAGTGTAACAAGATGGAGGAGACTGAAGGGTGCAAGCCTAGGAGGAGTGGCAACCATGTGGCAAGCAATCGGGTTTGCCTCAAGGCACGAGACAAAGGAAACGGGTCCTGTAGCTGGTGATGCGTTACACCAACGCACCTCTGCCCTCCACCTTGGGGGGAGCGGGAGGATGTGGTTAGATCATATGCATGGTGTTTTGCAACGGGCCTCTATGGAAACCTGCGCTTGATAACTTTAGAAGAGAAACAGCATGAGTTGAAGTGTGTTTCTTCCAATCTCCTGCTCTGTGAATGGCCCCACACAAACAGCATTATATCAGGCAGAAAAGAAACGGAGTTCCTTCCAGAAGTCCACCTACAAGACCCCTGGCAGGCAAGAGCTGTGCTACTGATGTTGTTCAAGCTTGATATCTGGGAAAAGTTTTAAGTGCATCACACTTACTGCAGTCTCAGACTTGCCTCGCCAGGAGAGCAGAAAAGCCGGCGGTGATTCTGCAGCACCGACAGCTGGGCAGCCCAGGGCAGCCGTACGTGAGCAGGGGCCGCACGGGCTGGCCCGGCAGAGCTGTGGGCCCGGGGATGCGCCAACTGAGTACAGCTTTGTCGTGCTTCCAGAGAGAGCTGCTTTCAGCTATGGAGTGCTCTGCCCTGATCACCAAACCCTCTGCTCCTACAGCAACGTGGTTTAGAAACAACCAAGCTAACCCCCGGTAAGCACGGAAGCACCTACGGTGTTCGTGTTTTTCCACTATTTGCGTTAGCCCAGTCCCCTCCGTCACCCTGGATAAGACCAAATGCAAAGCCATAGGAATTTTGGCTTGTTTTCTTCTTTTTAACTCAAAACTTCTAATGAGTTTTTGTCTGGCTGTGCAACCTCTGGTCCCGTCGCTGAACCGACAAGACGTTCAGGGAATAAGACCGTGCCTCTCCGTTGCAGTTTGCAGCCCAGGGCTCAGTCAGCCGTGTGCGCTGGTGGAATGAGGCCTCTTTCCTCGCTTCCCACTTTTTGAGCCTCGTGATCTCATTATGACAATTTACTGTGGTTACGCATGATGCCATTTTCAATGGGTCATAACTCATTCAAATCAAAACCTGTTTTCACCAGCCCCGCTGGTGAGCTCGAAAGGAGCGCACGTGACCCTCCCTGCTGGATATCCCCAGCAGACACACGGAGCAGTCGGCTCCTATTTCTGCTGCACGCGGTTCTGCTTACAAGACCAGCATTCATTTTCCACGAGTACACTCTGATATTTACTTTACATTTATTTTGGCTAGGATCTAGCAGCGCATTCATCACGTGCCTAGCGTTAAGCACAGGTGTACTCATTTATACTAAGCTTAGTTTGTGCGCAGTGCCTTTCTGGATCGATGCCTTCTTTTCTTTTTTTTTTTTT
>VWZZ01008229.1:86682-184976 GCA_013399095.1 Psophia crepitans
CAAAATGTTTGCCAGCAAATTTGTCTGCCGCTGCAGGCACAGAAAGGGAATTCAAAGGAGCTACAGCGAACAGAGCTGCACTTGTGTCTGAATGTTTCCTGGAAAGCTCTCGTATCTGCACCCATTAGAGCTTCTCCTGCTTGAAGCACCTGAAGATACGAAACGCAAGGTCGCATGGCCGCAGGGGCCAGCTGAGGGGCCAGGAGCCCTTTTTGGCAAGGCTCACCTCAATGCCAAAGTTTCTAAAGCCGGGCTGCACAGGGAGAGCAAGCTGAGACTCCATCATTGCGGTTCTTGTGTTTGCCGAGTGCTGCTGCCAGGATTGTGAAATGCGCTTTGCTAGTTTTGTTTTCCATCTGCCACTCCCTTGCTCCTCCAGGATGTAAGGCAGAGACCGCCGGCTGCCTTGGAAAGATTTTTGTGGACTGACCCTCCACCGCACTGCAGCATCCAGGGGAACCCCACACAAATCCGTGCGGATGCCAGATGTCCCGGCTCAGCGGGTTTGCCTCTCTCGAGGCTCCCAGTGTCACCTGCTTCCCTTCCCCTCAGCACAATGTTGTACTTCCTGGGAAGAGGGGTGACCGGGAAACAGGTGAAGACAGGGACAGAGCCCACACCACCTCGCCCGCTGCCACGTGACCCTGTGGTGGTGATGGTAGCTCTTCAGCTGGAACCACTCTGCACCACGTGCCAGTTCTTCTCAGCCACCACGAGCCCCAGTGTCATGGGAGCTCGGTGACAGACTCCACTCATTCGCTCGTGCCCAGGTTTGCCTTCCCAGCAATGCTGTGATAATCTCTCTCAAGAAAGACACCCAGTTGTGGTTGCATTACACATCAAGACCTAGGCATTTTTTTGTTGAAGTGTTGTGGAGGATCAAGTCTTTGCTTGACCTAAGAGAAGCCAATGGGTTTGCGTGGACCGGAGACCTCATGAAAAGCTGTTACTGACTTCTGTAGGTTTTCCTGGCAGCAGAGAGGCAACAGGTCAAACAGCTGATGACAGGTCTCTCACTTGGTAGTCCCAAGTGCTGTGCTGGGTGCTGGCAGGGCTTTGCGTCTTGGTTCTCAAATGCATATACATCTAATGAAATCCAGTTCAGCTGTATATTTCTGTATTTCAAAGTATCAGAAAGATTAAAAATTCAGCAGGTCAGTAGGAAACACATTCTAGCCTGCCAACCTGTCTTTAAGTTAAAAATACTTCCCTATCTTTCACCGATAGTTCTGTTGTAGTGCACGCAGTAGATCTATTCCCTGAACGCATTTGCTGGTCAATATTATCCTATTTTTTCATTGCATTATGAACTGTAGAGCTATAATAAAGGGCACCATGAAAATTAGCTCTGGCACACAGCCCTATTTACTGAGTCTCTGCCACAAACAAACAGCAATTGCTGCTGGGGACAAAAAACTTTTGATCACAAACCTGCCAGGATCCAGAAGGCAAGTTGGACACGGCTCCTCTGACGAAAATTTTAGTGACCTGCAAGTGTTCACGGAGGGACAGGCACTCCGTGACTGCTCAGCTATGGGAAAGCTATTTCTACTTCAAGGTAATTACTTGCCAATTAACTGGAGGTAGTTAATATGTTTGTACAACCCCAAACATTTGTTCTGGGACTTAAATGTTTATGGGCTCGGTCCAGGGTTCACCTTGACCAGCTAACACATGTTAAAGCTGTAACATGCCTCCTCTGTGCTGCAGGCGCGCTCCTGCTTCACCTTACTTGACTGGTGCGGGGACGGGATTTTGCAGGCGGTTATCTGTCACACCTTAGCTATTACTCTTTGAAATCCAACCATTTTTCCCAGGACAGCGTTCACTCAGGTATTTTGAACCCCGTGTGGAACCGAGTGGCTATTTGGAAGAGGGAGGGAGGTTGCTGGCAGGCAGCAGGGCAGACCTCTGCAAACAGCTGTCACAGGGCTCAATCAGCAGCCACCAGGTTAGTGCAAGGTGACATAACTTGTGCATAAATGAGCTCACAGAGGGTAAGGCATGCGGATGGGACACTGTAAAACAAAGCAGCTGCCTGGACACGGAATTCATTGTTAAAAATGTACTGAAATCTTCTTTCTAAACAACCGGGACTGAAGTCAGTCTACTATTCCTATTACTTCATTCTCGCACAGGATAGCAGCTATTTGCAGCCCAACCGCAGCAGCCACCTACGGATCGCAGCATCTTCCCGCTCCATACTCCCTCCGCAAGCACAACGTGTGCCTCACAGAATTCTTAAGTATACATCTGTGTCCAGGGCAGAGAGTCAGCCAGACAGGAAGGCTGCAGGGACAGAAAGGAGCTGCAGCCTCCTCTCCATCAGTTCAGCTGGGGGGGGCGGGGGGAAGGGAAAAAAAAGGAAAAAGAAGGCAGGTGGGGCTAGCCAAAAGGCTGCCGGCCAAAGAGACTGCACACGAGCAGCACAGACATTTCGTGTGGCGATCCAGCATGCTCGCTCCCTCCGTCCTCCCCGCCCCGGCTGGCAGGACTCCAGCGGGAATCACAGCTCACCCGGGGCGAACACCTCTGCGCGAGGTACTCTGGGTACACGTAGCCGCAAGGTGCCGATGGCGAGGGCACATGCCTGAGAAATCACAGGGCTTAGAGGATTTGCTACTCACATTTTCTGAGAAACCTCAAACCCTTCTTCTAGGAGAGGCATGCTCCGAGCAAAAGCCTGTGTTTGCCTCCTGGAGTTTTCTATGAAACTTTCTCCCTCCCTTCTGTGGGCTTTCCAGGCGGAGGGCAGGGCTAGGGGCTAAGTCCTCCCTTCAGTAAAACATTGCCATTTTTCTGACTTTGCTAGCTCCGGTCGAGCACGGATGGAGAAAAGACTGGAGAAATTTGTTTAGAGTTTCTATACTTTGTACAAAGTCTCTCTCGAGCCATCCCTGTCCTGTTGGCACAGCCAACTGGCTTCAATCGAGCTCTCACGCTGAGCTGAATCCATGCCTCCGGAGTAATTGGCAGAGGGACGTTTCTTTAGGAGGTGCTGGTTTCACAGGCTAGCGGCGAGATGGATCAGCTGCAACCAGCAGGAAAGACTGGGTTGAGCCTTTAAAAAATAGATGACTAGATAACAATGAGAGAAAATAGGTCAAAGAGTAGGACAAGGGGGATGAAGTAGAGGAGCGAAGGCAGCCTAATGCATGCCTTCCGCCGGTGCCACTGCCGTGGGCTCAGAGTGCCACGCCACCACCAGCTGTACCAGACTTTCCTTTCTCCCGCAGGCTCTAATGCAGCCACTCTTTGCCCTTTCTAACCCGTGACCCCTGGCTGCAACATGAAAACAAGCCCTTTCAGGACTCCCCTCCTATCTATTCGAAAAGAAAAGCGGCAATGACTGCTCATGACTCCTCCTGGGTTGTGACCTCCCCAGCTGCACACATCAGCGCAGGAGATGGGCCTCCCTGTCCCCCAGCCCAGCGTTTCCCTGTCTGGCACAGGCTGTTCGCTCCTTGGGGACTCAGAGAGGCGAGACGGCCATCGGAAGGGTTATTTGTTACCTAATAACAAGGCTGAGAAAACGAGTATGCTTAAAGCCCTCTGAGCTCCTCAGCTAGGTGGTTGCTGAAGGGTGCAGAAGATGAGCGTGGACATCTCCGCGAAGGTTTGCTACGGGTGCGCTGTCGTGCTGTGCTGGGAGGTTCATGGTATCCCACCACGCAAAACGACGTTTGTTGGCGTGCAATGAACGCGAACCACCGTGGCAGCCGGGCAGAAGCCTCCCACAGCCGCCGGTCACCCTGTAGCCTCCGGGTCTGAGGAGCGGCGCTGCTGGAAGGCGCAGCACAGCCTCACCCTCCGTGACCCAGCCGTGCCCCAGGACCCGCACCTCGGCGTGCAGGCAAACAAACCGTCGGCATCGCTGCTCGTCGGCAGGCTGCTCCCGTCCTTCCAGGCACGAGCGCCAACAGGCCGTTCGCTCCCCTGTTTTGAGCCAGCACGTTGAATAAATACTTCAGCGCCGGGTACAAAGAGATCTATTTACTGAGAAATTATTCCGTGTGTCTGAAACGTAAATAAGCCCATCCACTCCCTTCCCAGATCTGTCGCCCGCATAAGCAGAGAGCGATCAGTCCAAACGACCTTTTGAAAGCTATTATTCTTCTGCCTAGGGACAGAGTCTGGTCCTAAAAGTCTGTAGTTATGTAGCTCCTATAGCCACCTTAAAAAGGGATTTTCAAGATTTAAACTATCTTGTGCTTTAGATGACACAGGGCAATAACCACTTTGTGATTTAATCACAGACAATAATAATTTGGTTCAGTGCATGATTCAGCTAATCCACAATTTGATAAACGATCATCCTAAACTACAAACCCAAATAGCTTTCTGCAAATCCTGTTTGACACTTTAATGTTAAGACTGTATTTGATAAGCAATCTGTGCTGTACAAGAACATAGGGAGGGAAATTAGGAATTGTTGTGCATCTATATGCATCCACAACAGTAAATCAAGGAAAATAAAAATAAACCTTGGCAATTACAGATGAATCTTTATGCAACAAGAAAACTCATAGGTCTGGCTGGGTCTGTACTGGATTGATACATGCTACAGCTTCCCCAGCTCATGGAAAAATAGAGAAATCTGCTTCCCCCTGAAAGAAGGTTGAAACCGTAATGCAGACCCACCGTCTGCTTTAGCAGCGTCATTGATGCATTTACTTTCATTTTAACTTGGCTGAATGTTTTTGAGGGCTGCAACAGAATCTATCACCGTAATTCTGAATAATTGTGAGTTCTTCGAGACTGATACCCCGGCCAGTCAGTTATAAATGTCTCGGTGTTTCAGTATCAGCATTGCCGCTTGTGATAGCCCTGCGAAAAATTATGGCGAGGAGTGATGATAAACCTCAAATTGCGGAGATCCTTCTCCGATGCTCTATGTGACAGTTTCGATGCTCAGCTTGAAAAGTCTGTAAAGGACCCCGCTTTCCCAAGAACAAACACCCCCAATTTCTGCCTATCAAACACACCTAAGAGACTTGGCATTTACCTCCAAGCAATGGAAACGATCACGAAGATAATTTTTTACAGTCAAGACCGTAAGTTTGAATGTGATCTCGCACCACTGTTGTGGGCAAAACCATATGCAAATGCCAAGCACATGAGTCAGCAGCGTGCCCTTACCCTGAAGAAGGCCAACCACGACCTGGGCTGCATCAGCAGTAGCGCAGCCAGCACGTCGAGGCAAGCGAACCTGCCTCAGCCCCGAGCGACTGTACCCCAGAAGGTGGAAAGCAGAAACCGAACTAAGCAACTTTGTCACCAGCGCACCGAGACTGCACCTTCCAGCTCCCCCCCAGGTGGGAACCGGGGGACCCGCGGGTGTGCAAGCACCGGGGGACTCACGAGAGCTGCGCGGCGCAGCTTCTGTGTGCTTGGAGGACCTAAGTTTGCGTCCCACCCCAGCACTACTCTCCTTGAAGCGAACGTTTGCTTCTCCTGTCTTCCCTTCCCTCTGGCACACGTTCATTTCTCAGCTGTTGATGTCTTCTGCTGTTTCGATCGCTCTCTGCCACCTTATCTCTATCACAACCCCGAGAATTGATACTCTCCTCTGCAAATCTTCAAGAATCCCAACACCACCATCTGACGCTATGATTTGGTGCTTAATATTTGTGCCCTTGAAATAGATAAAATTATTGATTCGTGCAAAACATGAGTTTATTTTTCCACGTTCCTATGTTTTTATGTTGTTAGTGGTTACGGGACGTGCTTTAGGAAAAACACTTCAGATTATTCATTTAAAATAATTAAATTATTTCTGATATAATCCCTGGATCTTGTGCATAACGAAACAACATCTGGTAGAGAGATTAGAGAATAAATGTTCTTGGCTTATTTTTTTTTTTTCTTTTGTTAAACAGATGTTGTGGATACAAAATGCCGAACTGTAAATCACAGCCTGCATGTGGACACAGGCTGTCACTACTGAGCAGAAATTTACTGTGGCTAGATAGAGATTTGAAACAGCAATGAATCACTGGCTTACTAACTTTATTCACGTGGGTATGGTTTCAATATTCTGACATTAAGTGCACATGTCCTTAAAAAAAAAAGAAAAAAGAAAGAACCTTTTAGTGGCAGCATGGGAGGCTCTGGTTTAGTTCCAGCCGTCTCGGTGGGGGAAGCACAGCGTAATGCAATGGCAGCCTCTGCGCAGAGGCACCTGGCAGCTCTCCGTCTCCTCCCTCACGGCTCGCTGCGGTGCCGCTATCGAATCCCGCAGGCTGGGCTCCCCCAGCGCTGAGCGGCCCCTCCTCGTGCCGCACCGCGTCGGGCAGCCCTGGCACAGGAGAGGAGCCGAGCTGCTCACGCAGCCCCAGCGCTGCCACCAAAATGCCTCCAGCTCCAACTTCTTTCTCCCTCTCCTTCCCCTGCTGCTCCCGACATCATTTCAGCAAATTCACCGTTCGCTTGCTGGGCTGGCTCACGCCTAGCTGAATGGGAACGGTATTTCTGCTTCCCATTGACTGCATTTCAAGCCCACAGAATTACGATGCTCCCGCAGCCCCTTGCCATCCCTACCCGCGCACTACCATCCTGCGCTGAAGCCCCCCTTCTCCTGCTCTTCTTTTAATATTGATTTTCTTTTGCAACACATGCCGGCGGACACGCTCCAGCTACTGAACTCCAGACAAAAGCCAACGGCACTAATACCACTGCAATGTAAACATACCCTACAGGATCCTGCCGCTGCCGGGGACAGAGATGATGTCTGCTCCTTAGAGACACGCTTACCATTCGGTTGGGAAGGACACCACGCATTTTGACACGTTTTTTGTCAATGTGAGCGCTGCTTTGATCCAGTGGATCAGGGTCTAACTCCATGGTTAAACTCCGAACCACAACCTCTACTCTTATTTTTTGTAGCACAGGATTCAGGCGCATACTAGTTGAAATTTATGGATTTTTTTTTTTTTTTCACATTTAGCTTTAATTCTCTGGCCTGGTCACCTTGCATTTTGCAAGTACTGTCCATTTCCTAGCTTTAGCTTCAATTTGGTGTAACAGAATCTTTGGGAAATACAAAGACTCAGCTGGAGACTCATTTTTCAGAGGCTCAGGACTTGACCTTGTTCTCAGCTTTACACAGGCAGGGCTTTGCTGATTGCAGCGCGATTGTTCTGGTGCAGGATACTGCCAGAGTCGAGGCATCTGGAATCCCAATCTGAATGTTCCTGCTTTGGGCCCATTTTGACTCTGATGTATTTTGCACACGATGCTGTAGGAAAGAACAATTTAAAGAACAACATTTTCTTTTAAAGATTCTAAGAATTATTACCTATCGCCAATGGGCCACACAGAACTGTTTTCTTAAGCAACAATGCGATCATGCATATACCACACACATGCACAAATGCGCATCCTCGAGTGTGAGAGGAGAGGAAGAAGATCTAGGTTTCTCTCTGGAGCGTCTCTTGACAAAACAACCCCAAGGAAAGGCCACTTTTCAGCCTTACGGGCCTGAACGCTATCAACCTGCTGAAATCCTCGCTGCCCATGGGTTTTGTACGTTCCTCTGTCTGGCGAGCACAACTCCTTGCCCGCACAGCCATGGTGGCTGAGGAGACAACCCTTGGCAGGTCTGGCCGTGGCTGGCTGAGAGGCAGATCCCACGAAGTGCCACCTACCTAACTGGGAAGCTCAGAGCACCTTTATTCCCTTTGGGAAATAGGCGGAAACCAGCAAACACGGGGCCTCAAGGTGAAACGTCTATTCATTCAGGTTCGTGCCTACCGTGCCCTGTTTTCAGAGGCTCAAGCATAGATAAATAAAAGAAAAAACCCACCATGGTACTTTGTGAACCTGTATCTGCCTATACTACATTTTCATGTAGTGCTCTTGCTCGCATTGCTAGGAAAATATTCAAATGGATCCTCTATACAGATGTGTTTTTTCTTTTTCTTTGTTTTTTTCTTTTTTTTTTCAGCCCAGCATTTAAATATGGTTTGCTCTGTTCAATTAAAATGCATTTTCTCTTGAGAACAAGCAGATGATCGGTTTCACAAACCCGGAGTTACAATTTTCCTTCAGCAGCACCCAGCAAAATGAAAAACAGAGACAAAATATTTTAATCACATGTGTATAAAATACACAGGGTTCATTAAATACGATTTAAAGTTGCTTGTTTGTTTTGGAGACTCTTTAAAGCTCCTACTACCCCAAACTCACAGAAGTATACTGTGATTCCTGATCTATTGAATTTCGTAGGATGGCTGTAGTGGGTTCCATTATATATAAATTGGATGCAGCCAATTTACAATCTCCGATATATACTTTTATCTCAAAATGCCCTGTGAGGCAATTGTGTAAAGTACTTTATCAGGGATTGTTGCTGGTAATATTGCAAGATTTCATGATGTAAAAAATACATCAATGTCATTTAAATTGAACAAAATGGTTCCTGGTTTTTTGATTCCTGTAGAGCATTTTTAACCATCTTCTCAACAAATTTGTTCAATAAATACTGTATGAAACAAACATTTTGCACTTTGTCCCACAGATACAATTTGCCAATCTGATTGATTTCTTTCTCTACAACTAATCTGATTTCTTTAGGCTATATATCTTCTCTTTTATTAAAGATGATGCAATCTTAGCTTTTTATCATAGACACATCCACCACACCAAAAAAAGAGAGAAGATTCCGTGAACTAGCCTCGCAACCAAATAGAAAAACCTGACACAAATCTCATAAAGCTGATCCCAAAAGATAAATGGCACGACGAGACTGAAGTTACACAAATTCAAAAACTTATCCATGCAGAGTAATAGGGGCTGGTGGATTTTTCTTCCCATGACAGATACAGAAAACAAGTGACTTCATTGTGTCTGTAACACCTTGTAAAACCAGCCCATGCTAATGATCCACCCAACTCTCCCAGATCTTGCTGTCTCTGAACTGGGAGAACTCAGAAGCAAACCTGTGTTTTTGGTAGCCTTTCCCTGTTTTACTTCTTGAAGAATCTCCCCGCTATGTTTTGAGCCCAACCAAAGTTATGCTTATTTACTTTTAAATGGTGTTCCTGGTAAAGGCAACAACCTCAAACTCATCTCCCTGTTCTTTTACTAATTGCCCTTATGCCTTTGGGCAAATCTGCAGTCCTTCGTTTCCCCGGCGTCTGCCCTGACTGTAGACAATTTTGGAGTCTCTTTCCCATTCAAGAAGCCATAAACTTAGCACCACTGTAATACAAAGAACAGTAATTGTTTTCAAATGTTGCAGTAAGATTCTCAAACAGCATCGAAGCGTTTTGTGTTTGTTGCTTCTCCCATAGTGCAAAATCAAATGAATTCAGTTTACACGCTTTGGGATCTGCTCATGACACTGCTCCTCTGGGGTTGAACTTCTAATCGCTATCAGCGACCCCAGTTAAGGTCCAGTTTTCATTAGGCAAAGCCGTACACAGCCAGTCCCAGAAGAATCACGGCTCTGTTACTGCCAGGATTTTAAGCTCACCAGTAGGTGCCTATCCAGTGCCTTGGAGAGCCTTTCCATCACTTGAAATCACAGAATAAAGGTCTGCCCACACACAGATCCATCTCAGGCCACATGCTTCTTTAACAAAGGGATAAAAGATGGCTTTTGCAAGCTGCCTGGAAAGTGAACAGCTCTAGTCTCTGGCAGGTCAAGGCGGGAGTGGATTTCAGCAGGGAACCGCAGCCCGTGTCCTGCCAGCAGCGCTGCTCGGCTTGAGGGCGCTCCAGCTGGAACACCTCCACTCTGTGTTCGTGGGGATGTGCAAGTTTCAAGGAACACAGCCTCATGTCCAGACCCCTCCTCGAGTTTTTAAGGCCAGCAGCAGCAAACAAACAAACAGGAACCCAACTCAGCTCATTTATTTTAATTTGCAAATTGAATGAATTGAAGTTGGAAGGAAGACAAGGAGGCTGGGACTACACTGTATTATTAAGGCAGAACACATCTTTATAACAAAATCAGTCTTAGAAGCCTAAATACTGGTCACCAGACAGGTGGCCAAATCTTTCAAATGCAGAGGAAATCAAGCCAGGCTCACAACTGAGCCACAGTACCACAGGGCCCAAAAAGACGAGTGTGGCCTAGAATCAAACCACTGATTCCAGACCTCAGGGGGAAAAAAACCCCCTGAATCTCAATGAATATACTTTTGGGGAGTTTTATGCTCCACCATGTAACTTGCAACTACATTACAGGCTTTTATTCAGAAGTGATTTCAAAGAAAGAGAAAAGACGACGGGGTTGCACTGACGCTGGGACCTGTCCCTATAGGAGTTAACAAGAACGTGAGGGGCCAAGCACGTGGGCGGCAGGGACAAGGGCACCGTGCGATGGCATGGCCATTCCCTCATCGAGTCAGCTAGGGGGATGAAGGATGAAGGTTATCCCCATACCCTTGCTACACAGCAAATCTGCCGGTGCTGCAGCACCTGTCGTTGATAGCAACCTTCCTCCTGCTCCAGCTAATGGCATCATTGCTAAGGAGGCAGGATCAGACCCATGGATTCCCATTCAAGCAGCAACAGGATAATTAATTTTGCCTGTCTGGAAAGAATGTATATAAACTTAAAGCCACTAAAATCTCAAGCTTTTAAAATGAGGTACCAAATGAAGCTCACCTTTCCCTTTATTTACCCATACCTCCCACGTCACCTAGCCAAGCAGGGCAACTAAATTATTTATGGCAGACCAAAGAGCCCATGTCTGGAAGATTACAGAGCCCTTGAAGTAGAAAAGACGATGCTGAGCTCTGTTGCAGAACAGGAGCTTTGTACAAAGATGCAAAGTCCTCATGTGATGCTAACTTTTCATGCTTTGAGCAACACACAAATGAGCAGGAAATCAGCTAATTAGGCACGTTACTGTAATTGCTTATTTTATGAAGTGGAGAGGGAGGTGTTCAGCACTTGTATAAGATGATCACGTAGAGGCAAAATTGTATGGAGAAGCAAAAATAGCAGTGGACTACCTACTGAAATGAACGTTATTTTTGAACAACAGGAAAAGCAACAATAGAAAAACAATTCAATATCTAGCAGAAAGGAAAACCAGCAATGCCTCGATATATTCTGTAAATGTAAAACTGGGAGAACCTCCCCTCATGTACCCAAGCATCGGTTGAAGCTGAGTGCAGCACAACTCCAGCTCTGTTTTAGTGACTCTGCATCACCACTCGATAGCTCTGAGATCCTCTGTGAATTTGATGCAGAAAAAGGACCTGGTGCACCTAAACTGAAGCCCTGAACTTCCCACAGGGCCTGCGTCCATGTGGAAGGCCACAGAGAGCTGCATTCTTGCTCATTCTTCTATGTTGAATGCAACAAAAAATGGGAGCAGTAAATCTTGTATTTAGGCATATGTCTTTAATTGCTTATTTTATAAAAATCCAACTGCAGACAAAACCGACACTGTATTTCCTA
This sequence comes from Psophia crepitans, assembly GCA_013399095.1. Classification (NCBI taxonomy): domain Eukaryota; kingdom Metazoa; phylum Chordata; class Aves; order Gruiformes; family Psophiidae; genus Psophia; species Psophia crepitans. Next base: position 98,098 of record VWZZ01008229.1, read on the forward strand.
GGAAATTAGCCTGTCAGAGAGACCTCAGATCTTATTTAGCACCCGGCTTTTGTGCTCTTGGTATTACTGCCATGGTAAGTAATTACTCATAATGTGACATGCATCATATCAGTCTTTTAAAAGTAATTAAGAAAAAGTTGCACAGCTTAATGAGATGTACATACATCTCATCCTTGCAAGTTCTGCTTTGACAACATCTGCTAGTTTTTGGAGGAATGCCAGTTTTAAAAAGTAAAATAAATCAGTCCTAACAATGGGAACATTATTAGCTTCCCAAAAGTTATAAAACTCCATGCCCCACTCCCGCAGAGCATTTGTGTGCACAAGTCCTGTAACAATTTTCAAGTCTGTGAGTTGCCAGATCAGAAACTTCACACTGAACTAGAATTTATGGTAATGAAGAAACCTTAAAAATACAGTTTATTTATAGTGAGCCAGTTTAAGAACGGCAGCTCAGCATCCCTGGCAGATTTAGCTGCAGCAGTTGAAGGGGTCACCCCTATCAGCTGTATGCCCTTTGTCCCTGCTGACATTATCCTACCTATAAAGAGGCAGCAGAATCAGTAGTGTGTCCTCTCCTCAACCAGCGCAGCTCAGACTGGTGTGACTTCAATGGCCATCAATTTTCACATTAGTACTCCAGGCTGCGAACTGCAGAAGTTCAGGAGTGAACAAACACATCACTTGTCCTCCCCCCCTTTCCTATTGTTGTGGTTAATTGCAACAGAAGGGTATGGTGGACATCTGGGGGAGGAAACTTCTTAAATTGTCTAGGATGAATCACCAAAGTGCATGTGAAAAACAGCCAGAGCGTCTTCCTGACAACCAGTGTCCCTTCTACAGCGTTCATGTTACTTGGAATTGACAGTTCTCTGGTTTAGGTCATTCTCTCTCTACCCATACCATGTTTAGCAATCCTCAGATGTAATATCTACAGACGAGAGAGAAAAATTAGCAGGGAAAACTTTTGCCTCCAAAATTCAAAATGATGATAGATAAGAGATGGAGACCTAATTGTGGCCTTCCAACACCTAAAGGGACCTACAGGAAAGCTGGCGAGGGGCTGTTTATCAGGGAGTGCAGTGACAGGACAAGGGGGAATGGGGTTAAACTGAAAAGGGGGGAGATTTAGATTGGACATTAGGAAGAAATTCTTCCCTGTGAGGCTGGTGAGGCACTGGAACAGGTTGCCCAGAGAAGCTGTGGCTGCCCCCTCCCTGGCAGTGTTCAAGGCCAGGCTGGATGGGGCTTTGGGCAGCCTGGTCTAGTGGAGGGTGCCCGTGCTCCTGGCAGGGGGGTTGGAACTAGATGATCCTTGTGGTCCCTTCCAACCCTAACTGTTCCGTGGCTCTATGATTCTATGATAACTGAATAGAAAAATCTTGGATGTCAAAATTTTTTTTCTTCTCCGAAGAAGTTATATTTTAAGAGCCGAGGTCAACAGCCCTTGTAGCACATATTATTTTATTACATTCTTTGACAAAAATCGACAGCAGTAAAGAACAGCTTGTTCCACAAACCCCGCTCCTCCTCGCCTGCCTGCTGTCAGCACGCTCTTCCCCTTTCCTTATGGCACTGTCACTGCCTTCACCTCGCCTGTCAGTATTTCCTTTGGACCTGCCTCCTCTAGCACCGAGGTTCCCCGTGGTTTGCTCGGGAACGGCCACTGACTACGCTGGACATCAGGCACCAGGATTTGGCAGCAGTGGAATGAGTTTACATTCACTAACTAACCCTGGGACAACCTCTCACTGCCCCGAGGTGTGAAAGGACATGCAGTCAAGCTCTTGACCCACAGCTGTTGGGCTCTGCAGGCTCCGCTTGGCTCACGCTTTTGCTGTTTGGAAAGTCAGCTACTTCTGCTCAGGTTGGCTAAAATAAAAAAATAAAAAAGAAGTCCTTTTGGGGGCCACACAGGGGTGTGCCAGGGACCATACGCAAGCAACTCTGGCTCCAGGAGGGAGCTCGTCCGCTCTCCCCACTGCTCCACTGAGGGGGTGGCAGCCACCCGCAGCGACTCCGGCCAGGACCTCACAGCATCACCACTGAGACCTGAGCCTGGAGAGCAGCTACGCGCTGCCACAGCTCACATCACACCTCCACTCCCGAGGTGGGAGCATGGCAAAACGCAGAGCAGCGAGGCGGGAGAGAGAAGGGATGCCGAGGGAAAAGGGCTCGCGCTGCCCAGCACACAGCATGGGCAGAATGACAACTATTGTGAGGCTTCTCAATGGCCCATTTGGCATTCTTCCCAGCGCTGCTTTTGAATTTAATACCGGCTTCTGGGTATCTAATAGCAAAAGAAGGCAAAAACACGAGGCTGGAGGTAGGAAGAAGGGAGACAAGAGCACCAGCTCAAGGGAGCGCTGAATTCAGATCAATTTTCAAACTTCAGTACTTAAAAAATAACAACCCACAAACAAAAAAAAACCCAAACAAATCAGAACTTTTCAAAATGGGGAATGCATTTTTCCTCAGGACACGGAAATGGCCATAATATTTGATAAATACTTCTTTTACTTAATAATTGCAAAGACAAAAATAATTTAAAAAAAAAAGCTGTCACCTTCAAACTATTTAAAATGAAGCAGTTGAACTATTTTGTCACATTACCAATGACAGGTCATTGCTGTGACACAAAAGTGCTTTTAAAAGAACTGAATGAGAAAATCACTGTTCAGAATTTCAGGCTGGTGTTGCTCAACCTGTCTCTTCTACTTCCTCCTCATGATGTTAACGGGAATTTTGCTTTGATTTCAGTGGAGGTTTTGGGATCCTGAGTAGCCTGAAGACAGACTTAAGATTAGGAATTTGCCTTTCAGGAGGCATACATTTATAGAGAAAAGAAGATGTAAAGGAATACTTCTAAGATACTGTCATGGTCTAAAAGGCTCGTGGTCCCAACGACCGCAATGGCAGGAGAACAGAACCTTTAATTTCCCACCAAAGGACTACCTTGCTTTATGGAGATGGTCTAACACGTTGCAGTACCTTTTACTCTTAGGAACACTGGCTGGTTTTAGAGCAGTTTTCAGCTGACTGAGGAGTTATGTAATTGCACCAATTACATCCAATTACATAATTAGAGTAAATAAGTAATAATATAATTAGGGGCTGTAATTATGTAGTTATGACAGGTAGCACTAATGCTGATAAAATCCATTATGAAACTTGCTAAGAACTGTGGACAGGGCATGCGAGAACAAAACTTTTAGGGCTTCGTTTGCTAAAGTCTTTCATTCTTCCAATGGGCAAAATAATTAATTTAATTACTATGCCAATAGCCTTTTATTTTTGCAAATGAATGGATGCACAAATCATAGGCTAATTCATATCTCTCTGTTTTGCTGCTAAAAATTCAGTAACTAACCATCTACATTTTTTGACTTCCATTTATCTATTTGCAGCTACCAAAGCTTAGGTGAAATCTGCATGTACAAATTGCACCTCTGAAAAGAGAAGTCTAAAAATTTGGACCTTAACCTTCACCGTTCCAGTTATCGCATTAAACTGTCTCCTCTGACAAATGGACACGAGGAACATTCAGAGATTGTTGTATTGCTGTAATACAAGTTATGTGCATCTCTCCGGGTTTGCTAGGGATGGTATTTCTGGTCAAATGGGTCAGATAAGAAGGTTTTTTTCTGCGGGAATGAAAATTCAACAGGAAAATCATTCATGCAGGTTCTCAGTGCAAATGCAAGGCACGCAGCCAGCTTTTCAAAGTTTCTGACTTTTTGGATATTGTATAGTATCTGTGTGACTTCATAGAAGACGCCTGGATAACAAACAAATAATAAAACTTACTGCCCTGATTTAATATTCATTAGTATTTCACCCGATACCTGATATAAGATAGTGTGCAAGAAAAATGGGCATCACTGCAAGATCTGAAGTGCGTTATTCCCACCAACATCTCCATAAAGTAACTGTCTGAAAAGCTAGAGGTGTATAAACTGTGTGTGTTGTTTTACAATACATTTTATGCTTGATGCTTTTTTCTAAAAAGAAACAAAAAAAAGAAAAAAGAATACCTTGCTTTATGAAAGCTGGATAGCTACTGATTACTTCTGTCACTGCTCAGAGCAGTATGTTAAGCACCGAAGCAAATACTGAGCTGCTGGGAAAACCAAAATCACAGGGAACATTAGGAATTTGCAGCTGATGTCCACAGTCCAGAGGAAGAAAGCAAAAGAAGTCCTCTGCCCCAAGGTCTTTTGAGGCTGGAGACACACAAGGTAACGGAAATGCCTTGAAACAAGCCACCCCGGAACAGAAATATGAATCAACTTGGAAACCTGCAAAAATACTGCCTTTGAGTGAGGGGTGGGTACCACATCACCTACAAGTTTCTTTCCCCCTCTTGAACTGGAAAACTGGGAAAGTAAAGGTAGATGCGTAAGTAATTCCCATCCCTTTTGGCACCCAGCCTTTCAAATAATATTCCAAAACAAGGAAACCATAGGATTCCCCCCCCTTTTTTTTTTTCCAGTTGTGCTATCAGCAAGCCTTCAAACCAGATGCTTTGCTGTTTGCTGGACAAATGATACATAAAAAAGACTGAGAGTCATAATATAGACAGCCATGGTTTTGGGTCCTGATGGGTCTGAGAAAAGAGACTACCAGAAACCGTAGACGTTTTCCCCGGTGCTTAGTTAGCATTGATAACTACTGCAATGTTACTTTTTACAATACCTTGCAAGACAGTAGTAAAGTACAAATAATAATTGGTTACAAACTACAGGTTTAGGGGTAGTGAGGATGATACTTGGAGCTAAATTCTACTTTCTATTAAAGAAGTTACTGCAGCTTACTCCAAGATTTTGACCTACATGTATTCAAAGATGGATCTGAGCCTTGAAGATTCAATTTTGGTAGAAATTCTCTCTAAGTAATCTGGCTGTGAAAACACAGAATTTGGGTTTGATTCATTAAAGCTACAGAAGCAGCCATAAAAGGTATACCTAGACCTTATTGCCCTCTACAACTACCTGAAAGGAAGTTGTGGTGAGCTGGGGGTCGGCCTCTTCTCGCAGATAACTAGTGACAGGACAAGGGGGAACGGCTGCAGGTTGTGCCAGGGAAGGTTCAGGTTGGAGATGAGGAGAAAATTCTTCTCGGAAAGGGTGGTTGGGCATTGGAACGGGTTGCCCAGGGAGGTGGTGGAGTCACCGTCCCTGAGGGTGTTTAAGGAAAGGTTAGATGTGGTACTTAGGGACGTGGTTTAGTGGGTAATAGGTGGTGGGGGGATGGTTGGACTAGATGATCCTTGAGGTCACTTCCAACCTTAATGATTCTATTCTATTCTATTCTAATCATAACAAAAAATAGTAGAGCTAAGAGAGCTTTTCCAGCAGCATGATTCATGGAGCTTTTTTCAGCCGTATTCAGGGCTTCCAACCCATGCCAGGGGGTTGGAACAGGATGATCTTTGAGGTCCCTTCCAACCAAAACCATTCTATGATTCTGTATCACCCGAAATACAAAATCTCATTCCACTTTGTCCTCTTCAAAGAGATCAAGAAACCACCCTGGTCTTCCAACCACCCCATTTTTATAAATATTTGTCGCATTCCCATTCAGCCCCACTGAGGCTCACTCAGCAATGGGTCACTTCGAGTGGCAAGCCCCAGTTCCCTTGTGAAAGATTAATTGGAAGTCTGCCTCTCTTGTGCCAGATCCCAACCAGACCTTGGGTCTCTTACAGGGACTTGGTCACTTCTCCCAGCATCACAAGAACGGCCACTCAGCTTTCAGTCTGTCACAAAGTCTGAATCAGCTTCTTTCTCTGTCTTTGGGACAAAAAACATACCTCAGGCTTAGCTTCTGCATGGAATGTAGTACATCTCACACGCTACGTTCATTGCTATCGTGCTGTGTTTGAAGCACACCGAACACTACACCACCTCATACCACTGACAGCTGCAAAACTGCATCTGAGTGTTCTCCTTTTGACTCTTCCTTTAGTCATAAGCAAAGCTGCATCTCTAAATCTCTTCTTCCAGTTGGATATCACACTTCCAGAATGCTCTTCCAGTGAGATTATTTCCTTTCATTTGTTAATATTCCTTGTACCATGTGGTAGACACAGTAATCCCTCTGGTTCCAAGCGGAAGAGTCCTTTTTTTTTGTTCACTTAAGCAGTTCCAATTGCTCCTGCTACGCAGCACTAGTATTTCTGCAGCCCACCTTCCCTAGCTTTTGTACTGGGGAATTTAGACTACACAAAGATACAATTACTAATCCCACACCAGCCACTTGTGGTTTGTTCAAACATTCGTTTCTTTTTGTTTCCCCACTGCATACTCCCTCTCCCATTCCAGTGTGAGCTTTACACTTCTAGGTCCATACGTACCTCTGCTATCATCCAGAACAACCATTACCTTTATATATACACGGAAAAACCAAGCCTTCCTTCAGAGGGCTCAATAATCCCAAAATATGGATTACTACTAACCGCTTAAACCACCAGCATTCTGCCACAGAGGAACAGGGGCTGTGAGAAATCAGTTCAGTGCTTGAGGTCACATGTGTTTTGGTGCTTTTCTGTTAGTATTTTAGATATTCAAACAGGAGTTCCCACCATTAAGGCAAATGTAAAATACATTAGTGAATCACATCAAAGTCAAACAACTGCTGCCACAGGATGAATAGACTTACTATGAATATTAATGCATCCCTTGGAATTAAACATTAATACTGAACATACATACAAAGTTTAAAATCATACAAACATCATGAGGAGAGGAAGAGGAGTGGAGACGGAATAGACAAAAGAGACAAGCCCTAGAGTCCGGAGACGTTACTGGTTCCACAAATTAAAGCGCATTTCTGAGATAAGCTAAAATATTTTCATGTGTAAGATGACAACTTGCCACTGTGAATAATTTCTTGTAATGGAACAGAGGATACAAGCACCTGTTTTAGTTTTCCTCCCTCACCCATCACACTGCAGAAGTACAGACCCACTACTGCCTACCAGTATAAATGCCCTGAGCCAGGCAATGAGATTGACAATTTTGGTTCAAAATTTCCAGGGACACAGGCTGTTCCTCTGTACCTGAGCACTGAAGTCCCCTCGCCTGCCACAGCACCTTCCCAGGCAGTGCTAATAGCACTTAGAAAAGCCCCGTTTCATCGCAGTGTTCAAGCACGCACTCCTGTCTAAACACAAGCCGTTCCACTAATGGGAGTTCTTCATGCTAAACTCTGCGTAAGCCTGTGCAGTGGGTGGGAGTTGTCTCCTCTAACTTGAGCCAGCTCCCTATTAGGTATCTTGTCTAAACTCATCATTTAGGCTCTCAATGGAGTGAGAAAAGCAACGCCAGGGTGAGTCACCTCAGCTATCCTAGGCACCTGTCCTAAGGCAGGATAAATAACCCAGCTTTCTGCACTGACAGGGCAGGGAGCTGGGATCGATTTAAACCAGGTGGCTGACTTGAAGACAGCTGAAGTTAAACGAGAAGAATTTTCCCCTTGGCTAAACTGGGGACTAAAGGGCACCCAGCACTTCACTAGTGAGGTTGGGGAGTATGTATAATCAAAGGCTCGATGAAGGATAACAGAGCAGATCCTCTCAATAAGAAATGTGGCTCCAGAAATGCATAAACAGCAAAGCCTGACGCGCATTTGGTTATACCCTCCTCTGGAATTCAGACATACGCTGGCTCTGCAACCACAGACCCTGGCACAGGCCCCGAGCAGTGCAATACCTGCCAGGAAGTCCATGGGAAGAAAATGCTGCAGCAGAATATCCCAACAGGTAGGAAGAACTCCTCCAAAATGAAGCCCCAAGCCAGGCAGCCTTGATAATCCATCCCTCTCTCTCACAAGAACAAACCCTCTTTGGCAGCAGGCTGGAAATGAAATGCAATCGAGTATCTCTCTGCCCCACTGTCATCAAATTTCTCTCTCTGAATCCACGCCATACTCTCACTGCTTCACCAGGCAGTTTCTGTAGCTCTTCATATCCCTGCAGCAGCTCTTCTTGGTCTTTTCAATCGCTTGTTCAGAGCAGTCATAGGAGAAAAGCACTAGCCCTCAACACTGACCCTGCGCTTCACTGTTCAGCAGGAGACGTTATTTTTCTGGACAGCAGCCCAGAGATACTGGACAAAGCCGGAGCAGCAGCAGATGTTATGATGCATGCTCTTCTGCCCCTGCTTTGGCTAATGAGGCAGCCGAACCCACAGAGCATGAGGGCACGAACACCAAACCGGAGACTGTGGCCTGTGCCTTCATCTTTTTCATTACGTTTAAGACTGGGCTTTGTTGCAGACTGTAAGACACGTGAAAAGATCCTTAAAAATACAGATCGATGCCTCCTGTTGTTCAGAGAGAGGCAAAAAGAAAGATATTCTCTGCTCTAGCTGCAAAGAGCATCTCTCAGTTGCATAAAGCACGTGCCCAAATTGACTCACCACAATCATTTGCGCCACGTAGCTCTCCGGGCCAGTGTATTCCGTTGGATCTTTAACTTTGACAAGAACTATAAAGTACAAATAATGCCACATGTTGTGTTCTGACTTTATGTGCTCCTCAAATGAAACGGTTTTGTTATCAAATTTGTCTCTCTCCAGTCCTGCAAAAAGACATGAATGTAATGTAAAAAGATGAACTTCAACATAAAAATACCCAAATCTGTTAAGTGTGTTAGAGAAAGGAACCTAACTTAATGTAAAGGATCATAAATTTGAAGGATCTTAATTTAAAAGCTGTAACTGCCTACAGTAACGGCCAGGCAAGAAATACCAGGCCAGAAGGCATTCCTGACAGAATTCTTTCAGCGCAGCGTTTATTCTCTTTTGTGATATTTCCTCTTAATAACAATAACAATATAATAAATATGTTACAGTTTTACAGTGCCTTCTACGCTGAGGGCTATAAAGTGCTTTACAAGTGTTGGCTCTGCTTCTTTCTAAATGTATACTGGTAAGCACACAGCGTGCGGTCGAGGTCCTGATCTCGCAAAGATTTATGCACACGTTTAGCATCAAGCATGCGAACAGCCCCACTTAAGCTGCGGTGGGATTGTTTGTGCGCTTAAACCTAGCACCGAGGGTGACTCTCTGCAGCTTTGTATTCACACAGTCTTTACAGAGCTGCAGTCGTCGGAATTTTTTTTCGGGGTTCTTTTCTTTTTCCCAAATCTCTGAAGAATACTACAGTGAGGAAGGGCAGGATTCCGAAACGTTTCCCTCAGTGTTACAGCTTCCCTCCCTGGATCTCTTGTGGAGCCTTCCACGGACACTAAAGCCGTTGTGCTCTGCACAGCATTCATCCCTGACAGTACAACCATGGAAACAACACCCAGCCTACAAAAAAGAAGGTATTTCTAACGTCCCTTAGGCGAGTGAAGGTCTGCCCCTCTTTGTAAGCACACCTCAAAATAGGCGCGAGTTACCTCTGGGTTTTGCGGGGATGATTTTCATTGAATTCTTTTGTTCCCTGTTTCACCTTCTGAAACAGGCGGATTTTGCCGTTGTTACCCTTCTGGAATGCACTGTGCTGTGAAATAGCAAGCTGTACTTTCATCTGCATCACGCTTTGTGTGAAATAAAGTCAGCAGCTGCACCATCTCCATTAGCGGCGATGATGCGAGTGTGAGACACGGCTCTTCTCCCTCAGATCCTGGGTGGAGCCTGTGAAGCCACCTCTCAGCAAAGCTAGCTTTTGACTCCTAAACCCAATCTTTTACCGACTGAGAGGGAATAAATTTGGAACCAAACTCTGACGTTTTTACAGACTTTCCTTGTAGAAGATAACCACCCCTTAGGTTCTTGTGTTATTTATTGAAGAGTTGTTCATTTTACTCCTTTACCCATCAAATGTCTCAATAGCTCAGTAACACCTACCACAGATGAAACAGGTTGTCTTCAGTATTTCCTCCTTTTTCTGCTTTTCACTCCTGAGATCAGCAAATGTATCAATGATGACTCCAAAGATTAGGTTTAGAACAATAATTATCACAATGAAGTAAAACAGAAGATCATAAACAACTCGCGCAGCAAATAAGGGCTCCTGAAACAATAAGAAGGTTGCAATAAGATATAAAAATAGCACACTTCTGAAATATTAAACATTTTCACATTAGCTCAAGCAAAGCTACACATCTTCCTATTCGCATGCCAAATTCTGCTAGCCTGACTCACGTAAATAGAGAGGGACTACCTATGTGACGAAGCAAGGAAGATTTGGCTTCATGTGCTCTATGGCTTTGGGAGTCCTGTTATCCTTTACGTGGCTTCACAGAGCATGAAGAAGAGAGCAGTGTGCGTATGTAGATGCATTAGTGTAGTGCTCCACTGAAGACCACTACCTTGCCAGCACAGAAACAGAGAGACGCAGTTTCTAGTACCTACTGAGAGCAATGACAGCTCTTCTTAATACTGCCCTGTGGCATACAGGGACATGCTTACAGTATGTCTTTGTGGAATACTCCAGACCGAAGCCAAGTTTGACCCAACAACTGGAAACCAGGGGAGCGTGCTTGTGTGATGCCAAGGCTACTACACTCTGTGCCCGCGCAGGGCATGTTGATGGTTTCAGTGCTGTGCTAATGCAGTCACATGGCTGCAGACTGGCTCAGCGTGGGCAGACCAAGCTCCTGTCTTTTGGGAAGCCAACATGCACATGCACGCACACATACATATACACAGGCATGTACACACATGAAGCACTCGTATTCCCAATTTCAATGCACTCTTGTCTTTACATCATAACTACTTTCCTTCTTGCAAAGGCTGGACTGGATTCCCACCGACACCTCTAGAAATAGCAAACTTGTTTTGTGGCAAACAGGAGACAACACCACTCAGTGTAAGGAGGAGGAACATAAAACCCACGTCCCTTTTTTCATCATTTGACACTGAATTGGAAGTCACTGATTTTCTCAGTTTTCCACACATTCATTGGGATAATAGTGCTACCCTTTGTGAAGTGCTTTAATGCAGTCAGCATTAAATAGCCGCTAAGCGGCAAGGGTAATTTTCAAAGTGTGTTTAAAGGCTTCATGAGGATGACCTATGGTTCCTGTAGAATCCTCCAGTCTATGAGCTAGGACTCAGATTCCTACTACAAGCACAAGGAGCTCTTCCATCCAGATCAGAGTTATTTGTCTCTGGACTCCTGCAAGCCCTGCTGAGATCCTACTTGTGAATTTAATTCTTGTGTTATCGTGTGGGTCACCAAGCAAAGTGCTGCTAGATTGCCTTTATTTATGATGTTCTTTTTGAACTTAAGTAAAAATGCATAAAACCACCCAAATAATATGAGTAACCCTTACAGTAATTGAATTTTGGAAGAAACTTCTGTAAGAGGATGTATAGCATGATATATGAAATTCTGTTTTAACTTTGATGCTAGTTAAGTACAAGTAAACAACAGGACCTATTCCAGGGCAGATGCCATGCCAAATTTCAGCTAAAAATACACCTTATGTACTGCAGTGGAGAGTCTGGACGTACACTCATCAACCAGTCAATCCCTTTCAGAAGTTTGCATTTATAATTCCTAGTGTAATAAAAGAGTGGTCCAATCCAGTAACATTTCTTAGCACTGCTTGGAAGGTTACAATACACTCCAGTTTTCCGGAAGGGACAAACTACTACCTAGAGTTCCCTTCACTCTTCCCATTAAATATTCCATCTGGGATGTAAAAATTACATGGATAAATCAACTGTGTGACGTTACAGCAGACTACGTACAAATACTGCCTATAACCTCCAAAAACTGACTTTGGCATTCATGAGACGCAGAGGGAGTAATGCATTTCCTCAGCCAAAACACTTACATCTTTGGAAGGTTTTCTGAGCACGTCTCCCACACCACCACCATTCCGCAGGCCTTGGTTTAATACCGTCACAATGCACATGAGCAGGGTGTCACAAGTCCTTTCTATTCCATCCTCCTCCTCTTCACCTGCGAACAGGAGGAGCGCAGCAACTTTAGGAACCACAGCATCAAACAATCACTCACTGAACAAAGCTACAATTCCGTATTAGAGAAAGCAACAGCAATACACATCTGCCTTTCATATTCTCCTGCTATAATTTCACTGGTCATCCCCATCCATTTGCACATCACCGCTGGTGACATACTTAGGCAGATCAGGCTTACTCAGCCTGAAGAGAGACAGAGAACAACCCCAAGCACTTCTCCCACCAGTAACTCTGTTAATGACCCAGAGCTGCCATCTCTATTCATGGGAGTACCCCTTTACCTTGGAAGTACTCCCACCAGTTTCAGTATGATGCTTTTTCAGTGGGCCTCCTAAGTGCACGGCTGACACATCCAGGAGAAGCAATATAAACACAGAATTAGAAGCACATTTGTAAAAGGATTGTCTTCCTGTGAAATCATTCCTCTACCTACTCATGTACAAGCCAAGTCATGCTAGCATTTCGAATCATTAAGGAGGGGCTGGTTTTTATACGAGGAAATCTGTCCATGATTTTTCCACTAGCGCACATGCCCAAGCGCAGGTCTGACATACAATAAATGAGAGACTCCCCCTGACCTCAGCTTGAAAACTTGGAATCTATTCTTATCTCTGCTGCAGAGCTGCTGCGTGGTTTTGGCTGAGCCACAGTGGGTACTATTGTGCAGGAGAGATTTGAACGTGCAGAGGAGCTGGGATGGAACACCAGTCCCCAGGGAGACTTCGTCTACCCCGGCCAGAATTCCTCCCACCACGCACTCACCCCCATGCCGCGGCCGCATCAACAGCCGCCTTTTGAAGAGCCCTGCTTGAGCCGTTCCCTGCGTCCTGCTGGCTCGCGCTGAAGGGTCAGGACTGTGACTGCCGTTTCTCCTGCCTTCCTTTCTCTTTAGGGATATGTTTGCTTACGCAGCGAAGGCAGCAATTCTCACTTGTTTTGCTTTGTGTGCTTATTGTAACATAGTTTAATAAATAACAACATCCTGCTGCGATAGTTAACGGAAACAACATATTTAACAGCCCCAAAACACCACATCTGGGGCACTGAGATAGACTTTGATAAATTGAATTGACTGAAATCACTCATTACAGACAAGCAATTTGGATTTAAAACATGGGTTCCCAAATTGTGGTGAATGCATCGAGACTGGATTTGCTGAACGGGGCTTGTACCTGCTGCCTCTGCCACCACTGCTTTTGCTATGCAAGCAGATTAAATGACAAAGAACTGATTTAAGGAACTCTGAGTAAAAAGAAAAGCTAAAGCAGACATCAGGACAGACTTCCCTGCTAAACTGTATGGTCATTACATGCACTATTACCAACAGTAACTTCAGATTTTAAAAAAAAAAAAAGCTTCAATACTGAAACTAAAAGGATTGAAACAATAAAACCTTTTTTTCTCTGTCACATCTGGAAATTTTTTACTAGCACTGTGATTATAGTCACATCAATTAATCTCCTCTGCTTTTGTACCCTGCTTTTATTTCCTTGTCCAAACATCACTCCATCAATTTTTTTTTTGAGCTAATAGCTGTGCTTGAGAAGATGACCATCCAACAAGATGAATTAAAAACATTTATACAAGCCACAGGTTCTGTTTCCTTTAGGTAACTATGAACAAGATTTTTACTATGCACGAGACCAGGGTCAGGTGCTGGAAACAGCAGATGGTCACATTCTGGTGAATGCTGAGGATAAACCAGGGCTGTGAACGGGAAGCTGCCACATCAGAGAGAGTCATCTGCTAGAAAACCTAACTCACAATTCTCCATGTCCACCAAGATGCAAATTCAGAGCAAGCCCGGACACAAGATACCACTCATGAGCTGACTGGCACATCTTACAACACAGAGAATCAGCATCCCACGTTGCACCCAGAAGAGCAAGCTCAGGTTGCTCTGTGCCAGAGAATCAGACAGCAGGCAGCCTGAAGTTGGCAGAAATCTCCAGTGCAGTTATGTAGGCTGTGGGGAGTGTACAGACATCCATATGTCTACTCTACTTCCACTCTCAGGTGTGGAGCAACAAAAGCTGCTTTCAATCTGCGAGCCAGATAACCTACGGGCATGTGTTCTGCCCCAGCCAGTTTGCCCTGGTGCTCAGCAGCGCTCAGAGCCCAGACTCAGCCCCTGTCAACACAGACTATGCCCATACTACGAAAAGGAGTGGATCTGCAGAGTGACATGTTGCTAAGGACCCAATATCAACATTAATTGAGCTTCAAGGGGGTTTATTTGCAACCAGCTCCAGCCTGGCGTGTGGCCCATTCGTGGCTGGACAGCATTAGGTAGGCTGTCTTCCGATTAAGTTTAATTCAAAGGTGATGCAGGTTAAGCACTAAGACCACCCCACAATGTTCATCATACGTTAGTAAGTGGGATGATAGGAAGATTTACTTCAAAGATCCTCATCTGATGGCTCCCAGCTACCTGGCTTCTGGGCCTGACCTCCAACACAAGCACAGATGGGGAGACACACGAGTGTCCACGTGGATCTAGCTGAACTTGCACGGAGCAGTACCAGACCTGGGAGTGGGGTAAATCTTTGAAAATGTCCCCTTTTACAGGCAGATACCTGTGCGCCTCTCTGGCGCAGGCCTTTCTGGGCTACAGAGCACAAAGCCGCGTACTGTAGGATGTGAAGTTCCTTTAGCTGATTAAGAGTTTCACCAGGCAGAGACTTAAGTGATACGGAAATGCCTTTGGAGTGAAGAGTGGGAGACTCCGAAGGAGATGAGACAAAATATTTTTATGCTGACAGCTCAGTGCAGCAGTGAGGAAGCAGGCTGTAGACAGGGGACGCAGACTGGCTCCCAAGTTAACTCCTCACCGACACGAGCAATGACTGAGCACATGTTCAACCAGTGAAATTCAAGGTAGAAGCACAGTCTCACCAGAACAAATGATGAGCGGTGATCTGATCTGAAAAGCAATGTATTTATGCCCCCGCTCTGGACCCTGAGATGCCACTGAGAACATTTTATGTTTCCTACAGACAGCTGTGGACTTCTTCATGCTGCTTCATGCTTCAGAAGGGAGCTCCGTCCCAGGAGAAGACTGAAGGCAGAGCACTATTTTTTAACAGGTGATTCAACGGCTGAGATAAGCAAAGCTGTTCTTACTGAATGTTGTTTTTTAATGTCACAGGATTAATAAAACTTCACTAAGATTAAGCGACAGTGCACTTAGATGTTTTGTATAGCCCCCTTTCATTATTGTTTAATTTTAAAGAAACTGTATCCAAACAATAGGAAACGTGAGTTTGCTGTCATTTAAATAGCTTGGCAAAAGCCATGCTGCATCTCTTCTGAGTGACTGATTACTCTTTGAACGCAGCAGCTTTGCCAATAGCTCTTAGACCTTGTCCTCCATCTAGTCAGACAGCTTCCCCTGTTGTTTATGAGGCCTGTTTACACACGAGCTGGGAAGAAAAAGCCTACTTTTACAGCCCTCTCCCTGACACCCTTGATCCAAAAAACTCAAAAATTAGTAGTGGAAGAATAAAGCATGTGAAACAGTGTTATACAGGAACACAGGATAGGAAGGGATGGCTTATGTCCTCAGTTTAAGCCCCCAGCAACCACCAGCAACTGTGGCAGTACATGTTTTAAGGCTGTAGACCATCCACTGTGCACACCCCCACGCTGCAAAGGCCACAAGACACTAAAACAAATTTAACGTCTGCAGTGAAAGGCCAACTACCACAACTGGACTGTGCCACAGGAAGGGAGTAGGACAGATGAAGTAGCACCACCACCAAAGGTCCCTGTCTAGCAGTGCATGTGGCCAACAAACTCTTGAGCAACCCTGTAGCCTCAAACTACCAAAGACAGCAAAGCTTGCTGTCTCTTGCTTGCTCTAGGAAGAATTCCTTCATCACCCAGTATCTGGTAACTGGTATCTGGTAACTGTCCCAGCAGGACATGCTGGTCAGACCTTTTATTTTAACTGAATAATTTAAAGTTGACAGAGTCCTTCTGACATATAGATCAGATTCATAATGCAGGTATCGAAGTAAAACCAGGTGGACTCATCTGCTCATTCAGAGCAACTAAGCTCTTCGCTTGCCACAAGCACGAAGCAACACACTTGCCTATCGCAGAAAGGCTCGCAACAAGCCTGCGTTGCCTTGCGTTTGCCACAAGCTGAGAATGCAGACGGACAGCTGCCTCGGCTTAGCTGAGCCACAGTAACTCGTCAAGACATCGTAACTCGATCCCAGATCCGGGCTCAGGTCTTCTGGCTACGCTACAACCTTGGCCTAGAAGCATGTAGAAAGTATCCGCAAAAAGCTTGCCGATATATGCTACGCCATTAAAACCAACTTCTGTGGCCCTAAATGGATCTAAGGGTGGCTCAGTGTGTGCAGGTGAGGATGCTGCACAGAAGCAGCAAGCTGCTTCTCTCAGCAAAGTCAGCTGGCAAGAAGTGACCTGTACCTTAAAGCACAATGATTCAGCAAGCTCTTTTAATAACAAAATTAATGTCAATGCAATTGGAAATTAGGTGTGGGAAGGACTCGCATTAAAAGCAAGCTACCAGCCAAGCTCCAAGCCTTGGGGACGTTGAGCACTTCTGACTTACAGCCATGATCATCGCTTCTCACCCTAGCAAAAGTCTCCACAATAAGAACACACAAATCCCTCAGTTCTAATCGATCATCAGTTTTGGGGAACTTTTGTACTAACCTGGGTTAATAACTGGAATGCTTGTGGAGCAGTTCTCTTTCGCACAGGCTCCCACCATGGATGTGAGGGTTGTAGTAGGGACTTCACCAATACCTGTGGAAAAAGTGGAGTTTGGACAAAAAGACATATACTGCGTTGATAAAAAGTTTTAAATCGTTATTTTCTAGAAGTGAATCATTGATCTGAAAGGTTGAGAAGAAAAAGCAGAACAAATTATACCACCGATTCCTCCTTCCTCAGTCAGTGTGCCTCAAGAGCTCAAAGCAATCACAAGGAATAGAAACACAGTTTTATATTTACTGTATATCACAGCTATTCCCATTTCATCTCCTGAAATTAATGAATCTACATCAAATGCTGTTACTTCTGGTTAGAACAAAATATATTCAAAGCAAGAAACAACTGTCAGATATGAAAATATTGTCAGTTTTAAAACCATTAGATAAATTATTCACAAAAGCTGACAAGAAGGACACCAAGCTGATGTTCAGTTATCCTGAACGTAGAATATTTAAGAGTTTTCAAGGATTATAACACAGGTTGGTACTCATTTGTAAATATGTATGGGTTTGTGTACAACACTAATTTAACATTCCCAAAGCAGCTAAATGTGTACATCAGCTTGATTTTATCAAACCAATTTTATCTTGTGCATCTTCAACAATTTTCTGCATTTCAAATCAGAGATACAAAAAGGTTTAAGGAGAAAAAAATGAAGGCAAAACCATACAACCAAAGTAGCAGTCTAAGACAATCTCTGTAACACAGAAAACATCCACTCTGACTTTCTCTTTGTGCTACTTTGTAAAGAAAAAATTTCAAGCACTTGTCTTGGGATGCATAATGTTCCATCAGTATATCGTCAGCATA
Organism: Psophia crepitans; assembly: GCA_013399095.1. Classification (NCBI taxonomy): domain Eukaryota; kingdom Metazoa; phylum Chordata; class Aves; order Gruiformes; family Psophiidae; genus Psophia; species Psophia crepitans. The sequence goes on from VWZZ01008229.1 coordinate 115,596, forward strand.
TTTTCTTGATGAGGTTTTGATCAGGAATGGCAATGTATAAAGCCAGTAATAATATACCCACAACACAAAAATCTGCCAGGAACCCAACAGAAGAAACACAAACACACAGGAACTACTGCACTGGACCAGCAGCCACATTCACTCCCCTATTATGGCCACAATTATCTTTGAAAGTAAAAATTCAGATCATAAATTCTGTCCCCAAAACGAATGGTAACTCACACACAAGCCAATTTAGCCCTTTTAAGATTATGAGTGGCAAAAAGCAAGCTGTGTTAAAGAAATCTAACAGGTTCCTTTTTTTTTTCTTATGGTATCAAAACAGCTACGTGAGTACACCATGCCCATGAGTCTTGAATGAGCTCTGCCTTGTTTGTGTGCTTTAGGTCTTGAAATAACAAATTTAGGAAAAAGCTGGCAAACATTGAGTACAGACAGTCTGGGGTGGACCCCACTAGTTGTTCTGTGCTTGTGTACAGGTCTGAAGAGCTCAGCATTTGGGAAAATCGTGCCTCTGTGAATTAAATCACAAGCTATCCTCAGGTAATTTCTAAGCAGACAGTTACTTCTCTGCCCATGCTCCCAGCAGGCTGGTTGGCAGCATACACAAAGATCTCAACAGATCAGGTCTGGCTTTTTTTCTAGCAAAGCAAGTCTGGCACTCTGTACCCACACTGCTAAAATCTCTCATTCCAGAATGTTGAAATCCTGGCCTTTTTAAAACTGGTTAAAAAAAGCCAAATGATTTTTACCAAAGCTAGGATTATACACTAATGGTGATGTTTGTGAAATACATACTGAATTTAAAATATGCTCCAGGAAATCTCCTATCAGCAGAAGTGTGAATTCTGTAATATATTTCTGCTGGGTAAAGCTTAAAAAGTAATCAAATGAATACATCTACTGAACATGTTGAGATCATGCGGGCCTCATGCAGCACACAGAAAATACCGTGAGCTGCTTTTAAGGTGGGATGGGAACAAGTGGAATCCACTTTGAGTTACTCTTCCAAATACTTCATAAATTTGGATAATCTTTTTTAATATTAGTGTGAGTTAGAAAAGGAAATGTAACAAATCAAGTGTGAGTGTTAGATTTTAGTATTTCAACAGATAAAGCTAGTCTAAAACTACCCTACGCATTAAATTTTACCCAGAGATTTAATTTAATCCTCAGGTATCAGGGAGTTAGTTCTGCTCCCACAGATACAAATTAAAAAAATTAAACTTCATTAGAGGAAAGTAATGTTAGACAGACAGAAAACGTGTACGTCAGAAGCAAATTTTATTTAAAAAACCCAATACCTGCCACAGGGGTCCTGATTTTCAACCTGTCGACCTCCATGATAAAGTCATCTTTCAAGAAGAGGAACCCAATGATGGAGAAGAGATAAACTAGGATGAGTGCTAGCACCGCAGTGAGGATAATGGAACGACCATTCCGGGTAACACTTTTTATCACATTTAGCAATGTCTCTTCTCTGTACACCAGATCAAACAGCTGTGAAAAGCGTAGAGTAGAGGAAGAATGAATTCAAATGAGGCAGTATATAGATGCTATATAGGAAAGCCATCTGAACTACCGAAACATGCATCCCACCACATTCTAAGTTCTCAGCTTCATAAAAACACAATTCACATTGATTTCAGTGGGAGCTGGGCAGGCTTATAGCATGAATTTAGCTCTGAACTTGAAATTTTAAGACAGGCAATAGCAAAATCCGAAGCTGCAAAGCATACATTATATATGAGCCCGATCCAGACGTGGCTAGCAGTTACCAACAAGATTCATTGTTACCCCACGTTCAAAACCAGCCTAGATTAAAATTAAAAAACAGTGTCTTCATACTACGGATCTACGTCTGCAAATTAATTTTTCATGTTATCTCCCATCTGATAAACATGCATGGGTTGCAACCAAAAAATGCACTCATGCATGCAAGTAATTACATGTCTGTAAACTCCTTCTTTGAGCTCATGGCATCATTCAAAAGTCACTCACATGTACGACAAGGGTTAGCGTCATGTCTTTTTAGGACAAAGTTACATTTATTGCACTGTTTGTATAAAACTTGAAACTTCTATTCTTCTTTACCCTGCACTATATGCTCTCCTGGTATTTAACTTTAAAGAGAAGTGCACATTAAGATAATACTGCTTTAAATGTCCAAGGCCTAAAGTAACAATTAAACGTGCTAAGAGCTTTTCAAGAAACTATAGCTTTTTTTCTCTTGCAATTCTGTTGATGTCTCATAGTGCTTTGGACCTTATCTATAATGTATGTATTTCCACTTCAAAACACACAGATTACAGATATAAAGTGACACACTATGATTTATCAAAATGGTCCACAGACAAAGGTATTAGTCACAATTCACAAGATCCGAAATCCACAGCCTTGTGAAAGGATTAATAATAAAGGAAGAAAGAGGAAAGACAGTTATCGTTCATTCTGTACAAGACAAAGCTTAAAATGAGGAACAAATATTAGAGTTCAGAATATTTGCACTACAAAGTGAACACATGGAAGTTAACTTGGGAATGTGTAACAATTACAATATCCATGAATCACGGACATCTGTCAGTAGCAGTGACTGAAAAAAGTAAATACCTAAAATATTTCTTAAATCACTTGGCACTTCGGAAAGTATTCTACGGTAGAGATCACCTTACTCATTGAAGGGATAACAGATAATTTGCTGTGCAGTTTTTACGCAGGAGAGTAACATCCATTCGAAAAGTGTCCTGCAGCTACAGCCACAAAATCCTGTCTCCTTTGAAATTTGCCCAAATTCTGAAGCTGACTTTAATACCAAGATCTGGAAAAGCTGACTTCAACAGGAGCTCTACTAGTGTAAGGACTGAACCCCTGAAACTTTTAGCGTGCTCAGCACACCTCTGCAAAACGCTGGGAGGGAGCTCACCACTCTTCAGGAAGCCGAGAAAAATACGACAACAGGAAAGCGAACCCATGTAAATGACCACAATTTAGTCACTCTCCCTACAAGTTTCACACGTCTAAAGCAAAAGGATTAGAAAACAAGAGCAGTGAAACACCTTTTACTGCTATTCAGCACGAAGGGAGCAGTTAGCTGAGTTTAGCATAATTTTGTATGATTCATTTTCATTGCACCTGTATCATATCATGAAAAGGCATTCCATCTGGGTAATGGCAACAAAAGAAAATGAAGTGGGATACATTTAAAGTGATGAATCTTCCTGCTGCACCAGAGGCATGCTGGCCCTATTTCCCAAGTAATCTCTTTTTTTTTTTAGATTTATTTTATTAGCGCTGCAAGATGAACTGAGGAATGGGATCCTTTGGTATAGGTATGATGCACACACCAGTGGACGACTTCTGTCCCAAAGAGATTATGACTGACACCAAGATACAGGAACAACGTACACATAATATACATATGCTGGGGAGGGATGGGAGAAAGGAGTGGGCTGTATGATGATTGTCTGAAAAGAAAGGGGCAAACTTTTAACTCTAAACCAGATAGAGTAAGTCCTAACAGAAACAGGTTCTAATGAGAACAGCAGCTCCTAAGGGGCAGCAACACAACGGCATGCTAAAAATACACATGATTTGGCTTGATTGTCAGGAAGAAATTGAAGACAGCTGCATCTGTAACGGTATTTTCTATTTTTGCAAAGTTTTCCCCTCCACCAGAAGCACAGACTTACCAGGAAACTATAGAAGAATTCGTGCACACAGAGGCCCAGCATGCAGACGAGGACATATGCTACGTGATAGAGAAAAGCCATGTCCATGATGACCGCTCTGTAGCCACGGGTGAAAGTTCCACGGTTTCCAACAAAGCTCACCAGAAACACTATTTTGTTACAAAGCTGTGGGTGTAACAAAGGCATCAGAACAATCCCGTTATTTATTGTTTGCATTTCTGCAACGTGCCAAAAAAAAAAAAAAAAAGGTCTAGATAGGTTGCATTGACTAAATGCTCAACTTTTAGATAGCTGGAGTGAGATGAGAGAAATCCAGCTCCCAAGGTACACTGGGGACGAGTCCATGAGATACACGGAAGTACATCACCCCTCTAACACTGCACTGTGCCTCACTGCATTGTGATTTAGTTCTATAACATTAATGAGTAGGTAGGATTAATGTCATAAGGCATCAAAAAAACCTGTACAGTTTTGAGTTTAGACCAAGACCACGTAAGAGCAGCTGGGCATGCTACTACAAAGAGAACAACAGTAACACAACAGAAAGTGTGTGGTGTGTGTGTGAGATCTACCGTTTCCTTCAGATCCCATGTTTTTCTATATAAAATCCCTAGAAGAAATTACTGGGGGCATTTTTGAAGCATAGCATTTAAGCAACAGCATCAGATTCTCCTGAGCTTTGCCTGCACGCCAACAGCAGTGCAGAAGTAGATGCAAAAGGGGCTAATGTCATCCGTTTGGTAGTCCAGGACAAGCAAGATGACTCAACATGTTTTTTCTTTCACAAATTTGACACAGGCAAGTGCTGCTTACTTGCCTTTACCTTTGACTATATGGTTGGGTAGTGTTAACTATGTGAAATTCTCAGAAAATTGGTGGCAAGTAGCCCAATACTTTGCTGCCTGGTGCTAAGGTGAATTAGAGCTGTAGCAGCTAGGCAGAAATCTAAACAGATGACTTGTGAGGATGACTGCATACCTTACCAAGCTCAGTGAACACACACACAAACTTAATCATGTCTAAGTTAAGAGACCTGGAAAAGGGCTGAGAGAATTTTTAATTTTGAAAACTTTTGTTCTTCTCAAAAAAACATTTAAGCTCATAGAAGCATCTCACAAATTTGCATCAATTGTGCTGAACTTACTGATATATTTTAGTATAAGTACTGGTATTATTCTTTTAATGTGAGAAACTGTAAATTTGATTCCCCTTACTCAGCAATATTTCTTTAAATTTCATATTGTTTTTATTTTTAAAATATTTGCATATGCAGAAAACCAAAACAGCTTTTTTTCCTAGCTTCCCACTTTGCTGATACTGCTGTTTCAGGATGACTGGAAATTCATTTTTTTTATTATTTTTTTTTTGCTTAACCAATGAATCAGAAAAAATAAGTTCTTTGCACAGCCCTACTCAAGGGCTTTTCTTAATAGGAGACCCTTAATATCTCTGCTTCTCCTGAAAGGGAAATCTGCTTGCTTTTTAAGTACTTACATTAGCAGCACCAAGAAGTATCAAGGTAGGACCGAGCCCTATAGTATATATAGACCTGAGAATAACAGACACCAGAAAGGGTCGAATACCAACAGGCTTGGAGATGAAAAACAGCATTGCTGTACAAAACGCCACCGCTATCCAAAGGAGGAGTGAAAACAATGGAGAGAGCGTGCCTGTGTGGAGGAGAAAGGGAGATTTGAGAGAGGCATCTTTGGAGACTCCATTTTTCACCAACAAACAAATCCAAACGATCAATTCTTTGCCAGTTTCACTAACAAAAAGCGTGATTCATACATCACAACTGCTGACCACAACTTGCCCTAATTGCAGCAAGAGCTGTTATTATCATAGGACTGTTGATTTTTGCACAGGAGCAGCTAATGAAATTTCCATTAAAATCCAAGGAGTGCTTGGAGATGAAACAGTTTACCCTTCTCCTGGAGCAAGCTACTAATCAGCTCCCTTCTGCAGGGATCATTAGGGTTCCTCCGGTCTAATTCCATGATTGCTCAGCTACAGAAATAGCCGGTCCTCGGGGCGGCGCAGCAAGTGGCACCACGCTGCAGTGTCACGTTTCGATCCCCAACAGCACCAGAGCGCCCCGGTTTTAGAAAAGCAGCTTTCTTCTGAATGGCTGCGGGTGTTCAGCAGGAGCCTCCGCCTCTGCACGGGAGCAAGGCACTTGCCGCAGCGGGAGGCAGCCACGGGGTCCTGGGCAGGAACAGGCAGCATCTGCATTGCCGAGAGCAGCTGAATAGCTGTGTCTCGCTCCTGGGGAGGCAGCGGGTCCCGGGTCTTGCTGAGCTCCTGCGGGCATGTGAGCCGCTGCCTTCAGAGTCAGTCTCTTTGCTGCTCTGCAAGATGCTGGCTCCAGGCTCTCCCTGAGTTTTGAGCAATGCCCCTATTTTCCCTCTCTCCTCTGCTTAAAGCCCTGGAAACACACCGCGTTGCTGCGATATAAAAAGCACATTCAGATCTCAGGGCACTGTCACACTTGTACACCGACTTGTATTGTTATCAGATGAACTGAGAGGTCAGTGACGGGGGCGAAGGGAACAGCAAATTTAGCTAGACTCACAATAGAAACCCTGCTATCTCTTTGGCAACAGATACACAGCTGAGCAGCATCCCTGGGACTAAGAAACAATGAGATGAGGCCCCAGCCTCAAGGTCCAAATGGCATCCAAACTTTTCCAAAGTTCAGGAGTGTTTGTATCCTTGGCAGGAGGTTCAAGGTCGGCTCTGTCAGATAGTTTCTTCGCCAACAAGATTTGGAAACTTTTAATGGATCCTAAAAAATAACTTCCAAGTGGATCTGAAAGGTGAGGCCAAAGAGCTCAGTGTTTCTTTAACAAATCATTTTTCCTTCTTCCCTACTGCAGGTCAAATAACTTCATGTCGCAGGACCTACATCGGTAACGTGTGCAGACAGGCATGCCGCAGGCCGAGCGCCTTCATCGGCAGCACAATTTCACTTATGTCATAGGACGGAAGAACTGCAGAAGTCTACTAAAAGGCAGCGCTCTTGGGATGAGTAGGTCACCCTAGGGCACCTGAGTATGGGTGGATTTATGCGATGTGGAGGGGAAAAATGGGAGACAAACTCCATCCCTTAGGTTCTGGTGGAGGCTGGAAGTAAGGGGGCCGCCCCATGACCCTGCTGATCGGGCCACACCTGTTGTTTACCCTCCGGCCTTCACAAGCGCTAGGAACTGGAACCCTGAGATGCGCTATCACTGAAATCACTGGATTACCGGGACCACTTAAACTGATACTATATAAATCTGCCATTCAAAATAAGCACTAAGATGGTTGGACTAGATGATCCTTGAGGTCACTTCCAACCTTAATGATTCTATTCTATTCTATTCTATTCTAATACCTACTGATTGCAGACCAGAGGATTTCCGTGAGTATAGATCAGCTAAAATTTAGTAGTTTAAAAGTTTATTTTAAACTCTTTATTTCTTCTTTTTCTGCTCTGCTCTTGGAGCACGCACTCCAGGCGACTCTTCAGTTTACCAACAGGAAAGCACTAAGCACGAACGCCTCCCCTTCACACGGCACAGCCCTGCAAACTTTGCTGCGCTAGGCTGGGGAGATGCCTGGGCCACGACCTGCAGAGACCACCGCGCAGGGCGAAAGGGCAACGTGGTCTCCATGCCACTATACTTTAATCTGCTGCCTTTCTGTTTAGCCAGCCAACAGGAATGTTGGCTGGTGCCAGCTCTGGTGTTTGTGAAAAGCACATGCATCTACTAGAAGCTGGACTGCTTCCACCAACCCCGTTCACATGCCATCAGACAGAGGTGACTTTCAGTCACATTACTGACTGGGCTGGATACGAATCAAAGACCCAGAGGTGAATGGCTCTACTCCCGTTACCGGTATTCTGAACTATTTAGTCTCCTTTATCCCAGTTAAGCTTGTTTTGGATTCAAAGAGGCATCCTGCTAGTCTGCTGCATCTATTTAATGAAATTCATTATTTGCTGTATTTCCTGTGACACATGACGAAGCAGAGACAGAATCACAGACTTAACGCATATTTTTATATACTGCATTTACCCTTTGCAACAGTTATGTCCCTTTAACACAACAAGTAAAACAGTCACAACCCAACAAGGTAGTTTTCATTCCATATGTCTCTTAAGACTGCAAGTCATTCAAAACGGTCAGTTTTAAGGAACCTCTGTGGCTTTGCTGCCAGGAATCCTTCCTCAGCTCAGAAGCTGCAGCTGAATGTGTGCAGCAGTACACTGCAATATGGCAATTAAAAAAAAAAAAAAGAATTAGCTGAGATCATCCAGATAATCTTCAGCTTAGCAGCTATGTTCTGTCCATTTTACTTCGCATTGCAGGGGACATGAGACACACAGAAGATCAATTACCACATTTCAGACAACATCTGGTACCTACTTAGAAGATACTAAATGGCTTCTGCAGATACGAACATACCTGAAGACGCAGTTTTATATAACTGTTACCTTCGAATTGAAAGCATCTAAAATTAAAAGGAAAAATAAAACCAAACTCCACTTGCCTTCATCTCCATCATCTCCAAAGGGGTAGAACAGAGCAACTGCTAAATTGATGAATACAGCAAGGTTGAAGGAAATGCTCCCCCAGAGAGAGATGTGTCTGGAGAACCAAAACAGGGGTGGATTATCTAGAAAGGGGAGAATAGTAGTAATCAATGAAATGAAAGCAGGCAGAAACTCAATCAGTAATGGCCTCAAGGGAATTAAAAAATACAGAAAAATGAAGAAAAAGCACAGATCTTTAAAACTAACTAAAATAGAGAACGATTAAATGTAGGCTTGCCATAAAACATAGTTTCAAGCAGAGCTTTTAATGCAAAGATCCCAACATATTTTATTATATATGATGGTTTTGCCTCTGCTAAGATTTTAGAACTGGATCTTTAGCAAAGGAGTCTTTCCACCTGCCTCTGAAAATGTAGCCTCTGTGCATGGAGACACAAAATCAAGAGAACAAATAGAGTTTAACACTCTGCATGTCAGTCAACCAGAAGACCCAGAATGGGTCATCCAGATGACCCACTTGGACCAAGTACACCGATGACATTATTTAAAGAATGATGGAATAGACAAAGTTGCAGAACAGTGGTATTTCCCCCATCTCTGTCAAACTAAACACATCTTGATCTACTTTGGGGAATAGGGTAAAACTTGGTCCAACTGGGATTCGGTTCTATGAAAGCTGACTACTTCCTGCATGATCCTCAGACATCCAGAGGCACCTGCTGACAAACAGCTTTGTACTCCTGCTTAAAAGGACTCAAACGAAGCCGGGATCTCCGTATGTGAAATGCTGTACAAACACACAGAAATAGTCTATAGCCCAAAGAACCTATAACCTAGTTAGAAGAGACGGAAAAGGGAAATAGGCCAAAATAGGGTTAAGATTTTGTACCCAGAGTCACATAAACGATTCAGCAGAAAGACTAGGAACAAGATCAGAGGGTACTAACACCCAGGCAAGCACCTCATATATATGACTGCATTACAGTATGTTTAAATGATCATTTAAAACAAGATTCTATGTGCGATGGTGTGAAAACACCCTTCTAGCCAGAGAGGTTTATTTGAAGATGATGTATTCCTATTAATTCGATTTTAAAGTACTCAGAGTCTCCTGCAAGTACGCACAGCATATTCTTGACTTACCTGCACCCAGCTAACTTTTTATAAACAGTAGATTCCTTCAGCCGCAAATGGCTATCTCAGGCTTCAGTCTGCATAGACTTTAATTGTGATTAGGTAAATATTCGGATTTCATTGCGATAACCTTTGCTGTTGGCTGCTGAGATTTAAGCATTTGGAGCCATTCTAAATGACGTGTGTCAATTTAAGCAATGCAGACTGCACGCTAACAGACACTCTGCTAAAGAATGAACCGAGCCTCAACCTGGTTTATCTTTTCCAATAAAAAAAACACATGGAGACTTGTGGGCCATTCCACTGATGAACGGAATTGAGGAATTTCTGTTGTGAATAAAAATAAACCAATTTTCTTTGCTTATAGCATTAGGCAGGTCTGGTCTGTGTAACAGTAGGGTTGGGCTCTTTTATTTGTGTTTCTTAAGCAAAACCCACAGATATGATTTTGTTACTAAAGTAATTTTTCTACAATATAGTGACTTTTATTCACAAATAGACTGTGCAGATAAGGAATTATTCTGGAATCATTTATTTTTCAACTTCTGTCCTGGTCAGTTTGTCACTACAGACAAGTTCTGACAGTGCCACCAAGGGAAGCGGACCCTGTGCCGATAGGATTCACACTGAAAACTTACTAATGCTTCAGAAAATTATAGCCTGGGAATTAACATTTATAAAAACTGCAACCAACATTCATGTTTCCATCACGTTAAGGATGCTACATTAAACCACATTGCTTTGACTATCCAAACTCCCTGCTGCTCTGACCATAGCTGTTATTCTTCATGTCCTTCCTCATCAGTTGCATGCTGCTGCTGTGAGCAGCTGACGTGTGCCATCCCAACAGCATCTGCATTTTAGCAGTGAATGCACTGATCACTCTGGTGTATTTTTATATGTATGTACACATATATAAAATACAACTGTCTTCCTTGCCCCTCAAGGATACTGTAGATGCTTAATTAGTTTGCAGCCTTAATTCTCTGCTCCAAAAGCAAAGGGCAGAGTTGACAGTGGCTGAGCTGGCAGGAGCTTCCTGTCCCCAGGACGTTGGCAGCAGCAGCAGCCCCGTTCCTGGCGAGGGCCGGCGGCTGTAATGCCCACCAGTGAACTAAACGAGAAATTCAGGGTCCCTGGCTTGGCTTCACTGCACCCTCCTCTTCGGGTCCCTGCTTGGATCTCTCCCTCATGATCCTAGGTAAGTCTCTCAGATTTGCAAGCAGCTCAAGGTGGTACTAATGCTTCTCCCAGTATCATGAGACATGTACCAGTACGGGCAAACAGACTGGGACATACTGCAGCCTAGTCAAGCAAGGCTGATGTCAACAGCCAGAGGGGAACTGACTCCATGGGAGTCAGGCAGATTTAAAGCAGCTGAGGTTCTGGTGAGAGATGTTTTTAAGTGACTGACATTTACAAGTTTTTTTAATGGTCTTTTAGGAATCTGCAAACCTCAAATATGCAGCTGCAGATGTTTTTGTTAAATATTAGGGGCTTTGGCTTAATTAGGTGCAACTCTACTGAGTTTAGTAGAACTACACCCAGTTCATCCATCCCTCAATTTAGCTTTTGGAGTCCAAACCATGATCTTGAACACATTACTTAAAACTGCTCCATATTATGCCTCTTTAATGGTGGCATGCAAGTGTCTCAGCTGACCTATACTCTGCTGACCTACACTCTCAAGCCCTGCGCAGTTTTGCCTGTTGCAGCATTGGAGTGAGCAGAGAAAAGTGTATTATTAAAATGAAAGTATTTGAAGGCTTAAAAGCAGGGTTTTAGCATAATGAAGCTATTTTTTTGAAATTGCAATACTTACTCCTAATTTTCTTTTGCCATTTCATCTCGTTGTACAGATCCTCTGTCTGTTGGAAAAAGTCATTGACTTTGCTCCCTTGTTCATCCCTCTCCGTTGTATTGAACACCCGACTTTTGGATTCCCGAGTGAGGAATTCACAAATATTGGGGACAGGGAAGACGATCTGTTCCATTGTTCTATCGTGCCGAACAATCTATGGATAAAATGCACATTTTTTTAGGATCAGTGACTTTCCAATCATTTTGTCACATCTTTTCTTGTTCACAGCTCCCCTTTTATTTACAAATTAATGAATACAGTATTTGAACAGTACAATGAAGTTGAACCAACCAAGTCTGAACCAAAGTAAAGCTGCTTTTCTACCTTCAGAAGCCCTGAAAATAAGGTGGAAAATATATGTCTCAAGCAAAACCTAGGTCCAAAGTTCCCCTAAATATAAAAAAACATTCTAATTCAGAAAGCTTTGATTTTGTAATAAATTGAAACGGATCTCTCCCAGTAAACAGCGCAGAACTTCAGGGGCTTTCTGCTCACACTACTAAATTCTTTTCTCACCTTGAGTCTATTTCTGTCATATGGTAAGTTTTGAAGCTGAATATGCAAAAATAGCACCTTGTTACTCAGAGACAGCACCCATACTTGGCAAAAAACAAGGGTTTACATTGTTTGTATTTCAGGGCCTATTGAGTTATTGGGGAGTGAGCTAGATTTTATTCCACCTCACCATACTGTCATCAGAATTGCTTCCTCATTTTTATCATGGAATAATGTCTGCATTACTAAAAATACAGAAATGGATAGAAAACTCACCTTGACTCTTAGACCATTTCTCTATACAGCCATCAGTGAAAAAAAAGCCAAAAACCCACACCACTATTTGACTTTCAATTCAAACAAATGAGATACGCTGATATAGGAGAGCTATATCTGAAGTGCCAAACAGGTCTAGAACTGCTTTCAGAGAAAGACCAGCAAACACCCATTTGATATAGCAGCAATGCTGGGTTGAGTTTCACTTTTCCAGTCACAGTCCTGCATTAACGAACCCCCCCGTCTCTCTGTAAATTCGTATTTATTATGTGAGCATACTGAAAAAAAAACAAACCTGTCTTAACTCATTTTTAAGAGTAACATAGTCAAGCACATTTGCGTTGGAGATGAAAGATAATTATGCTGGTGTCTGCCCAGGGGCATGTGCGTTATGTGAAATGTGAACAGGCAGTTTTGAAGCATCCTAAGTAAATAGTTGTGTCTCAGGCCAGCAGTTGTGCAACAGGACTATGTGACCAGCAGCTAACCCAACAGGGTGAGCGAAGGAAGCTGACAGCACATCTTTGATTCTGCGAGGGACTCAAACGAAGAGGTAAGCTGCATGTGCTGCTCTGCAGAATGACATTTAAAAAGCCTGCCTGGGAACAGAGGCTCCATATTAGCTCAAGGAGCTGGCTTTGCAGTCACGAGGGTTTAGGAGATTTCAGCAGCTACACCAGGAAGAAGCTTTGGCCACATAAAAGCAGACCACAGTGCTTGTTTAATGCCTAAATTTAAAACCTACCCAGATAACTCGACTGATAATTGCTAAGAGATACCTCAGAAGCACTGAAAGTATTAAAATATATTAAGAGGAGCACCGAGCTGCCCTCTGGACAACCACAGCCACGGAGCTGTGGTGGGGTAACATGACCAGTATCAGGCAAAAAGGATAGTGGGAAGCAGGGAAAGACCCCGCCATGGCCTGCCTCAATGGCAGCCAGGTCAATACCACCCCGAGGTGCTTGCATCAGATGGCTCCCTGAGCACACAAGCTCAGGTCCAGTGTTGATGTAGCCTGGGAGCCCAGTGAAGGTAAAATTGTTGGCTCAGGCGAAGGCTGGGCCTGTGTGCAACCATACTGTGCAGTTTTCGTACTTGGTCAGTTTTGGACCTGATACAGCATTTCCAAAAGAGAGCCACATGTCTCTCCCTCCTGCAGTCTCTCGCAGCAGCTGCCTTTGAACCATAGAAACTCTCCTCCTTACAAAGTCACTAAGGACTACAGATACAACAGTGCCTAACTCCCATCTTGATGCCTATAATCCCATGAAATCTGTAAGAGCACAGGATCTGATGTAAGTGTTAAGAATGGAAATACCTCTGTGGATCTTTATCTAAATCCAATCCATGGCAGGGGTAAAGTTTAAAATAGAGAACAGAACTGATGAACCAGACCAAGCCTTGGTCTTTTAAACAAAAGGCATACTGAGTGTCTACACCACTTCAAAACCTCTTTGTACTCCAGCCAAACTTTTAATTTGATCAGTTAGCATCACTGGTTTTGAAACTCATGATTATTTATTTCAGTGATGTACCACACAAGATTATTTTTGACTTCATGACACAGCTACTATCCACACTCATTACCTCCCTAACAAAACATGTTTGGTAACACACAGGAAAGCTACTGTAAAATGACTATTTGGAGCCACTTTTAATATAGGTGCGTTCCTTTTTCCCTCATAGCCAAAAGGATATTATTCAAGCTTCTCCTCCTCATAAATAATCCACATCATTGGAATAAGCTTTGCTGTTCAGAAGCTTAAAAAGAGGTGATACACCATGTACAAGATGCAAACTTGTCTTGTGTTCTATCTTCTAGTGAGCAATTGTTTACCTCTATCTGTGCTGTATGATTGGCATAATACCTCAAGGCTTCATCTCCTTCATCGGGGTCTGACCCTGGCTTCAGCATCTGTTGCAATGTTTTATTGTGACGAGCCAACTAGAAAAAGAAAAAAAAAATAAATCTGATTTATGTCCTGCTGCTATGTTTTCAGCTTTATCATCTCCACTTAACTAACACAAATTCCTCCTTCCCCCACTACCATATACTTACATGCTCAACCCAGTGGGGCTCTTTCCACAGATAACAACAAAAATGTAATTACTTGAGAACAATAGAAATAATTTAGTCTTAAAAAGTCAGCAGCAAGTCTTCGGCTGAGATTTATGAAAGGCAGCTTCGCCTGCAGCCTAGATGGCTTTTGACAAATGCCAAAAAATTAGACTGAATGCTTCTTTTCACTTAAGTTTAGCTATAAAATTTGCATACCTCTGGCTAGGTAATTACATTTACAATTATATTTTCTCTGTGATTTCAAATGGCTAAACTGTTCTTCACTATCTTGTAGCAGGTATTTCAGGGCTGCCAGGGTAACGTCTGTAACCATTTCAGAGGCAGCCGGACTGCAGTGGTGGCAAATATATTCTTAACTGTAGTTTATACACATAGCACATATACGCACACACAAAACCACACAAATGTGTATCTCTTCCTACAAAGTTTTACAAATTATATACTTTACATGATTCATAAAACACATCTGGTTCTTGTTGACTAGTAAATATTTAAAATGCTCGATAGCTGCACGAAGTTTAATACTGAGAATGTCAGCAGATGCATTCACGATGTCTTTTAGGTCGGTGAGAAACAAAGACTTAATTACAAGGCATGAGGAAACACTACTAAAAATGCAATGTTCCCTATATCATAGTGAGTGGTTTTTATCCAGAAACTCTGAGGCGTTTCACCCATTGTGAAGTGGGGGAAACTGAGGCAGGGAAGGAAAGGCTGTCTTGCAGATGCGATCCAGGTCTTCATCACTACACAGGCATTAGAAAAGAGGCAGGCACAGCACTCAAAATGACCACAGGCTTTGAAGTGATGATCACTACAGGTGGGTTAGGATTGTACTACATGAAATAATGTGGTATGTTGAGGCATTATAAAATAATTACAAATCTACAAAAAGAGTGTCAGGGATCAAAGTCTAAAAGTAACAATGGATCTAAAGAGATATTGTAATAATCTAACCAGAAAGTGATCACACTCATTTATAAGCCATTCGCACACCTCTCCATCCCCTTTCTATCTAAGAATGGTGGGGAAGAGATAGGTATACAATTTACTCTATTTATTGGAGTTCCCTAGAATCTACCGATCAAAATACATTTTCTTCTGAATCTGGATGCAAACTTATTAATTAAAGATGACTAAGTGGATATTAATATAATTAAATTAATATTATCTTTAATATTAATTAACGATAGTAAGTGGAATACCCAAAAGCAAGAGAATATCAATAAAGGAATATTCATGAAGGACAAATGTACTTCCCACAACTT
Organism: Psophia crepitans; assembly: GCA_013399095.1. Lineage (NCBI taxonomy): Eukaryota > Metazoa > Chordata > Aves > Gruiformes > Psophiidae > Psophia > Psophia crepitans. The sequence continues at coordinate 130,945 of VWZZ01008229.1, forward strand.
TTTCATGGACAGAAGTCTGCTTCGCCCCAACAGCAGAGCACTGAGCTAACGTGGCAGAACATCAGCCTTTTATGAAAGTCACGAGCAGATATCCGGGGAGACATGCAAAGAATCACATGGGGGACAACTGCAGAACAATATTCTTTCCATCCATAATTATTTTTTTACTCTACCTAGAAAATGTATGGATAGTCTCACAACATGTATTAATCTCTTATGCAAGTTCCATTTATTTGTAAGGCTACAAAAGATCACTAAGGCTATCTAACTAGTTGTTCTCCTTCACACAAGCCATATAACATAATCTGGTCAGTAGTCTTTGCAGTACACCCACATCATCAGCTCAACAGGACAGCCTGAATTAATTTTCTTGCATCCCCTTCAATACCTGCTCTAGCATGACGGAGAAACAAGACTAGCTTGTAGAAACAAGGTAATTACTGTTTAAAAATTCCCTTTAAGCAGTGTTACTGGTTTTGCCTTTCAGCTTTACTGAATGTCCCTTCGTTTCTGTGCAAGCAAGAGCGCCCAATTCACCTTCTCAGCATCATTCATCATTCTGTACACTACTGTCACATCCTTCTTATTTGTCTCTTCTTTAAATTAAAACAATCCCTATCTTTACCATCCCTCCTCAAACAGAGGACTCTCTGTGACTCAATTATTTTCCTTGTCCATCTCCAAATGCCCTTTACTTTGGCTATATCTCTTCTCTAAGATATGAAGAAAAGAACTGACTAGACCGAATGCAATCACACCCTGTTTGGAGTGATGAATTAGCATAACCAGAAGCAAATATATTCCCCCTTTTTTATCTCCTGTAATACAGAGGAACTTTGCCTGTATCTTGACCCTTTTTCTCCAATGTCAACCATTAAGATTTTGAGTTTTCTTAAATGACAAGTCAAGGATGTATGGATAGTTATTCTCATACTAAAGTTATGCCAGTTTGCAGAAAAGGACATGTAGAGGTTCAGAAATTTCCATTAGAACCACAGAAGAATTCTTTTACAAACACACCTGAATCTGTATACCAAATTGGAAATTCCATTTGTAAACCATATGAAATCTCAAGGTATTGCTTCCTGATATGCTTTTAACTGTCCATCATTTTTATTGTAAAAGTCTCTCTCGATAAGTATCAGTAACAGAAGTTCCTTACCACGTGGAAGGGGAAACCCTCCCAGTCCTCTCGTGCTGTAATGGGACCAACTAGCACAGCGGGTTAATTTAACAGACAGCTGGTGATTTGAGACACCACTTCATGTGAATAGCAGCCATGTACTTTAAAACCATGTGCATTCAGTGACCTTCATTACACTTTATTAGACTGCGCTTTCCAGCAGTGACTGTCTTGTGCTGATGTGTGTGGACAGCCTAGCACCATCTAGCCGGGGCTTCCTGACACCAGCACTAGACCAAATGAGTTGAAGACCAGGCCAGGAACTTCTGTGCTAGCACCTCGGCTGCCAGCGAAGACACATCGGAAACAACCAGGGATTGCTGACCAAGCTGGAGGAACCACAGCAGATTTCCGAAGGGAAACCTATGTAAAGCTGTCAGCAGTCGTGCTAGGAAATAAGCGCTCATACCTTCATTTCCTTCTGCTTCCCCATCTCTCTGTATCTCTTAACTTCTGTAGTCTAGACCTTCAGATAGGAACCTCAGGGCAAAGGGTCTAAGTATTTTCTTCTCGTATTGAAGTTCCTACATGGGATGGATTCCTCTACATTGACACAATAATAAGTATTGTTAATATTTCTGTATTGTCACAGCTACATCGATAAAAGAATGGTGTGGACAGCAATCTGAGAAAGCTCAGTTCTGAAGCAGAGGCCCACAGTAAGACACAGAACAGCTTTAGAAATGCTATGTTATTTGGCAACTACAATGTTTTCTGAAGCTCTGCTTTCATGATCCTTCCTTCGCCCTGTCATGAGCTCAAAGGCCCACATGGGCAAAGGGGACTGTGTCAACAGACTCCTCGACCAGTGCAGAGCTTTTTGTGAGATCAAAGACACAGCAATGAAAATATCAATGTAGTGACAAACTGTGAACCTAAAATACAGAAAGCTTACCCAAGCTGATAATACACCCTAGGTGACAGTCTGTGACTGGCATGCAAGGCTGTGCAAGTTCTGAAAGACACTTTATTTCATATTTAACTCCTGTGATATAGTTAAGTGTTACTGCACAAATCTTCCGGGGCAGCTGACGAACAAAACACTGGATGGGCATGGACAATAGCAACTATAATGAAAAGAACAGCCCCATTTATGTTTGCAAAGCAAAGCTCAAAAATGCACGGCAAGCATAACTGATACAAAAAATAACCATCAACAGAGCCTGAATTTGCAAAGAGCTCCCAAAAAATCACCTCTGAGGAGAAAACTCATTCAGTCACACGCTCACCCATCACCCATGCCAGTGACAATACTGTAAATGCCAACACTGTATTTTACTACTCAACAAGGCATGTACGGACGAGGAAGAAATAGCATACAATGGAACAGTGATTTCCAAAGAGGGGATGTGTTAAGGCGATAGCTATATGAATAAAGATCACTTGGCTTTCAGTCAGTTCCTGAGGAAGGACTGTTGTTCATCTTGAAAGATTTTTACTTAAAAAATTTGGAAAACGCTGTAATAAAGCTTCAGTACAAAATGTGAAAGATTGAGGACAGACCAAGAACGCTGAAGACATTAATAAAAAAACAGTAGAGATAAATGACAGAATTACAGGGAATACTCAGTCTAAACTCCTCACACAACATGATTACAAAATCAGATCTGCGAGTCATCTGGGATTCCATATATGATCAGCACAGCATGGAAAAACCACAGCAGACCCATCTTTTGCAATTAACAATATATGGGCTTCCTGCAGGCTTTTTGTCTTAAAGTCAACATTTCCTTGAACAAAAATGCAGTTATTTAAATGTTCTCAAAGAAAAAGTTATTTAAAGCTGTGAATGTTCATGTCATCAGCCTGTCAATAACTCGTTGACTTGGGATACTAGATTGGTTTGCCAAAATACGTATGTACCTATGTGTCTGTGTCTGGAAAAAATTTCTAGGAAAAGAGAAAGTAATTTTCCTCTTTTCATTATCTCTGTAAAACACAGATCCCTTCCATATTTTTACAAAAGCCTGTCAGTCACTGGTTGTAACTTGTAAAGAGGGTCTTGTAAAGACTCCCTGCAAGGGTCTCCTCTGTAGCCCAATCCTCATCGGAGGCGTGAGGTCTAACCAAGTACACAGCCGAGATGGTTTTCAAAACTCCTGCCGATTTCACCAGGCTTTGCTTCAGGCCCAAAAAAGGACAGGAGTCCGATACATATGAGCTACAAATAGCAGGCTGATGACCCCCAAATTCTGTGAGATCTCCTTCACTCTCTAGCATTTCCAAACTGCCAAACCTGGGGAGTAAAGGTGACTTTTTATGACTAGAACAGTATAAAGGGATCTAAATGTGTGAGGTTTACTGTCCTGTAAGCAACCAGGGTTTTCACGGAAGAGTTGGTTCACTGGCAAAGTGTCAAACACGTTAAACTGATTTTCTAGAAAAGGCCAATGGAGCATTACTATAAGCTCTGGATAACTGGCCAAGAAGCATAAATAAAGGCACAAATAGTTTCTGTGCCTTGAAACACTTCATACTTACAGTATTACTATTAAGAAGTGTTACAAACATCTAAAAAAAAGAAACAGAATTATTTTCAAAAATTATTATCCTCATCACCAATTCTCCTGAGTTTCTCCTCACAGCTGTAAGGCAGCAGCAAGGCTGATATCTGACGGGGGAGATACCTGGCAGGGGAAGGGCACTGGGCTAGGCAGCAGTCGGGAGCGTGCTGGGGACTGGGGCTCATTTTGGGGAGGGAACTGGATGCTTGGTGCACTTGCAAAGCTATAGCACTGCACAGCATCCTCTCTGCCCTCACCCGTGCCCCAGCTCCGGCTCACTAGCCAGCTCTCTGGTGTGCCAGTCAGCCCCGCCTGGTGTGTCAGGGCAGAGAGGCCGCTACACAGCCCTGGAAGTTCATGAACTACAGACCTTGGGGAAAGTGAGGCAAGAGCTGTTTGTACAGACCTGACGTGCAGTGCATGATATCTGATAGATCCGCTGAAAATTATCTTCACCTCTACCCTGCCAGTAACCAGACGTACTGCAGCGTGGGTTGCCAGCCCAAAGGCCAGTGGTCTTTCACCAGGGAGAAACAAGACAAAATGTGACCTGCAGCAACAGCAGAATAATTGTGTCCGTTCAGATTAGTTTCACCTGGCTGTGCAAACAGGCTCCTGGTGCAGCTGGGGCTCATTTTACAGCCCCAACCTCTTCCTCTTTTTTCCCCTTCAGTCCCTTGGCTCCTGAAGCCAGCCAGTGTGAGATCTGGCACCACCAAAGCCCCTCACAAGGGGAAACCCCGGTCATCTCACCGAACGCTTCATTTTGTGCTTAGAGAGCAAAAAAGGATAAAAAGGCTGCCTGGGGACTGACAAGTAAAAGCCCAAGGACTGAGAAACAACAGCAAAGAGAAAAGCAGAGGAGTAGCAAACAGGATGGGTGAGAGACAGAGGAGGACAGGAGACAGAAAATGAGATCCTCTTCCTCGGTGTGCCAGGACCTTACCACACACCAGCTCCCTGCCCAGGGCAAATGAGAACACTCCTATCCCATCGGTAAACAAGGAAAGAGAGAAAGCAAGGAAAAAGGAAATGTCATCTTAACCATAACTGAGCAGAAATTTTTATTCCAACTGGCTGTACTAGCAGTAATAACTTCTCAACTCCCCATGTTCCAATCAAAACTGAATGGTGCTTTCTGCAATACACAGGGCAACTTCCTTTCCAGAAGTCATTACGGTTTTATAGAGCGGCACCTTTGCACTCTACCACAAAGCAATCTGCTAACAAACATTAGGAACAGCGGGGATGGAGCAATGGGAGACTCTCAAATCAAGTATTCATTGATTTCATTTAGATGATTATACTGTACAGAGCAACCAAAAGGGTTTAGAGTTAATCTTCCCCTGATGGCCTGTGGTACATGAGCAGGGACCTGGGTGGTCCAGACACTTTGGATTCTGCTGCTGGGTCTTCCATGGCCTTGTGTAACCTCTGAGACGCCACCTCTCCTCCCCAGTCTCCACGTGGTACGCACTACAAATTGCGGGCAATAGTGATCTACCTCACTGGGAAGGGAGAGAGAAAAGACCTCAACATTATCATATAAGAGAGACCACCACAGTTAAGTGATCTCTATCACTACTATGTGTGCAGCCCCCATAGTAATTTTATTGGTATTTTTGCTGTGGTTTTGCTGTTCTTTCATCCCTGCTGAAAGCCAGAAGACAAAATGACTTGCTAATATTTCAATGAGCTCTACTTCCATTTGTTGTCTTTGGAATTTCTTTTGCAAGCAAAGCTTACTTGCAAAAAAATAGGTGTATGTGTGGGGAAGTTCAGTCAGATAAAATGTGTTGCAACAAAATAAAATTAATTTGAGGGGGATGGGTGTGAAACACCTCTGCAAGCTACTTGTAAACCGTCGTGGGCAGCTGTGCCTACTTTAGCCAAACTGGCTCAATGCATGCGTTGGTCGCATTTCATTTTTGGTGTACACTGACCATACTGAACGAGGGACGTGGACAGTAGTATGCAATCCAGTGTGTTCCAACAGGATGACACAACTGTACTGGTAGGCTGCTTCCTGTGATCACTGTAAGCAAGATTTTGGAGAGTACAGGGTGGAAGGACATAAGGAGATGATGGAAGTGTCAGACATGATTATGGGAAGACAACAAAAAAGTTCAGTGAAAAAGGAAAAGAGAGCAGAGTTACTGCAACTAGTCGTCTTCACAGCACAGCAAGGAAGAAGATCCCAGCCACATGCAACTTCGATGAAAGGCAGATAAAACATTGCGCCCAAAGACCTTACTGGCATGCTCACCTACATTGTATGCACCCAGTCTGAGAAAGACCAAAACCAGCAACAGACCAGCAAGCATGTGAATCCCAGATCCACACAGCAAGAGAACTGTTCACCTCTAAAAGCCACCAACACTGTATATATACACAGAATATATAAATAAACCCAAAATAAAAGAGCTGTGAATGGCATACCCTTTTCAGGAACTCAGAAAATCTTCTTGCTATCGAGCACTTTACTTTCTAGGTTTCTCTTCTTATTCAGAACAGTGATTCTCAGCAAAATAGCTGTTTCCTGCTGTCCAATATGTGGCTTCTAAAGAAAAGGAAGGCTAGTGCAAACAAAAGGAGGAACTGCTTTTGACTCTTTTTTAGGGGACAATGTGGTATGGGGACACACAGCTGTAAGTCTTAAGTATGGACATTGACTGGCGGTCAACCTCCCCTCCTTCTGGCACCAGAATAGAACAGAAAGTAACTCACGGGTTGATACTACCAGAACGGGCTCATCCTCTTCTCCAGGGTCTACCCAAACTACATGGAAACCAGCTCAATCTCTGACTTGAAGTGAGACTTGCATCACTGGCTCCCTCATGTTTTCCCACCCCTACGTCTCATCTCATATATTTGCAGTATAGCGCCGTGGTGTCTTTTGCAAACTGTGACCCCTTAAATTGGATGCAGTTCACCAACCCAACCTACGATATAACCACCAGTTCTGCTACATGCAGGTATGGCGTGGAAGATAGCCACTGTACACACACTGCACTTGCCAAGGCCGGGATAAGCCACCTACAGATCTTCAAAGCAGCTCATTAAAGAGGCTTAAGTCTTAAGTTGCAACTTGGTATCATGGCTCAGCCTCCATGATTCAAGCACTTAAGTATGGCCATTATGTGGTCATCTTAGTTGTTGGAGCAATAGCAAAGTACAAAGTCTGTTCATAGCCAATCCTTTTAGCATCCCACCTCTTCAACAGGTATTTCCACAGCACACAGAAAACCACAACTTAGTCATTCAGGGTCAAAACGTTTGAGACTAAAGTAGCAAGTAAACAGCTGAAGCTGCCATCTGTCAAATTCACAAAAGACATGCATTTCCTAATCTCTGCAGGGGTCTGATGTATATACTTTGTGGGGTACAAAACAGAGCAGTTACCAAGTGCAGGAGATGGAGAGGAACTGAGAGATGTCTCCCTTCAATTAATTACAGTGGTGAGGTTTTCTAGCTTTTTCAATCACGCTGTTGAATGTTTGTCTCAACCTCCAATTGGCAGAGCAAAATATGTTTAAAAAAATAATTTAGAGGCAGAGAAACAGAGAGCAGAGAAAGTAAAATGGTGAGTTGCTCTTCCCAGCTCTGTATTATGGCTACTGTCCTCAGGAGAGCACTTTCACCTGGCATCTATGAAGTAACGGTTCCCAGTGGGAGAGTAAAAGGGTAAGAATTTCATCTCCTTCCTCATTAGACGTTCACAAATAACGCTGCTTTACCCAACCATCTACTAGCTAAATGGTGCTCTGCAGACAGACTTACAGAAAGAAAAAGCTGGAATGACCAAGTTCATTTATGGCTACCACAGATCATCATTCATAAAACAAATTCTGAAAATCGTTGTCCATACATAACGGCAGAGAAACCATTTCTTTAACCCCAGGTTGATGAGATGCCTATCTGTGTGCAGGTCTGACGGTGTTTTACTCCTGTAAACGTACTGCTGATCATAAGTCACTGATCACCTCACTTCTGGTGTAGAAAAGCATAATCGGCTGTTAAAACTAAATTTCACAGCTGGGCACTTTTAACTAGTAACTCTTAAGACTGCCTCAGAAAAAGTGCAAGGTGGACCTCATTTTCAGTTTTCTGTGCTGTGTTAAATAAGCAAAATAAAGAGAATGGCAACTCAGGTAGCTCTGCCTATTTGCAGATTACAAATTAAGATCTTGTCTGTTCTGGAAAACTCTATGATGACTGAGATACCTAATTAAATTATGACATCAGAGGAGATGAGAGTTAAAACTGAGGAACTGCAAGGAACAGACATATTTTGACATTCTGATTAATGCTCTTTATTTTTGTTAACCTGTAATTACTTCAAGAACTACTGAACAATCGAGACAGATAAAAAAGTATGTCTTTGTTAGAGAAGATGTCCCCCCCTGTTTTTAATTAAGGTGTAGGATTTCACAATGCAGATATCTGAGGTCTATTAGAACTGCTCTGATAATATTAAGTAAGACCAGACTTCAGTTTTGTGATATTTCCAAGGTTACCCTCACTTCCCCTCAAAACAAACAAACAAAGCAAGTTCCTCCTAGCTTAGAGTAAAATGTTTTAGTTGTGCTTTAGATGTAAGAAAAAGAGCGCTTTGGTTCATCTGAAGGTCACCTGTAATGGAAAAGCCCCAACTCTGCCTCCAGAGCAAGACTTTACCTACAGTAGAATATTACAACTCCACGCCTTGTGTAATTCAGCTTTCTTAATAAGGGGAGTTTGCTGCAATCTGAATGAAGTAGCTAGCTATGCTACATCTGTCTCCAAGAAGACAATACGTACACTGCAGTTGAGGGCAACCAAAAGCATCGTCTACTTTGAAGAGTGACTTTGCAAAGATGGCACTGTGCGGTTCCACATTTATTGTCCCTCAATGACTTCTGGATTGAGTTTACTCAGCTTACAAGTAAAACGATTTTTATTTCTACTTAACGCTCCTCCAAGCAAATTCAATGGAAAAGCTTTAAGTAAACCATGCTCTTTTTTGCCTGTATATCATCACTCTTAAGGAAGGCTGTGCATGCCAAATGCAAGCAGGGAGCTATGGGGTAAGAGTATGGTTTGAGGGCAACAGGTCAAGTTCTCTACTAGTATGAATCAATCTTGCTTGCCTACTTTTGGTGGAGGCATTCCCACGTAGACTGACTGAGGATACGGCTAAAGGAAGACCCATTCTTCAAGTAGGAAGCTAAGTAACTGCCCTGCTCGTGGTACAGAATCCAAGGAGAACTACAGTCATTCTCCCCAGCCCATGCTGCTTCAGATAGCAATAAAAAGGTAGTATGTTTATTACTAATACAGGACTGCAAATGAGCCTGAGAGCAGAGAACATCTTACAACAGTATGTCATTGTCCCACAGCCAATTTTCAAAGTAAAACCACAGACTAATGTGAAGATTTCACAATGCAGACATTTGACGAAGAAAGGATATTTCTTCTGGTATAACGTTTGGGGCCCAACACCAATAGAACGTATTTCCCAATGACAAAAAAATCTTGTAAACCACAAAACACAAGGACACAGGATTACAGAAGTTAAAGATAGAAGAAGAAACCCACAAAGCAGAAATATTAAGGCCACCTGTGCACTAGTGAAACGCACAGTTGCTACAGCCAAACAGGATACACCCCTCATTGATACTACATATAATAAAACATACACATATGTATAATGGACAGTTGATCTTACTCTAGAGAAGTAGAACCAGAAAAATGGAAATAAGCTAAAACCTTTGTGGCCAGCCTAATGTAAAAAGCTCTAGCCTGAATCCTAGCAGCTCTTTGCAGCCTAAGCCAACAGGACATCGGAGGGAAAACAGAGGTCCCCATGCAGGTCCCTATCAAAGTCATATCAGGAGTCTGAGGTGAATACTTCCAAGGAGAAGGGGAGAAAAAGAAAACATCGAAGGACAAGTTGCCAAGGTTTTAACCCGAGACCTAACAACGAAGCACAAGTTGCCAAGGTTTTAGCCTGAGACCTAACAGCAGCCACAGACATTTGTTTAATCTTTCAGGTGCTCATTAGTGTCAGGCCCCTGTGGCAGCCTCCATACTGTCTCTCTATACTGTAGCTGGCTGAAAGTAGAGTTATATACCATCCTAATGAGCCGCAAGGAGGGTGATGTGCGTCATTGGCTTCTGTTTCAATCTTGGCAATCTAAGTGTAAAAGCCTTGCAACAGCTTCTGATTCTGCTGACATTTAATTAGCCTGTGTCATTTTGATGCCATAGCCTGTCTCATCAGGATGATAACTACAAAACAACATGTGGAGCATAAAAGTTCTATGAGAAGTTTCAGGTCTGGCAGCCAAGGATATGAGTCCCCTGACAGTCACGGTTCCTGGGACTGGTCCCCATTAGCCCTTTGTTTTGGCACTGCTATCAGCAAGAGCTTCTCTGTTAAGGAGAGAGAAACAAAAAAACAAACTAACCCAAAAAACTGCAAACCTCACCAAAGCCTTGCAAAAACTGACATCCTTTAGCTCTAAAAATTCTACCTGTCCTGCAGAAAGGGAGCATCCCTATTGCACAAACTCACAGCTATTCATCCTGAAGGACAGGTTGGATTCCTAAAGGACACATTTGATCATCTTCTGACCTCAAAAGGTAGTCCTGTTTGTTTAAGTATGCATAGCGTTTTTCTCCATTTGCCATCAGGTGCTCGGGAAAACAATGCCCAATAACATCTACCAACTTGTGCTTGCTCACATCAAGGGCAAAATTTGAAAATGGACATTGCTGTAAAAATGTGAGTGACCTGTATTTTCCCTCGATACAACCAGTGATTCTGGTACAGTATGTCCATTTACACCAAAAAAGCTCAGCCCTCTTTTGAATTTGGGTCTTTTTTCCAAAATCCTATGCTCATACACTAAACCCACTACCTTTTTAGAGTGTACCAGTCAGAGATATATAAAAATTCAAACGAACCAAGCCATTTTGTTCATGGAACAGAATCAACTCAAAATCTTTTGTCCGTAGAACCTAGACACAACCTAGATTTTCTAGACAGACATGTGGGACTAATGGGCCACAGCTCTGTTTTTGAGCAAAGATCTACCTGAGCCAGAGGATGGGGAGAAAGAGGTCAGCAAGCTTAAAGCAGTGTTCCCCAGATCTCAGCTCTTCTGAAGGATCCTTGCTGGAGCTGAAAGCTGCTTCCTAACTGGATGAGGATAAGCCTACCTTTGAGAGCAAAATGCTCTGGGAACTCCCAGTTCCCAGAAGGACAGGGAGAACTCTTTTAGGCAGATGTTTTGGGCCAGTCATGGTAACACCACCACGAAGGCTGAAGGTGTTCTTGCAAGACTTTTCCACTTGGCTTCTGTTCATCGCTTGTCCATGGTATAACCATGATATTGTCATTTCAGCCAGTTAATGCCCACTGCACACTACTGCGGGTTGTAACTAGTTCCACCCGTCCCCTGTCCTAAATAGCCTTCCAGGTGTTTCTTTGCTGTGTCTTATAGAAGGTGCTTGTCAATGCACAGTATTAACTCCTGCCTTCTTCATCAACATTTCTTTTCAAACAGTCAAATTTCACCCCAAACTTACCCCTGGCCACAGTCACACTTCACACAGAATATTGGTTTGGCTGCCTGGGATAACCCAGCCAGTTCAGAAAGCTTTGAATTCTCATACTAAAGGAAGAGTTACACGCAATGATCCTGTCTCACATTTGGAGGCACACATTCACAGTGCTACTTCTCGTGTTCCCCATGTATTAAACCATGGAAAACCTGTTCTCATCATTTTAAGCAAGGTCTAGCCATGGAATCCTTTTTCTTGACTTGAATTAGATGCGGGTCAAGACAAATGAATGGGTATGAGAATTTACACTTACTTTCTAGTATATGTTTTAATAAATGTATTTTATTTTACACATGCACACACAAACACAAGGGAAAAGGAGGACCAAGGTCTACGTTCATCTGTCTAAACGTTAAAATACAGCTAAGCAACAGAAAGCCAGCAGCTGCTCCAAGCTACACCACCAAAAATAACTACCCACAAAAAAAACCTTATGCCTTACAATTCCTCCCTCACACACATGCACACACTAGTATCTGTTATCTTATGAAAGCTCTTCTTGCCTTAACAATCCATAATATTAGCAGCACAGGAAAGTTTATGTGAAAAATATACATTAGCACAATCTCTTTAAAAGACTTGTGGAGTACTAATGTGCTCAGTGATTATGTACTTCTCAACTGTACCACCCGATAAATGTCAATTTTCCTCGTTAGTAAAGTAGCTGGCACGGAGTGAGTATAGGAGGAAACCCAATGTAGCAGTTATAGCAAAGCACTGGGGATCAAGGAAGCCGTATTCGCTTCCCATGATAGCTAATGACTTACTGTCTATACCGGCTTCTGGCTCGGTGTCTTTACCTATAACACCAGGCAATACCACCTACTTTAGAGAAGGCGAAACAAAATTAATGAAAGCTTCTAACTGTTCCAAAATCCTATAAAAAGGAAGATTAATTCCTTAAATATTTCTGCAACGACTATTATTATTGCCATTTATTTGTTCTGCTGTAGAACCACATGGTTCTAGGCACAGCATTAATGTAGAAAATAAAGGGCTGGTCCCAGCCCTTGCTGTACTCAAACCCGATGAAAGATACAGAAGGACATGCTAAACAGAAACCCACAGAAACAAAAGGCTTTGTGCTTCTCAGAATTTTACATAATTTGGATAGCTAATTTTTTTAAAGCTGACTTTAGTTTCTCCTTAGTAAATGTATCATAGCCAAGTGTGATTATCAAACCAGTCCTATTTCAAATGTCAAAAATTGCAACTTCTGAAAAATAGCCTGTGATGCACCACTACCCCCAAACGATAAATCTATGCCATCAATTATTACTATTTTAATTGCCTAGTTAGCAAATAGTCTTCATATGCATACACAAATATGCAATATATTGCACGAAGTAAACATAGCAATAAGACATTAGTTTGATAAAGCCTGCCAAGTTTGATACAGAAATCTTGATTCCGCTAGCAATGTATTTAATATATTAAACATATATATAAGGCTGAATGACTTTATTTGCTCGGTCCATTTAAAATTAGCACCAGAGAGGAAGGAGTATGACTTACTCATTATATCCAATTGCTCCAGTATGCTTAGTAGTACCTGCAGCAAGAACCTCACTATTCACAGCAAATCCCGCCGCTTTTCCCTCCGTTTATTCCAGGAACTTACTCACGGAAGAACACTTCCAACTGTGTCAGTCTATCAGAAGATAGCCTGGTTCAAGCTCGTGTTCGTTTATGCTCTATACCTGCACTGATATCAAGCAGTGTTAATTTCTTCTAACCATATGGGGTGGAGGAAATGACTTTTCATTAAGCTGTGGTGTCACCAGGAAATTCTAAATATAATATAAATATATTCTAAGTAGTTTTGGTATTCTGTTGGAATTTAAAGAAGTTTTTAGCTTAAACTTATAAAAAACCCACCACCCTTCTAGTTACCTGGAGATTACAAAGGTATTGTGGAATTCCAAGACCTATGCTCCCTCTCCAGTAAGGCCTTAAAATTGAACAGTTGAGTAAATATTTTGCGTGTCTGAGAGCACAGAACACGCATTGTGAAAGGGGTGACACACTGGTCAGAACCCCTATGCTCCTGCAGCAGCTTTGGGAACCAGATGGAGGAAGTCACAAGGCACTGAAAATTTGAAAATTTTGTGCCAGTATTACAACTTGCTTCCCTGCTTCCTACCCACTCACATTCTTCTAAAACAAAGACATGTCTACATGGTTTCACAGGCAGGTGAAAGTGCATTCTTGCCATGCTGCAAGCTGACTAGAAGCTATATAAAGTTATTTCGCATTCTTCCGAGCCTCATGAATAAAGCCCCCACTGAACAGGACAGTGTATTAACTTGGGCGTCATGCCCGATTGGGAGAGTTTCCATCTAGCTGAAAAACACAGGAACACTCCAAAGTATTTTCTGTAATGCAAGCACATCTATATGTGCATGCAAACTACAGGAGTCTGTGGTTATAACTAGTGACTTATCTTCATAGTAAATGTAAAGGCTCATGAACTTCACAGAAATACTACTACCTCCAAGAAAGCTTTTTTTAGTTTACAGATCACTGAAATACTTTGTCATAACTAACAGGTAGCAAGCTCAAGCAGTTACCTGAAAAGTCAGAAGATTTTTAGCCTGTCACGATTTCCTTTTTTTGAGTAGCCATTTAAAAACTTGATTCTCTTACACCAATGCTTCTGTACATAAGAAGTGAGTAAGTATGAAACTTTTTTGTGCTACTGCATCAAAAGCTTTTGAAATCTCTCCAGAGAAATCACATTAAGATGAAGTCTCTTTGTGGACAGCCTTACTAACTTTGCAAAACAAAGTGCAGCCTGCTTTAACAGGATCTTTTAAAAGGATCTTTTAAAACACCACACCAATTTCTTTTGACTGAGGCTGGAAAAGAAGAGGTGTAAGAGCTGATGGAACTATCCATAACACACCACTGGCATTCACCAAAGACTAAGAAATCGGCAATGACAAGTTGAAGGCTTGGCTCCAAGCATGACATTTGAACAAGACAAAGAACAGAATCTCCTCCATGGATTTTCAAGAGAATTAACTGTGAACGCTCTCTATCTAGCAGGAATAGGCTCATTTTTCCAGGATGCCACCTCAAGCACCAGTTTGAGTCACTCCTCCACAATCTGCTATAGAAGAGCTACGTCTGGAAGGATCCCCTACTCCAAAGGCAGGCTGCAGAGCAGGGGTGCAGCTCCGGGTAGTTCCTCATGGGTAAGTCAGTTTTGCTTTCCCCCGGTGGCACTCCCTTCTCCTCTCTGCTCACGATACATCGTATGGGAAAAGTGAGAAGCAGCAGCTTCCAGACAGCCTGGAGTCAGTACAGGGGAAGCAGCACAGCTATGGCACGTGGCAGGCTGAAGGAGGATGAAGAAATAAAGGAAAGAAAAGAGGGGACAGAGAAACACGTGGAAGAGATGTGATAACTGTCATGACACTGCAGATGTAACAGTCTGCCTCTTACCATCGTGTCCCAGGCTGCTGTGCCCACACACCTGTGTGTGTGTGGGATGTACACGTGTGTGTGTGATGTACGTGTGTGCAGATGCACATACATGTGCCTGCGTATGCATTTGGGGTAGGGAGGCTGTAAAGGAGATCTAATAACAGAAATCTCAGCCTTGCTTGTGACATATTTATAACTTTCTATGCACTGCGGGTCAAACACTTACAAGAATGCCTTTTGCTTCTGGTAAAATGAACCACAGAAAGGAAAAGGAAGGATGCAGTGGTGGCAAAATGCAGAACCCACCATCACCCTGAAGAGTGCAACGACAAAAACTGAAAGTCTGAGCTCCCCAAAATAAACTGTCTGTGTTTGAGGGCTGTAACAGCAAAAAAGAGGAACTCTTGCTCTTGATTCTGCTATTACAGAGGGACCAAAAAGCTGTAACCAGAGCCAGCGGTCACAAGCAAGTGTCAGGAAAGTGACTGAAGAGCCACACTGGCTGTAGGAAAAAAAAAAAGTCAGATGAACTGTGAAACTGCAAGGAGCACAGCAAAGAAATATTATGTAAATCAAGCCAGCTAAGCTGAGTAGAAGGCCCAGCCAGCAAAAAGCCACTTCAACATCACAAAGTCTAAGAGGGTGTCTGGAGAGCGGAGCCAGCAAAGGAACCCGGCAACAATGGCCTTACTGAGGAGGGACCACGCTCGTATCCTGCCCATCCCAGAGTGAGCAAAAGGGCACACATGGAAAGAGTTTGGGGTCAAAGATCAGCAGTCCTGTGCCAAGAATCATAGCTTTTCACTCGCAGAGCAGAGAGAAAAGCCCCAGATTGCCAGCTCTTCCATTGCTCTGTTTTGGTACAGGGCTTGACATGGGTGCACAGCTATTGTAAACAGATACATGTACTCTGTTACAGAAATGCAAGAAGAGGAAAATAGTCTTTTTTTAAAAAAAAAAAAGGATATTTTTACAGGATACAGAGCTAATCACGCCACTTAACTCTACAGAACAGGAAGGTGCTCAGTAAAATGCTGCCATGAGCCTTACGCAATCAAAATCCTGACTACATTTGGAATGGCTGTGCAGTGGCTTCATGGGCCTCCCCAGCACCCTGTACAGGTACCGAGGGACAGAGCCTGATCTGCACCTCACCCAGCTAGTGCACCCTTGGCAGTGACCTCTCGGGTAGAACGACCCCAGCAGTCACTTCATATATAGTTTTAGGCCTATACTCCCCAGAATTTATCTTCCATTGTCATGAACCCGTTAAGTCATCTAACAAACCGTAGGCAGACGACATAAAATACCAAACGCTGTGATGTGGCAGGCGTTTAAATTTTCAAGGAGTAAATAGTTATCCAAGGTAAGCTGCTACAGACACTTTCTAAAACTTCTGTCGTCTTTGGTGGGAGTCTTACGCACATACAGCGCAAGAGGGGAACACGGCCATCCATAACAAGACCACAATAACAAGACTTACTTATTTAAATATGCTGCAAGCACGCGAGCATAATTCAGTAACTGTTTTTCTGTTTTTCCATTCCTCGCTTGAAAGAAACACTGCGTAATACTAGCACAACTACAGATTGCTTTCTTTTCTTTTTCCACTGAGTAGTCAATTCCTAACAACAATTAATAAGTGTAACGAATGTGGAACACTCCCTATCCATATCTGTTTATTTCTTCTTACTTAGTTAAAACATTTTTTTTAAAATTTGGCCCTTATATGACATACCAAATGCTATCATTCATCATATAATAAAAAAGCAGTCTTTACTTTTTTAATTTAAAAAATCTTTTCAAGACTCTTAACACAACTGAAAAATAAACTATTTTTGACACCAACTCCTCTGAAGAATTAATATCCCATTAAACAAAAAACTTCAGTGTCCATTTTACCTTTACCAGTGGAGAAGCAAAAGTGATCAAAGAAAAGCATGAGGGCACTACAACATAATTCAAATGGAGAAACAGTCAAAAGGTCCAATTATTCTTATTGGCTAATATATCTAAAATAATAGAAATGTTCTCAATTCAAGTTCACTTGGTATCACAGTTGAAGCTACCATTTAAATACAGCAATAACAATACCTTGATTTATGATTTGATTGATACGAATGACCTGTAATGTTAAAAGAAGACAAAGATAAGTGTACATTAACTGCTTTGCTCTATATCATTATTTCATACAGACAGAGCCTACCAAATCCTGTAGTGCCTACTCATACAGCAAGACTGGTCTCTTCTCCTGCCCTCAGCAGCTTCCCAGATAAAGTCATGTTGTACCCATACATGAGCCAGATATCACAAGAAGGGAAAACTCTTTTTGATCAGACAGATTTTGTGTGGCGTGTACCCATGGTAACACTTTTCTGGAAGCAGTCACACAACAAATAAGACATACCTGATGTGCCAAAATATAGATATTATGACCGACATCTTTTGGGGAGATGCCATCATCTCCATTCTCCTCCTCGTGGTCACACTCAAGGCCTTGGTTATATGCATTCTTCATCACATCCACCTGTAACACAAACCCAACCAAGGAGAGATGAAATAACTGTCATTCTTGGGGGCAAAAGCACCAAACACTGTGTTTGAACATGCTCGCTTTGTTCAGCTCAAGCCTGGATGGCTGTCCTGCAGCCCTGCAAGAAGAACGAGCAGTCCGAGAAATGCTTTCCTGAATAAAGTCAAGTTTGAAGTATTTATGAAGCTCCAAACTGCTACATGTCTCATCAGCAAAACTTCTACAACCATGAGAAAGGAACAGGGATGCCGAGCCTTTCCGAATTATGCATTTTCACAAATGCTTTTAAAGAAAGATCTACAGACACCACAGGTAGAGTCTTGTGGCACTCAGATGCAGGCATGATCTCTCTCTGGCTAGAGCTGACTGCAATGTCACTCAGCATTCTCCACAGTTTAACAGAAGAGAAACACCCGATCTCTAAACCAAAAAGAAAAGGAATATACAGATCTGGGCAGGGTGCGGGGATAATTCCAAAATACTCAAAAGCCTCTTACAGGGCCAACAGCGGAGAACGAAGCCTTAGGGATGGCGTCATCGTGTCGAGATGCCACCATGGCGATGACTCCCCAAAGCCAGCAGGTCACTGGGCTCTGCCCACAGATCTCCTCACAAAACCAGTTTTTCAGTCACTGCTGTTACTTGGTCAATTGACTTAAAAATCTACTTTAAATTCCTGGAGACCTACACAAGCATCATGGTTGTTCCAAAATACAGCAACACCTGCTTGTAGCTCTGTTTGCTCACGAGACATGTAACATACAACATATAAACATACATATATATTATATGTCTAAACACACACTTCTGTTAGCACTGTTTCACAAACTGTACAAGCTTAATTTCCCAGCCCCTGACAAAGTATACTTGAAGACAGTCTACCAGAGTATGATAATTTAGTTAGGAAACAATTACAGAAAAGTGCTTGGAACGGATAAAAATAATGAAGTCGTAAAGACTGAAATCATGCATGCTTGATCGTTTTAAAGTACTTTTTGTGAATTAGTACTATCCTGATACATTGTGTCACTATATGCTGCCAACACTTTTCAGCTTAGATGCAGATCATTTTAAAAATGTTTTAATGACAGATTTTTTTTCAGCCAAAAGATTTATGAATATTCAGAAGTTTTCTCACCAGTTCCCTTGGTCTCATGTTAAAAAGGATTCTTTCCGCATTCTCGCTGTCGTGCCTGCTTTCCATAATAGCCAGCAAAAGCTTGGAGGCATTGTTCTAGAGATACAAAACCAAGTTAATGCAAATTTAAAAATCTATTTCATGGATTAACGACCCTTGCATTTGTTTTAATTGAGATTATGAGGACCACTTTTTTAGC
Organism: Psophia crepitans; assembly: GCA_013399095.1. NCBI lineage: Eukaryota > Metazoa > Chordata > Aves > Gruiformes > Psophiidae > Psophia > Psophia crepitans. The sequence continues at coordinate 149,539 of VWZZ01008229.1, forward strand.
GGGTAAGATTTTAAACTACTCGCATCTTTCATTTTACTGACATATTTAGCAGGAGTTTTTGCCCATTTTAATGTCAGCATAGCGTAAGGCTAACTAACCCTGCACACTGCATTGGAAGAAGTGTTTCAAATATTGAAAAATATTTGACTTAATTAGAGAGCCTTGTTCTATACAACGCACAAGAAACGAATTCCCATTTCCTTTTCTTATTGCCCACCTAGCAATTTTTGCCATGGCTTTCCGTTAAAACAATACTCAACAAAGGTAATTACAAAATGTATTACACGAAAGGTTTCATCATTCAGGCAGGTTTCCTTCCCCTTTGGTTTTTATAAAGTCCAACCAGTTATTATTTGAAAAGTTATAAAACAAGCTGTTTCCATACCTTCTGGAATTTTGTTTCACTACCAAATATTCCTGGTGGAGCACATAAAGATATTCTTTACTTTGTCAACTGGCTGCTCTTCACCAAGACCTCTCTCAGGGATTAAAGAGCATGAGTTTAGCAGTGCCTTAAGACTTTGGAGCCCTGTCTGACTTTCAGTTAAATCAGATGCTGTGAACAGGAGAGGAAGAATGGTTCTGGAGGTTTGACTGCTTTCTGGCACAGCGTGGTTGCCTTGGTTCGCCTGCCACAGCATCCCCTCATCATCCTCCATGACAGACTGAGCTGTGTGAGTACTCGGAAGTAGACCTCAGTCCCATGACATAGGCAGGGGCCAGGAAAACTCTCAACCCACCATAAAACCTCTTTCTCAGCTGCTTATTGCCAGACGTCAGCAATTCAAACTGAAATTTCACACAGCAAGGGTGTGCCTCAGACAATTAGTATGGACAATTTTGGAGGAAGAGAGTTCAGCTCCTTTTGGGACTGAGGCAAAAAGATGGATGTTATTTTCTGCTTGTTCAAGCAATTTCAGTTTTAAGCAGCCTTTGCACCTCCAAGTTTTGATAGCAAAGCTGAAAATCTGGAGCGCTAGAGGCCAAGATAACACAATCATGCAAATTGTAGTCCCCAGGGAATCTCAGCCAAATTTGTCCAACTCATAAGCCTTTTTTTTAATTAAGATTTGAATACTATACTGTAGAAATGATGTGATTTCACAGCTAAAAACCCACAGAATTTCTTCTTGGTGGGCACAGAATCAAAACAAAATCATGCAAGTTGGATCCCAAAATCCCACATTTGAGGCTCTCCTTTGGACTGACCTTTGAGCAGTGCCATCCCCTGCTCAAAGCAGGTTGCTCATTGCTCAGGGCTATGTCAAGCTGAGTTTTGAACATCTCCAACTGGAGGACTGTAGGATTAGAAGTCAGCAGTAGAAGGAAGGAGAAAATGGAAGAAGGATGGATGAATAGAATGAGGATTTATACATCACAGGGGAACTAGGACCTTCTGGGAGAGGAGACTGGGAGCTGAGTGAGAAGCCAGGAGAGAGGACACTGGGCTTGCCAGCACAAGGATGAGATAAGGACAAAAAACAATGGATGACCTGAAAAGAGCAGATCAGGACTGGCTAAAGGAGAACGGGACTCCACATGGATTCTTCCATAGCTCCCCTTTCCTTTTGCTTCAGAATCAAACCAGCATCATCCACTGGAAAGGTCTGATCAGACTCTTTGCAACCTACATTGCCGAAGTCTGATGTGCACAGTGAGTGCTTCTTTTTCTGATGCAGTTTTCCCTTACAATGGTGACCAAGTCAGTTGTTGCAGCATCAGTAGGATCTCAAACTGAAGGATGAGGGAAAGAGGGAAGACAGGCTGTGAGAGCTTGAGAAGGAAGAAGGCACCAGTCTACTCACTCCCAGGTGAGGACTTTGAAGCTATTTCCCACTGCAGCCAACCCTGGGGGATGGAGAGAAGCCTGCTGCAGCTTCCAGGAAGTGAGGAAAGGTAGAGAGTGGGTAGGACTTCGTGTCATCGACAGCCAGCTTCTTGCTACTGACTCACCAGAAGTGGCATGCCATAGCCTAGAATGACAGCAGGCAGGTACATCCTCCAGGCTTTTTTCCCCTCTCTGATCACTTGCACCTGACACTGAGATGCTCATTTGACTACTCGTTTCTCATTTCTTCATGCTTTGAGACCCTAGGATCTGATTTCCATCCCCAGATATCAACGAGGAAAAGAGGTCCATGACTTGGAAAATACAGTATGAAGTACTTCATAACACATTAGCACCATGAAAAATCAGTTCCCAGGTGTGACAAACAGGACAGCCCAAAGTACTCCTGGCCTTCATTTCTCTTTATCTGGGTTCCCATCTCATCTCCTCATAAGAATTTTGGAAAAATAAATTAACGTGTGAAGCAACTAGATACAGCAGAGTAAGGTGCTATGAGAAAAGCCAAAAAGACACTCGTATTAGACTCTCTCTACCCTCAGACTGACAACATCTCTTCATCCTGCTACTATACAGAATGGCAGATATTGAGGTCACACTGTGTGCCAGGGCTTAAATACCAGTCAGTAAGGAAGGCCAGGGGGTCATACTCAAAATAACAAGAAGCAGAACAGAACACTGGCCATCTGTGCACTCACCGAACACTGCCTACCCTGCTTACTAAACGATTCAGGAGTCCAGTGGAACATATATTCCATGAAGATGTAATTAAACACCACATCACAAACTATGTGCAAAACAAGCTAAATTAAGATGGCATGGGAAAACATAATTCTGCATTGCCTTTGCCTTTGGTTGGGGGGTATGAGTTCAACATATAATGTTCCCTGAAAACAGTGTCTGAGCTTGTTTGTATGTGTAAGTGTGCAGGCCTATATACTTTGCATTCTGTATTTTCACTGCAAAATTTATGTATTTGCAACTTCAGAGTTGCCTATGAATGCTGACAGATTGTCAGTGCTAAACATTACCTGGTAAACTCAGCGCTGTATTTTTTTGATTTGTTGCCACTCAAAATAAAACCCAGAAACTTCTTGATATGGAGCTACTTCTCAACATCACAACTGGTCCAACACTGTGTCCAGTTCTGGGCTCCCCAGTAAAAGATATGGACTTACTGGAACAAACCCAGCAAAAAGTCACAATGATGATTAAAGGAATGGAGCATTTTTCATATAAGGAGCAGCTGAGAGCTGGAGCTGTTCAGCCTGGAGGAGAGAGGGCTCAGCGGGATTTTGTCAATGTGTATAAATACCTGATGGGAGGGAATGAAGAAGAGGGAGCCAGACTCCTCTCAGCAATGCCCAGTGAGAGGACAAGAGGCAACGTACAGAAATTAAGACACACGCTAAATTTCATCTTGTATTTGGTTTGCATGGCAAGGTTTTGGTAGCAGGGGGGCTATAGGCATGGCTTCTGCAAGAAGCTGGTTAGAAGCTTCCCCCAAGTCTGACAGAGCCAATGTCAGTTGGCTCCAGGATGGACCCACCACTGGCCAAGGCCAAGCCCATCAGCAACGGCGGTAATGCATCTGGGGTAACGTAGAAAAAGAACCTGCGCAACACCAAGAGCAATTACAGCCAGAGAGAGGATTGAGAAAATGTAAGGGGAACAGCTCTGCAGACACCCAGGTCAGTGCAGAAGGCAGGGGAGAAGACGCTCCAGGTGCCAGAGCAGAGGTTTCCCTGCAGCCCCTGGAGAAGACCATGCCAAGGCAGGCTGCAACACATGGAGGATGATGGTAGAGCATATATCCACCTGCAGCCCATGGAGGACCCCACACCAGAGCAGGTGGATGCACCCAAAGGAGGCTGTGACCCTGTGGGAAGCCCGTGCTGGAGCAGGCTCCTGGCAGGACCTGTGGCCCCATGGAGAGAGAAGCCCACAAGGGAGCAGGTTTGCTGGCAGCACTTGTGACCCCGTGGGGGACCCACACTGAAGCAGTCTGTCCCTGATGGTCTACACCCTGTGGGAGGGACCCATGCTGGAGCAGTTTGTGAAGGACTGTAGCCCGTTGGAAGGACTCATGTTGGAGAAGTTTGTGGAGGACTGTCTCCCGGGAGAGGGACCCCACGCTGGAGCAGGGGCAGAGTGTGAGGAGTCCTCCCACTGAAGAGGAAGGAGTGGCTGAAACAACATGTGATGAACTGACTGCAACCCCTACTCCCCATGCTCCTGCTGGAGGGGAAGGAGGGAGAGAAATCGGGTGTGAAGGTGAGCCCCAAAAGAAGGGAGGGTGAGGGGAGGTGTTTTAAGGTTTGGTTTTATTTCTCATTACTTGACTCTGATTTGATTGGTAATAAATTAAACTAATTCCCCAAGTCGAGTCTGCTTTGCCTGTGACAGTAATCGGTAAGGGGTCTCTCCCTGTCATTATCTTGACCCATGAGCCTTTTTTTATATTTTCTCTGCCCTGTCCAGCTGAGGAGGAGAGTGACAGAGTGGCTCTGGGGGGCACCTGGCCTCCAGTCTGGGTCAACCCACCATGCATCTAAACACAAGAAATCACTTTTTTACTGTGGGGGTGATCAAGCACTGGAATAGGTTGCCCAGAGGGGTTGTGGAGTCTCTAACTGCAGAGCTACTCAACTGGACACAATCCTGGGAAACCTGTTCTCGCTGACCCTGCTTGAGCAGGGGAGTTGGACAAGATGACCTCAAGATGTCCCTTCTAATCCAAATGACTCTGTGATTCTGTATAATCACAATGATTTCCACAGTCTAAACCTTTGATATCATTCATCATAATTTTTGCTATTTAAGTAAGAGTAAGGCATATATAGTCTCCTAAGAACAGGGTCAAACTGGTCCTTGCAGCGATATCGCTAAACTCCATTTTTGGTTATTACATAGAAAAGATGTTCTACAAACATGTGCAGCTTCATGATAATGGCAAATCAAAATGGCACTAGACTTACTGTGGTTAGGTCTTTACAGGACTGAAATTTAGACTTCAAAAGAACTTCTGCATGTTCAAAGTTAAATGTCTGCTTAAGTGTTTTGCTTGGGGGGGCATGAATTACAGTGCCATTCAAAAATGTAATTACAGTTATTAAAATCATGTGTAAAGCACTGTTGATTCTATGTTTCATTGTACATGATATGTGGCTATATTAATTATTTTATTAGACATCCATAATGTTGTCAATTTGACGTAATGCAGCTACCACAAAGCATTTGCTGGTTTTGGGGAGGAAACAGACCATCTGCAATGGAAATACTTCATTTGCGAGGCAAGAAAAGGCAATAACCCAACGCTCCTCCTGGACAAGTTCTATCCTACTTGGCAGACAGTATCGCTGCAGAGCTCCCCTCTGCATGCAATGGCACCAGAGCAGAGAAACTTATCTACGAGCCTAGCCAGCTCTCCAGAGAATACAAAACAAAATTAGAAGCCCTCCCACTCTATACTTTGTCCTCCCCCCTCAGAGGACACTGAGAAGGGAAATAAAATACAATTTACTTTAACCTTGTTTTCAACTTTAGTTGAAGTTACAGGTCATCTGATATATTATTCTTTTTTCACATCATCTCCTTCTCAAGTAATTATTTAAGAGTTCAGTATAAACAGAGAATGCCTGACTTACATGTCTGTACAGTATTGCTATTTATCAGTCCCGTGAGATTTTATGCCCACAATATAGAGTCTTCACGCTAGCTGTATCACGTCTGTTCGATACGAATTTTGTTTTAAAGAAAAGCTGAGAGCATGCCCACGAACACAACAGTGGGTTAAAAGGCCTGTGGCAGAGTGCCTGATAAGGATTCAGAAGCTGAGCTGAATTTATTTGCGACGTTTTCAAAGGCTGATGAGTGTATTATGCTATGGTAAGCCTAACGAAATGTCAGGTAGCCTAGAGCTCTTGCATAGGTATGTCTTGTATTATTACTCACATTTAAATAAACAAATTTACATTTACTGTACCTTTAGCTGAAGCACCAAGTCCATGCAGTATTTGCCAAGAGGGTTTATGTCATTCAAGATGAGTGCAATTATAATATCAATCCCATTAGATTCATGGGTGGCTATGCAAGTCTGCAAAATAAGAGAAGAGAAGGGAGTCCAGGGCGCAGGGAGTGGAAAGGGAGGGAAGGAGGAGGAAAAAGCAGGAGACAGGACAAGTGGAGGAAGGGAGAGAGAGAATATGCACATCAGCACATTTCCAAAACAAGGACCCAGAACTTGAAAGACCTTGTAACAGCAACGAACCTCCCAGCCAAAGCAGAGCAGCCTGAAAACGCGCCACAAGAGGTGCTGGGGGAGACTTGCGTAGCACAGAACTAACCCCAACAGTAGTGAAGTACGCAGCTGGAAAAAAGGTGGTGCAAGCTAAAATATGCTTGCAGCGAATCATGCGATGTTTGGCACCAAGCAGCACAAGTTAGAGACAGCAGCCCACAGGAACAGTGCCAGATTCAGCTGAACACACATGCAGAGACGTAAAAGACATGCTTGAATGTAGGCACAATCAAATTTGCACACTCAAATTCCTAATTTGCATTCAGCAATCAGCATTAATATCGCTGTCGTAGCACGAATTGTTCACAAAGATGAAGGTTTTCTACGTGCATCAGGACGTGTCCTGCACACAAGGACATTTCTGGACAAAACTGTAACTATGACCAAGAGCACCGCCCAAATGCTTTAACAGCTGGAGTTCCAGACCTTCTAAGCTGGTATTTTTTTCTAACAAACAGGTTTATAGGACAACATCATAGGAAAAGTCTTCCATAAAGACAGAGGGGGGAAAAACGAAAATGAGAGTGTGAAACATTTGCCTCTGAAATACACTGAATCAGACTTGCAGCTGGTTTAAACAAGCATAACTCAAATCTTGAGTGACTTCCCAGCAGGTAGGTAAACCAACAAAAGTCTAACTAATCATTCCCTTCCACTATCAGTGTTCCTCAAGTAAACTTGTTGCAGAATAAGTTAACTTGAAACATCTTTTTTTCTTCCATCTCCAGTCCTGTGATTATTCTTTTTTTACGGTTTTTTCCCCATCCATTACTGAATCAAATATGACTGTTTAAAATTTAGTCCACTACAGGATTTTTGTTTGGTTTTAAAGTACTAAGTACAGGCTGTTGATTACCAGCAATGGCAATAGAAGCACTCTGCACTTTATTTGTGTGTGTTAATGAAGAAGCATTAATACTGCATGTATTTTTTCAGCTATTTCTAGCATCAAAGATAGCCTCTGCATCTTTGCCCACTGCAATTTTCTCATCACTAATCCACAGTAAAAATCCTGAAAATTCATGCACTGTGACAACTTTACTGTGGTTGTCTTCAGATCAAATATAGCAGCATGTACCTACATTCTTTACCTTTCTATACTGCTTCAGCACAGCACTAAAGAGACATCTACCAAAAGTCATAGCTCTGTGAGTTAAAAAGAATACATCAAGGAAGGCACAGAAGATTAGAAGCATGATCTTTAGTCTCATCCATTTCACTACTGATCTCATAATTAAAGACACTGATAGGTAGCATAGCAGGATAGTAAGTTAAACTTTGTGGCAGTTATGTGAATTAAGAAAAGTAAATGTTAGCAACATATATGAACACCAGTAAAGGTAAATGTATGAAAATGAAGAAAGGAACGTTATGTATGCAATGTCCACAAGCAGGACTCAAAATCCAATCTCACCAAGCGAGGTTTAAGCCATGGACCCACTGACATAAAGCATTAAACTCTCTGCAAAGGTCTGAAACCCTGCATGTAAGCAGACATACTACGGGAAACATTGAGTTCTGACTTGCAAGGATTGCTCAGGTCTCGTGAAAGCTTGAAATGTGTTAAACCTAGCCATAGCAGTTACAATGGAATTTATGTTATTGAGAACACTGACAGGTTAATGATAAGCACACAGATACCATAGATTCAGGTATAGCCTTCTGTTGAAGAAGTTGAGCCCTACCTGATTTTCATGGCATGGACCTTGGCAATATTCAGTCAAGCTTTCCAGCGTCTGGTTTACAAGAGTCACATTCCTCTCATTGATGTAAAGCCCCAGTAAGCCCAGTCCGCCTGTCGTGCTTCCACAGATACAGTCCAAAAACTGAAGGGTCTCACAAACAAGGTTGTAATTTGTTTTATTGTTCTGATGTCTTAAAAAATTCTAGTGATAGAGAAAAGGAACCACAACAACAACAACAAAAAAACCAACAAAAAACCCAAGAGAGTTAGAGTCAAGTCAAACACAGAGTCTTTTTCATGAAAATATCATGGGGGCCAATTTACAACCATATGACCACTGTACCTTAGGTACTGAAGTACACTACACTGTAGAAAATATATGATGCCTACGTGCAGCAGTTGAGAACCATTATCTGATTAAATCAGTAGAGAAAGAAGGGCTTAGGAAAGTGATATTTGTAAACATCTGCACCGGCCTTAAAGATGTTATATATCCCCCATCCATCTTTTTATTACAACCTTTCTCTTGGAAGCTTCTTGCCCCACAGCTGAGCAGGTACAGTGGCACATTATGACTTCTCCTTGGCCATGTCAGCGCAGAACAGGAGCTTAGTTCAAACCACTCCCAACACTGCTTTAAGGGAGGCCGCTGGACACGGCACTGAGGTTTTATTTGCAGAAAATTAATTTTGCAAAGGTTGCTATGGGGACAGTAATTTCTACCAGAGCAACTGATATCAGGGACACACACAGCATCTTAAAGCCTTCCATCATAATAGCTAGGGAAAAGAGCAGTACTCAAACTTTGCCCAGAGACTTCCTATGATCTTCACACCTGTGGTAAGTGACCCACCATTTGTGCATGGAAACTGTACTAATAGGGACACTTGGACACTTCTCAATTCCATCTGTCTGTGCTGCGGTCCCCCAGCAATTCTGAGGATGTAAACACAAGCTCAAGCAGAGCATGCAAGTGGTTCTTGAAAAGGGTCAGTTTAACCATCAGACCAAAAGAACAACTACATTGCAGACACTCCTATTCTCTAACAGGAGCCAGGCATGGGCATGTTTTTCTTCCCTTATGAAGTTCCAGCTCCTGTAGTATTCCCTCGGGAGCTCAGCTCAAAAACACTTTACCTGGAGCTCTCGGTTGTGGTTCTCGCACAGCAGCTGAAGAAATCTCAGTATTGGCTGCATGATTGCAATGGCAGGGCTCATGACTGCTTCTTCTGTTGACTTCTCTTCTGCATTTGCAGCATCTGCTCCTGAGCCCATAAGATCTATTTCTGGGTCCATTTCTCTTCTATACACAGAGTAAGCCTTGGACGTTGCAGAAGACGCTTCTGTTAACTGTCCTTTCATACCCTCTTTCAGATGCAGGGTTGAATCCTTTACTGAAAAGAAGACAATTTTTCTTCATTTGTGAAACTCTTTCTACTTGTTTGATTAAACAATAAGAAAACAATAATAATGAATGCAACTTTTTCTCTGCTGGTGCCTAATTTTTCAAAGACCTCAGGCAACTTACAAAGAATATCAAAGCAACATTCATGCAGGGATAGCATGTTCCAAATAAACCACAAACCAGAGTGAAACAGAACATTAAAACAAAAAGCCCTAATATTTCTCTCCCATATACAATAAATGATGAGAACAATGGAAGGACCACAGGGTGGGAAATCAGTTCCTGCGCTTGCTCTTGTGAAATAGCCCCATTAGCAGCAGCCTCAACTTCTGCTTCGCTAAAAATATGGTTCTATATCTTCTGCTGGTGTAAACTGACATAGCTTCACTGATCTCATCAAAGCTAATTCCTTGTAACCAGCTTAAGAGATTGCCTACAATTTATAGAAAACAGGCAAAGGATGCAAATTAGCAGTGATTAATATTAAAGCTTATTGATCAATGCAGCATAGTGTTGGTGGTGCAGTACATGCTGTTTGAATGTAATGCCCTTCTCCCCTCTTTTGCACAGGTGCCTTCTTACCTCTCTTTTTGGGAACAGATATGGTTAGGTCACTATCATCATCTTTCTTTTTGCTCCCCAGATCAGTAGTGTTCACTGTCACTGTCGATCGTATCTCCTGCTGAGCAGCTTTCATGCGGTCGTACAGGACTTTAAAGAATTTTTCTGACTTCTTTTGCTCCTTCAGTTGCTGGTAAGTTGAATACTGTAAAAAATGTACTCTTTATATATCAATCTTCTAAGGAAGAAGAAATACAAAAATACGCTTTTTTTTTTGTGAAACAAATGATAATTACCTCACACAGAACAAATGTTGGCCAGTACCTGACCAGTTCTTTCACAAAGTGATACACAACGCTGATAACAAAGATTGATGATAAGATTTTATAAATTGGGTAAAATGGTGAACACTGGTACTTGCAATCTTTAAAATGTCACAATATTACACTTGCAGTTACATTACTTTGTGACACTCTCAATTTCTCCAGGCACTGTAGAACTACAATATTCCATCTACAAATAATAGTCAAAAGTAATTGTTATTATGTAACAACAAGAGGAAGCATGAAACATCTAACATGTAATGTTATAGCTTAGATCATATACACTTTTTGTGCTTCACACAGAATTGGAATTAATATTTTAGGTTATTAAGTCCAGTCCCTTAGCATTACTGTCAAGCAGGCTGCCTATCATTTTCAACAGTTTACAAAATCTATCTTGAAGTAAAAGCCTTTTACAGCCTCTAACATTTTATTTTAGAAAGGTGCAACAAAATCTCACTTCTTCAACATTTTCCGGACACTCCCTAAGGGTCACAGATCATATTATCTTTTCTACAGAATAAAGATACAGGATGAGATTCCTCTCATTGCAATGATGTTTAAGTTGGTTATTTAGGCTCCCTTTACAAGCAATGATGAGATATGGGGAAATGCAGGGAGTGATTCATATCATCTCTCCTCTCTTACGGTAACTCTGCTGACCACAGAGTAAGAATAAACAATCATCTTATTTGGCTGAAGTTGAGTGAGAGAAATACCATTCACAAAACTAGAATCTGTCGTTTGAAGCAGTTATTTTCTATGGATGGGGATACTGGTCTTCTCAAACGGCCAGCTTTTCTCTCTTTGGGGACTTTGATAAATGTCCTTAAACCCTTCCAGAAAATAAATTTATTGCTATTATAAACTTGAACATATTGTAATTTTTAATTTTACACAGAGAGATATGAAGTAACTGGAGATAATGCACACACGGCAAAGACCGCATTAAAAGCAGCACTGTGCTACACAGAAAGAGACAGTGGGAAAATGTTTTCTTCTATTGAAGAGTCTACACTATGAAATATTGCACAATAACAGAGCATATTTACATTTGTATTATAGCGATATATATTATAGTGATAAACTTTTCACAGAACTCACAGCAAAAAGTTTGTGTCCAGGCTACATGCACTTGAAAATCAGTATGTGAATGAGTAAATGAAATAAGTACCTGTGTTTGCGTATTTCCACCTTCAAGCAACGCAATACCAAGCAAAATGCCTTCTGAGAAAATCCTGTCATTCTTGGTATTTACTATAACATCTATGACTAGTTCTGATGCACCTTCTTTATCCAAAAGGCACTGAATATCAAACATGGTTACCCCAGACTTATCTGAGTCTTGTCCTGAAAATCCACCTGCAAATTATACAAATACATAGCATTCTTGTGTTTCACATATGTATATGAAAATGAATATATTAGTAATAATAATTTTTCTTATGCACACAGTAGCAATGTAATAAATTTAATTTTGAAATTCTGTTTGAGGCAAAATTCCCCTTGATAAAAACAAGATTTTTGTGTGAAACTGCAACGTTGGGCACCGAGAATAAGAAAGAAAACACAACCCCAAACCACTGTTCTGTCATGATATTCAGACAGTAAAGAAGGTGGAAATGACACTGATTTGTCCACCGACCCCCTTTTTTAATTCCACCACTGCAAACGCTAAACTGTGCATATGGTCAGTGCTCTGAGAGCACTTTTAAAGCTGCTTTGAAGCCTCAGGCCGAATCTATACAAAGACTGTGTACTGGTAAATCCACTCTGGTTACAGGTATGACCTTCGAGCTAAATGCTTTTGCTGATACAACTCCTAGACCATTAACATCACAACTACGTTCTTTAAGAACGGAGACTTGAGTTAATCCAAATCAAAAGTGTGGTTTTAAGGAATTTTGTTAAACTGTATTAGCTCATTAAATCAACCATCTTTTATTATCACAGATTACAATCTTTCCTACTACACTTACTTTTATACAGATGTAACTGCATCTACTTCATTAGGAGAAATACAGTACTGCTTTAATCAGTCAGTAGTGCTTTGATTAAACTGATTAAAATGGTTCAGACTTCATGATGATGCTACAGACACACACACACTTTTTAGAGAGAGAGAACTAAAAAAAACAGTAAATCTTTATTTTCCTGTTTGTTAGGGAGCAAAATTTCTTGTACGGGATATTAAGACTGTAAACATTTCCAGTGACTACACAGAAACAGCCAAGGAAGATCAGTTGGGTAACGTTTGGAAATGCCCTCAAGTCTGGGCATGTCTTTAATATATGCTGAAAATGCAATGGCAAGTATTTTGACCTGGCTCAACACCTAGTTTCTGCCTCATTTTCTATGGCATACAAGATTTTGGGTTTTCTCAGAAATCACTCTACAGTAGCAGAATCATACAACAGTTAGGGACCTACAGAGACCGTCTGCTCAAATTTCTTGCTGACAGTAGTTAGAGCAGGTTCATCAAGAGTCTTGTCCGGTAAAGTCGTAACACGGACTGAGGCATTCTGCAGTCTCTTGAGGAAATCTGCTCTACTGCCTAATCAGCCTCTTTGTGAAAAGCTTTCCCTTGTATCTTATTCTTTTCATACATCAATAAAGGATCTGGAACTTTATTAAAAAATTTTTAGTTTCCAGAAACAGCAACTTCTTCATTTCATGCTTTGCCAAATTTCTGAATGTGGATGTACTGGCAAATTAAAAAGGTGCTACCAATTGGACCTGAACTGAATGACTGATTCGGGGGCACGGAGAAAGTCCCTACTTCAGTATCGCCAAATATACGCCAGCCATCTAAGACAAGTGAGTGCAACTTAAAAATAGCTAAAGTCTGATACTACCTCTCTTCTAACTAGTTACAGAATGTGGTTGATTTATTTACCAACTGAATCCCTGGAGCACTTCCAACGTGCCTATTAGAAAAAATGGTGCTGCTAATTTTATTCTCTTTAAATGATCTGTGTTGATTTACCTCCCACTTGTGCAGTTTTGCTGTAGCTGGCAGACAGAGGCCCATTCATACCACTTCCATATTCTCCTTTAAAGTAGCGATAGAGGAGTATTTTCCTTAAAGTGTTGCCCTTTAAGAAAGAGATAAAAATAGAAGAAATTAGAGTTGTGGCCAAGTTCCTTTGTTTGAAAAGCAAGTTGTTTAGTACAGATACATAATTTATTAACTCTTTCTGTTATAATTAGTAAGGAGAAAAACAGTAAAGTTGTTCAGAAAACAAACATCTAATGGTCTCATCTAAAAAATCTCATGGGAAGAATTCTAAAATACTGTTGTATAAACTTTCTTTGAAGTTTCTTTTAAACTTATTGATTATAAATCAAGTACCTCCACCTTAATAATTTTTACTGGCTAACTTTAAGTGTGCATATTGAAACGAATTCTACAAGGAGTCAATGCTCTGCAGTCAGTGTGTCCGTGCCCTACCCTGCCATGGCAGTACTTTCTTCCTATTTTCTGCAGCTGAGTAGGATCACTCCCTTTTCTCTGATTTCAGATAATCCAGCTGATCATCTGAAAGAAGCCACATCACATGAAATATTAAAAGAGAGATACGACATTTGATAGAATAACTTAAAAAGCATTCTCTGTATCTCCTTGTTCCTTCACTTCCAAAACCACAACCAGTCAAAATTTGCATGCATCTCTCTGAAGATCTTCCCTTTCATTTTGCCTATGTTCTGTAACACAAGACACACTGAATTAAGAGTGGGGGTACCAATTACTTGGTGGTTTTATTTTGCCTTCAGTCTCCAGGGAACACCTGCAGTCAACACTCAGCTTTACAGAGGCACTAGGTGACAAAACAACTGTAGGTGTATGTGTTACCTAAGATTTTATAAAGAAAAAAGTACTGCAACGCCTCTGATGATTACCACAGAGGGGGAAAAATTGTTCATTTCAACAGCTTGGCAGTAAAATGGGACAACTTCTTCCTTACTTTTACTCACCTACTGGTTTTAATGAAAAACAGTGCCGAAAAATACGTGTACCAGAAGCAGTCTCAGTACTTAGCAGCTCACCAGCACCTGCACATTAGTGCAGCAGTCAACTTTTCAATCAAAACTTCTCTGTGGCCACCAGAGACAGAAAGCAGTGTGGAAGCAAGTCCCAGAAACACCTCAAGAAGCACTGCTCATGCTGCCACTTCTCTCTTAACTTAGCAATATTTCCAAGTGCGACCACATGCCACGGTGGGGCTTTCACTGCTTCACGGACCTCAAAAGCAATGGGCTTGTCCACCACAAACATGTGCCAGAATGCAGTATTCTGTATGTGTAGCCTGACAACGCAAACATTCTTTTGCAGTTCTTGTATTCTGATGTTTTCATTTCATAATAGCCTATACAGAGTTCCCTCAAACAGCCAAAAAAGTGCAAGGCCTATAGTAAACTATCAAAAGCCCTAAATATATTGGCTGCAAGATAAATAAAAAGCATCACCTACACAACCATGGTGCCAGGAAATTTATTAGGTGGATTTTCCAGGTGAGCTACACCAGCGTGCTCTATGCCACAGAGGAGGATAAAGAACCAGAGATCTCTGAGGACCTCACACAGAGACAGATTCCTTCCCTGCCTACTTTGTGATGGGGTTTAACCCTGCATGCATGGACAAGGTATACTAGCCAAGTCTGTAAGAGATTTTGAGATGGCTAAAAGCACCAGCTCCTCCCTGCTCAACATCCTGTCTCTAGCTGCGACCAAACTCCAATGTCTTATGATGAAAGAGGACTTCACTTTCTGTATCTCCTGAAGAAGCCAAATGTGTTGTTGAAGAGGAAAAAGCTCCCACCAAAACTGAGAAACATGGACAGAGAACCAGGACAAAGTCCCTTTTCAAACTCTCACATATATATAACAAAATCATAAAATCATATCACACGAATAAGATCACAGAGCAGAAACCCTTCATGACACCAGACTAGGAGCCGATGCAGAATGGGCGCTGCATTGAGGCAAGACCTTTGAATCAGAAAGGCTGGCATTTGCCATACCACTTGATTAACCACCCAGCTTGAAGCAACATCCTCAACCAGCAATCTATGCAGTCTCCTGATGACTAACAAAGAACCATGGTAAATTATATAAACAGTCACAGTGCAGTCACGAGAAGAAACACCAAAAGCTATCTATATATAGTTAATAATAATACCCATGGTCACAAGCTCTATTGTTCAATCAAAACACCCTTTATTTTATCAGGAAGAATGTTTGAGACCATGAAACAGCATTTGACTAATAAATGGAATGATTTAGCACTTGGGTCTTGTTGCCTGGAAGCCAGTAACTGCTGGCACATCTCAGATCTTTTTCCTGCCTCATTACCTTCAAAGACATCAGGAGGAGTAGTGATATGAAGAAGCTTCTCCAGTCAGCTATGAAAGAGGGAATCCTGCACCACCCAAACCCAAACTAAGGCATGGACTTCACTTCTTGTCCCAAGGAGCAAGTCTTATTAGGATTCCTGCATTCTCTCCCTCTCTCTCAACTTCCCACAAATCCAGACAACACTTAAGAGTTCCCACATGCCAAAGTGTCAAAAATCAAGGACATCATCTTTGAAAAGCAGAAATGTGGTGGAACCTCTGCTTTGGCTGACAGCTGTGCCAAAAACACCCTCAGGCTCAGCCCACATATTTGCAAAGTTGGGATCTTCAGCCCCTTGGTGATGACCTTGGGCAGCCCTACAACTTCTCAGAGTCTTGTGAAATTAGCTGCCACTACAAAGAGCAGAAGAGTCCAGCGGTATGAACCGGAGCTGAGAAATGTGTAAATCCTCATGCAATGTATCAGAAACGTCCGTCACCTCCAGCACGTAACTGTGAGAGGCACCACGCTACAAAATACTGGAAAGACTCTGTCACCAGAAAAAAAGTGCTGATCCTGCTGGCGTACGTGTCTGGCTATGCTTTTTTGGGAATGCCAAAAAACGTAGTCAAGAACAGCCCCATCACACGGACGAGACAAACTGCTGCCAGGGCAAGTGAGACAGCCATGCCATTGATGTCCTCGTAAACAGCTTCCTAACTTAGTACAGCCACAAAATTAATATTGCCGAAAAGCAAATGATCGCAGCAGTAGCATGAATAAGCAGTCTGCAGCAACCATTACTGACACTCACATTACTGAAGCAGAGGCCAAAAATAAAAGCGCACTCGGCAGCACAGTGCTATCTTCCCCGACTACGTTTCTACACGTGGCAGAAGTCCCGACCTTCCGAGTTGAACCTCTCCCCTGCTGGCTACAATACACTCTCTTTTATACCTCTTATTAGTGTATGGAAGTGGCATGTAAAGACCACTCAGCTGACTGCAACCCTTCTATAATGGATAGAACATTGTATAGCTTTGAAAAAAACACAATGGAACATAACAGTCTTATTGTTACCCATGAATACCGCTGTATTGTCTCTAACAAAAGCTCGGATAAAGACTGAGGACACAAGAAAGCAACAACTGGTTATTGTTGTTGCAGTTTTAAATAGCTAGGGATTGACAGACAGAAGTTTCCAATAGGGAAAAATTATTCCAATAGGAACATGTAGACACAAACAAATTACGTTTTCTCACCCCGTATTTCATTACACTAGTTGGTCTTTAAACTTGATTTAAACGCCTTAATACAAGGCTCTATTCACTTTCTTCCTCCAAGGCTGCAAAAGGTTGGTTCCACAGAAGGATGGGGTGTTCCGCCCGGGGAAGCAATGCCTGAGAGGTACGTAAGGCTCACCGTGGGTACCCACATCAGCGCCCGCTCACTGTATAACACCGCCAAAAACGATTTGTCCCGTCTTAGGTAACTTTGCACACTTCTTAAGGAACTGGAATGATACTTACGATGTTCAGAAGGCTGAACTAGCTGATCTGGTGATCTCGTTTTCCACTCACATTAAAATAACAAAGCGGAAGTGTGTAGATTATGAGTCGTAACACAGACTGGGCAGCCGTGTCCAACAAATATTTCTGTGTTACGGTGGATGATGTCATGACTATATTCCAGTATTAGTCCAGGAGAATGCATGGAATTGAGGCATGCTGAATCTTCAGATCTGAATAACTTGCAGCCAAATGTAACAGAGGAGCTGGCTGGGATCTCTGGTCTAACACAGGTTTTCAGAAAATTTGGAACAAAGAGAACTGGGAGAAATCTAACACGCAGTGACACTCTTACAAAGTACATGGGAATACTTTTCATACTTTCTACTGTTATCAAATCCACTGCCGTGAGTTTGATATCAATTCTGGGAAAAACAAAGGAATGGTTGATTTTGAGCTCCATTAATAAAAAATTATATTGATATACTATAAACTGATGGCAATTACAATACTGGCATCATGCTGTAACAACTGCCTCAACAGGGGTTTAAGAAAAATAGACCTTCTCAAACTTCTGAATATTATCTTCTGGTTTTGCAAGTAATGAAAATATCACTCTGGTCAAGTCTGATAAACTGGTGGTGTAACACAATCCTGTATGGCAAATTTTTTTTAGTAAGTAACCCCACAAGGACAGTTATCAAATGCCTTAACAGCTAAGTGACTGACAGAATTCAACATGCAATTTAAAGCAAGAAATCGTAGATGTGTGTACGGGCTTCTAATGGGCAACCTCATGGGATACTTACCATCTGCTTGATTATTTTTTTTTCAATGAAATGGAAGAATACAGAAAATTATTAATAGCTTTTAGAAAGGACACAAGAAGAAAAGAGAATGAGGCCGAGTCACTGATAACAATTTAGGCATCAGTTATTAAACAGACTAGAAGCAAACAATATGAGCCTCATTATGTCCAAACCTCTAGACGTCTAGTTATAGAAGTAATACAAGAAAATGCTGAACGCTAAAAAATGGAGGAATCTGCTCTAGGAGGCCATGACTCTGGGGAAAAACAGAAGGTCTTGGAGAAAAACCAGTGGAATGACAACTCCCCAAAATCACACGACTCTGGAGAGGATAATGAGCTATTATGTGGGATTCATGAGACTGCCTCACTTCTCCCTACGCAGGGGCACGTAACTGTAGGAATGCTGCATCTTGGTGTCCACAACTCAAGAAGGCAGGTGACAAATTGCATGAAGTTTGGAGAAGCTCCATGAGAGTGATTAGAAAATAAAACATGCCTTCTCATCAGAAATTCAAGGCTTTCAATCTACTCAGCTGATCAGTCTAAACATGAACTACATGAACACTGTTTCTGACTATCTACATGAGAAATCTGATAATGGATGACTTCAGTCTACAAGAAAAAGGTGTAAGGTACGCTGGTGAGAAGCTGAAAACAGAGAAATTCAGCTAGAAAAGAGGTAGAGGCAGTTGGGTTATTCAGTTTGCAGGTTATGATTAATATTTTTAAATATGTATAACAGTAATGGCATTTAGCTATTGGCACAGCTGAAGAAGAGGTGTGATAGTCTCTGTTGCTGGTAGTTACTAAATCACGACTCGGTGGCTTGAGACAAGAACTATTTGAAGATCTCATGGTCTACATTAGGAGAACAAGCTAGGTGACAAAATTATGTCATCTCACATAATCTATGAAGACATCATGTTATCTTATCCTGTAGTAAATATAGATGAGGTTAGAAGCCTGGATTTCTGTGAAGGTTGTTTAAAAACCAGCTACTTCTACACATTTCTTCTCATCATTCATAAATGAAATTTCTATTTTGTTTGGTCTGAGTGTCTGCTTCAGGATTTATTTTTTTTTTAAATTTTTCACCCATTTTCACATTATTTTGTTCTCTTATTTCCTTTGGAGATGAAATACGGTATGGAATGATGAGTTTTGTACAAGTGGCTTCTGTGAAGATACCAAGCACTGAAGTTCTATAACCCTTTAAATTATGACTGTTGAAATGTAAATGTCACAGACATCTCATCTCCAAAACAGATCAACTGAGGCATACCCCCCCGCCCCAAGATGTTGCGCAAGCACGAGCTTGGAAGAGAGACCCAGAGTCTTGTCTCCTACTATATCCCCACAGTGCAAAATGTCTTGTCTTCATGGTGCCAGTAGCATCCAGGGGGCTCGTTGAGTTGGGGGAGGTTGTTTATTTTAGGGGGTTATTTGTTCGTTTTCAGTGAGCTTTTTCCTGGTTTTAATCTTTTTGCAACAAGATGTTTTGACAGCCAACTGATAGTTGAAACCAATATATTTTCAGCAGTAAATTGTGACACCAAAGAGCAGAGTTATTTGTGCACTGGGATGTTTATACACCCCAGGAAAAGAGCACTTTTAAGTATGAGTTTGGGTCTAGCTGGTGTCCAGCTCTGCTTCCACTAAAATCAACGGGAGGTTTGCCAGCAATTTCAGTAGGAGAAGGAGCAGACATGTACTTTGCCTGGCAAAAGTTTTTATACAACTCTAAAAAGATAAACCCACCCAAAATACGCACCAGACTCCATGACACAGCTCTCCTAGGAGAGCAGAACTGGCCACCCACACCTCTCAGCTGTCTCCCATTAGGCAGAGACGCCCCACATTTTAAATATGCCATTGTTCGATCCTACACAAATCTGGTATTAATCCCACTTGTCTTAATACAAATTGCCTACATCACAAACACTAACTGATAAACCTCAGGTGGTAACTAGTGCAGAGATTCATTAACAGGTTCAGATAAAATAAAGAACCACAAGCATGAACCTTCTCTAAAACCAGACTGCAGTGGTTTTAAAAAGCAGTTCATGTTTTTAGCAGTCATTTTTCTTTCCTTCGAAGTTCCAGGTTCTGTAGAAAGCTGGAAGCTTAATTGCCAAAATATTGCAAAACAAATGCTATTGCCAGTCCATTTTCAATACGGACAGTGAAAAGAATACTGGACACATTGCAAGGAAACCAGTTTTTGCCTGGTAACTGTCCAATTTTGCACCCTGAAGAAACTCAGGAAAGTGTCATACTAAAAGACAAAAATTTTTTGCAGTATCTCTAAAAAGTGTCTCCACTATAAATGCAGCAGAAGAAAAAAAAAACCTGTTTGGATTAGTGAAAACCTCAGCACGGGGGCATTCAGACTTAGACTGAGAAAAAAACATTTTTAAAATACAGTTTGTGTATTATAAACTTTTACTGTTGACCCATAAAATATTACTAGCTGTCAAATGCCTTTTTTTTTTTGGTCAAAATACAAGATCTCTACATATAGCCACAGCATTTGTACTTGTAGAACAGGTCTTTGTCGTGGGCAAATATTGCTGGTTAATATCTGTCACCTGTCCTGTTGCTCATTTGGTTACATGGTTTCCATCTGCAGTCGTAAATTGCGCACTTACAAAGCAGATCGTGTTTGCACCTATGTAATTTTTCCTTTGCAACTTCCTCCAGTACAAGACATAGCATTGAGACGCACAATAACCCAAGTTCTCCACCACTGAAAGAAAACAATGTTAGATTTGATCACGATTATTTGGAAGCATTTATGACTGCACCATCAATAACATACTGTAGAAAAAGACCAGATCTGAAAAGCATAATTTTCAAAGACTAAAATTATCTAACTCTTATGCTGCAGGGGGTAAACTTTCAAAGTGATGCACAGGGAGTTGTGCACACAAATCCTATTATTTGGTAACAGGATTTCTGTGTGAAACTCCCCATGCTCTGCAAGAAAAATTTACCCCTAAGTGTCCTAATATGAATATTTACCAAAACAGACACTTAATTTCCAGATGCATACTTATGAGCACTACTATGCTTTGACATTTTAAGAGCAATTTGAAGCAGGTAACTAGGAAAAAAATAACAGAAGTGGCCAAGTAGTATTTTCATTACACTATTCTGTTTCACCATGTTGCTGTTGTGTTGAACTTCAAAGCCAAAGCATTACAGATACCTGGTTTACTAGATAAGGGATGCACTGCAGACGTACCTCCTGCCCTATTCTGAATTCGACAGGCTAGGATCTTCACTTGTTGGCTCACAATGTTCAAAGTGGCTCAGGAGGCACTGCTGTTTTCCAGTTTTCACCTGCTCATTTTTACTCACCACCAGCTCCACTAACTTCTTGACTTCATCCTTGCCTACTAGTAAAGATTGATGAAGACACTTTAGAAACTCAGAATTTTTTCTAAGACCTTCCAGGTACTCATGTTACTGCTTGTGTTTGATGGAACCTATACATTTTCTAAATCAGGATTACCAGGATTATCTTGCAATCCAGGCTACCAGGCCTCTGGAAATTATTCAATGGATTTGATACGAGTTCCGGGTTGTATCAGTACCAAATGAGTACTTCATGATTTGGGGTTTTACTGTGGAAATATCATTAAGCCGTGACCTGTGCTACTTTCTCCAACATATGAAAATATTCCCAGCTAATACGAATTACTCAGCTAGAACTGCTCTGTATGTCTATATTCATAGAATCATAGAATGATTTGGGTTGGAAGGGACCTCAAAGATCATCTAGTTCCAGCCCCCCTGCCATGGGCAGGGACACCCTCCACTAGACCAGGTTGCCTTTCCCTTTATGTACTGGAAGGCTGCAATTAGGTCTCCCCAGAGCCTTCTCTTCTCCAGGCTGAACAACCCCAACTCCCTCAGCCTGTCCTCATAGGAGAAGTGCTCCATCCCTCTGATCAGCTTTGTGACCCTCCTCTGGACTTGCCCCAGCAGCTCCATGTCTTTCCTGTGCTGGGGAACGATCCTTGCAGTGCCTTCCAACCCAAACCATTCTGTGATTCTATGTCGTAAGTGCGAAGTGCAGTGATAGGCATATTCTCCCTTTGCTCTATACTGCAAGCAATGGCAAAGGAAACAAAGTACCTTCCTCCCTCCACTTCTAAGCAGAGAACACATCCCACCTGGAGCAACGTCAGCTTCTGCACTGATTTCACTCTACCTATGAAATTAGGAGGCATTCAGACTAGCAGAAAAGTAAAGCAAAGTTAGACAACACAAAAAATCTAGCACTTGTTTTTTATTAGCTATCCATTTTGACAGGGATAATTTGAAAATATTTATAATTCATAGTCCCTGGTTTTATAAAAAGTAGTAGTTTCAGTAATTTTCCAGTAAACTTAATTGAGAATTTTCCATTAATGCCAACTTTCCCAATTGTATTAGCCTTTTCACGACAGCTGGAACTTTACGCTTAGCACCTACAGTTATGTGCTTATATGAAAATTCCAGTTCACGTTAAAAAAAAACCCAAAACAAACCAATCAACCCCCAAAAGCCACCAAACTACACACACACACAGAGCCCTTCCCCCCCATAATTTCTAGTGCTCCTGGTCCCAGGAATAGTACTTGGAAATGTGAAATCTGTGTGGCCAGAACCAGAAGGCCAGAAAAACAAAACGCAAAATATGTTGTTGGGCTTTTGATCATTAAGAAACCAAACCAAAGTAATTCCATCCTTTTTAGGAGCCTGACTCATGACTTTGATTGCCAGAGGTGGTAAATATCAAGTAAATGTATTTTCCAACAGATTTGCTGATACTGCGTGCGAAGAGGAGCTCAGATCCTTGCTACTGACTCTCAACAAGGACATGACTACTGACACTTGGCTACCATCGCAAAATGCTGCATCTCCTCTTCCTCAAACAGCAAATCAGCATGTCCACTGGCAGCAACCGAGCCCAAGCAACTAAGAATTAATGGTGATACAGGATTACGAGGTAAGGCCACCCTAGAAAGAAAGGACCCCTTAACAAAGTATGAGAAGCGGTAATCTTACAACTAAATGAAGGTATTGAAAATCTGAGCTCTTTCTGTTCTGGCAAAGGCTGTGCTGCTACATGGAAGAGTTGGGCTCTAAGATAACCTGAGTGCCAAATTTCTCAGGAGGCTGGAAGAAAAGTGTTTGGCAGGGTTACTCCCCTGGAATGAGCAATCAGGTCTTGCTTTAGACGCTAGGTTAGGCCAAGCTACCTCAACCCCCGTTAATAAGTGAGCAGGCTAAGCACCTATGCAGGGACAGTCAGAGAAAATCCTGGTTTTTACCTACTGATTCACAAAACTGCAGTGACTTGGCACTGAGGCTGGTCTTTCTTGGCATGTCTGAAGTTTTTATAACAGCATCTCCTCCAAATGATAGACAGACATTCTGATTTTTGAAGGCATCTTTTACCAGGAAAAACCTCTCTGTTTTCAAAGCAGTTCTCAATCTTCCCTTTTAAATTAGAGGCCAATATTAGCTTTCTACTCTCGGAGTCTAAGATTTCATCAGTTCAAACAAATAAACCTAATAACATCCTTTGAAGAGTGCCATGGAAATAACCCTGACTTTGTTAATACTGCAGCAGAAGTTTCATAAACCGTTTCTATTAGACAAAGTTGCTGAATGAAATGGAAACGTTATTAGGAGAGTAACATTTTGGTTTTTAATAACTTTTGGAGGTATATTAGCTGTCATGGCAGAGCTCAACAGCTTCTTAGTTGTCATCTTATTTTAAGAGCAACAACAATTTCTAAACGCTAAGTTTTACAGGATGAGGAAAAAGTTCTCTTCTAGGTTGAACAGGAAAAAAAAACAACCAACAACCAACCAACCCCAAATTCAAGCAACTCTAGAAGTGGTTGAAAAAATGACCAAAGTTTGCTTGACATTACACCAGCTGTTCAAAGTTAGAGACAAGGGGGAGAAGAAGACACATTTTCATGAGGCTGTCTCAGTTTTTCACATTCCCACTACTAAAAGACAGATTCATGTTTATATAAAATTTAATATGCAAGCTGTTCACCCATAATATTAAATTGCCCCTTTATATTTAATATTTGCTAAAATTGCTGAGTTATTTATGTCAGCGGTAAGATTGCTGCACATGTGCAGTAGCTGTTTCATCATAATATATTTGAGTACACATTTATTATGAAGCTGTTGCCATTATAATGCCTAAATTTCTATTGCTTCCAAGGAGAAATAGATTATCACTGGAATGTTCCTGCATGCACAGCATGTAGCTATGGAAATACAATGTCATATGCTTCTTCAGAGCTGTTAAGTACAGCATGGATTGACGGCGAGCCTGCAGAAAACCTGCTATGGAGGTCCTATAACTGATGGTAATCTTTTTCTACCGTGTTTCAAGAGTACTGATATCCCCTCTAATGACATCTCGCTGATAAATGCCAAGCAACATCCCAGCACTGGGGCTCAATGGCATTAAGAAAACCAAGATGAACTTTACAGTTCCAGTAACTGGAAATTAGACTGTATATGCATGCCAGCCAGTCAGTGCTTTGAATGAATACAAAACAAAACCTACCACAGTCTTAGGGGCTACATAATTCACAGCCCAGGCTATTCTGACTACTAGTAAAATCCTCTGTTCTGAATGTAGCATTGCTGCTGCATTTAGTTAGCATATCTCTGTGAAACCCTTATCAAAAGGTTGAGTAGGGTGGGAAATAGTATAGATGAAGTTAGTGCCCCAAATGAGATCAATGGCAGAGTTCCACCTGAAGTTCTGTGTTTATTACAGGTTGCCATCTCCCTAGAAGGTTCAGGTAAGTGCTGGGAGCATGCAAAGGTGTAGAAAAACTGTCGTACTGACGACTGAGATTGCTCACCCTGGAAAAGAGATGAAAAGATGTGACAGCAGTACAGAAAAGTACGAATAGTGAAGAGACGGGGAGGTTGGGAATTCCTGCTTCCTCTCCCACCCAAGAAGGGGCCTTCAATGGAATGTAAAGGTGGTCAGTGAAAAAGCGATACAGAAATACTTGTTAACCCACACATAATTAGATGGCAGAACTCATTACCATGGGAAGTCACCCAGGCCAAGAATTCAGCAAGACTCAAGGAGGATTTGGGCATTTCTATAGACAACAAGCGAAACCAGTTACAATAGCAAATGTTAAAAAAAAAACTATGGGAAAGACAACAAAATCTGATGCTTTAGGGGCCACAGATTTACGATCTTACTGTTAAGGATTATCCCAAGACTTCAGAAAGAATAGAAAACTTTAACTTTGCCTACAGTCTGGATTCTTAGACCTTCTGAAGCATCTGGTGATGGCCACACAGAGAGAGAGCACTCTTAATCCTCTGGTCTGATCCTCTTTGGCAATCCGCATGTGTTCAAAAAGAGAACATGAAGTGTACCAAGTCTATTTGTACTGGATCCAAAAACCAATGCAATGCAGATTCAAGAGAAAAATTGTTTTTATGAAATCTCTGATGAGCAGACACCCAGAGCAGAGCACTATAGTGACCCAAAACATCAGCTGGAACCTACATTCAACAGGCAAAAAGCAGAATTACCATAACAAGAGAGTACATTACCAAAATCCTAATATGAAAAAGGTCTGCATTTCATCTATCAGTCTTCGTCTTTGCTTACGAAAACACTACTGATTTATATAAAAATGATGGCAGGTAGAAACACATAAGATTTTGAACAAAATGCAGGTTCTTAGAGAAAAGCTCTAGGCTCCCTTCTTCAGCAAGACATTCTGTTGGTGTTGACCTGGGTACCCACACTCACTTGACCAGCACGGGAACTCTCAAAACTTGTCCTTCTGCCTCCCAGAGACAACTTTTCTGTTCCTGCACTAACAAAGATCAACATACCTCATTCTCCGAGACACTAAAGAATGCCCTTGCATGGCAGAGCGCGCCACAGCATCAGACTTCTCAGTTCTGATGACAGCCTATGAACACCAGATCCCTCATTTAGCCCTAAATAACACTGCCCAGTATGTCACCATTATTTAGTTCCTTTGATTAATTACAACTTGCAATGACTTTGTTACATAAATTGGTTTCCTATACATATTAAGCGCCTTTCTGTCTCCCTGTGAGTTCACTTGATGATGAAATGGCTTTTTGACTGCTAAGGATTGAGTGTCACGCAGATGCCTCCACCTACATACTTAATGTCCTTCTCTGGCCTAAAATTCACTATACACAGAAACAAGTATTAGTATTCTAGCTGTGGCACCCAGAGCTGCCGAGACTCAGCCAAAAGCTTGACAGATTTATATCGTGCAGAAGGGATGATGCAGAAGACTGGGAGAGGATCTGGATTTTGTCTCTCTGGCTTTGCTGTCTTTCATCTTTTTTCTTCCTTCTTGTCCCCTCTGAATTTGCCTTTTTCCTCCCTGTCCTCTGGCTGTACCAACGACACATTATAATACATGTGGCACTTGATTTGTAGCTTCTCGTTCTCAGTAACTCTGGTAATCATGCCTCCTTCTTCGGTAAAACAGCTCTGGAGGAGACTGGAAAAGGGCAAGCGAGCATTTGGGAAAGAGGCATCTGCTTAAAAGTTGAGCCTGTTCCTCCTCCTCCATGCTCAAATCACTAACCTGAACACTCAGAAGAAACAGACCTGATGATTCACTACAGCAAAAGCATTGGTATGGACTGAGCAAAAACCAAGCTGAAGCAAAATTATGTCAAAAAAAGGACAGGACAAGCTTAAGATGGAAGTAGGGCTGGTAGGGGAAAAAAGTTCCAAGCATGGCCATCAGTTTTGCAGAGAATTTTCCTCAGACTTTGGTATATGCAGATACGTGCCTCAGCCAACAGCAAAGAAATCATTATAGATTAGAACAGGAACAAATCATCAATGAACATGTATTTTGCAAATCAACAACAAGAAGCTGGGGAAGGCAGGAGGAATATCTTTGGAGTCTAATCCTGGAGCATCCTCAACCACAAGAGAAATCAAAGGAAGCTGAGTATACTGAGTACCTGACAGAGGACCTAGATGAAATTGTGCTGTCATAAACTTCACATCGGGATGGTTCTTTGGTGGTAGAGTAGCAACTTTCATTTGGAATTTCCTTGCTGCAAAGTCCGTAACATTTTCAAGACAAGACTTAGGTTTAATTTTAATAGGTCTGGGCAACAGACAAATTTACAGTGGCAAAGGCTTTTTACATTCCTTTCACTAGCAGAATGCAGAGGCTCAAATGGCTAATTAAATACAAAATTCTATTTGAAACAAAAAAGTCAGAGCCATTGTCTTTTTAAAAATACCCGACGTTTAAGGCAGACTAAATTGAGTCAGTATCTGGGAATGTGCGTGCTCTGACCTGTGTGAAAAGGCAGCCTGGGGTACGGTGTACAGGCAAGACAGTTACCATGGATACCTCACTGCTTTAGGTGTAGAAGCTAAACATTACAAACAACTTTGCAGCATTAGGCTACTGGCCTCATAACAACACTGCAAAATAACAATGAATTCCGAGATAAGCATTATGATCTGATTTTTGACATGCGAGTATCAATCTTGTATCATAAAGCAAAAGACAAAAGCAGGATTGAGAGGAAATGGCCAGATACTGCAGGCCTTAATTTACAGTCTGCTCCTGAAAGATGCCATGGTCCTCGGCTTGCACTGATTGATAAAGGGACTTGCAGCTTGTCTCGCAATACTGTCCTCCTGCCTAAAGTTTTACCTAAATTAGGACTCCACACTTGAGCCAACACAACAGAGACAGGAGACGATGCAGCCAGAGTTAAAATAACTCAATTATTGATTACAAAAAGCTTTCCTTTTCAAAGTTGCCCTGCAAGTTACTCTGTAAGTATCATGCATGCTGACTACATTAAAGGACAGCTATTTCACATCAAACATTACACTGTATTCCCATACCCTTCAAAGATCACTGGGTCGTCGTGGGGAGACACTAAACATGCCTGTTGGGCAGTAAGCTGTGTGCCTACTGAATGCCTGCAGTAGTCGGGAGATACCACAGATTTCGTAGCTGGACAAGCATGGCTTCATGACTGCAAGCCCACCTCTTGGCCTAAACACCACTCCACCTGGCAGATAGACACTCTCAATAGAAAACCTGCTTATACCGCTGTGTCTGGAAGTAGCAAAGGATATTCACCCCTGCCCACCAAACTATCTGATGTATTGATCCAAGAGTCAACCATTTTTCAGACAGGGAACGCATCTGTCTCCTCCGTCTCTCGAGCAAGAGTTCATAGGAAATCCCTCGAGAGGCTTTCTCCTGCTTTTGGTATTACGTTATACACAAAAGAAGTTCAGGTGCAGGTGAGGCTAGTGTTACATTTCAGGAGATGAAAAATCCATCTCAAGGAGATTTATGATAATACAAACCATGCCACAACTAGGAGCTTACATGGATCGAATGTGGTGCCCATAGCTGGCTCTCACATCACTAATTCACATGCTTCTACAACAAGACTACAGATGTACTTATCGCAAAGCTGTAATGGTCAAACTCTTTTATAACGCACAACCGCTGAACAGCAACATGCTGGAAGAGCTGTGATTTACAAGCAAAAAAGTAAGCAGAGAAGCTGGAGCTGACCTCAGATGCAGATGGTGCGTTTGTCAGGTGCATTCAGCTCATAAGATTCAGCTGAATAGATGTACAGACTGCATACCTACAATGTTTCATAACCAAATAACACTTATCTTCCAATGATTTGCAGATCTGTAACAGGAAAGTGGTCTCCCCTTCCATACTTTGTCCAATATTTTTGGCAGTCAGTGAGTTTCCACATACTGTAAGAAATTTTGCACTGAAGGCACCCAAAGTTTTTGCCAGCACAGAACCATAGAATCACAGAATGATTTGGGTTGGAAGGGACCACAAGGATCATCTAGTTCCAACTTCCCCAGCCACGGGCAGGGACACCCTCCACTAGACCAGGTTGCCCAAAGCCCCATCCAACCTGCCTTCAACACTGCCAGGGAGGGGGCAGCCACAGCTTCTCTGGGCAACCTGTTCCAGTGCCTCACCACCCTCACAGGAAAGAATTTCTTCCTCGTGTCTAATCTAAACCACCTCTCAGTTTAACCCCATTCCCCCTTGTCCTGTCACTGTACTCCCTGAGAAACAGCCCCTTGCCAGCTTTCCTGCAGGCCCCTTTAGGTATTGGAAGGCCACAACTAGGTCTCCCTGGAGCCTTCTCCAGGCTGAACAAACCCAACTCCCTCAGCCTGTCCTCGTACGAGAGGTGCTCCAGCCCTCTGATCAACTTTGTGGCCTCCTCTGGACTCACTCCAGCAGCTCCATGTCTTTCCTGTACTGGGGACCCCAGAGCTGGATGCAGTACTGCAGGTGGGGTCTCACAAGAGCAGAGTAGAGGGGCAGAATCCCCTCCCTCAACCTGCTGGCCACACTATTTCTGATGCAGCCCAGGACACAGTCGGCTTTCTGGGCTGCCAGTGCACACTGCCAGCTCATGTTGAGTTCTTCCTCAACCAGCATCCCCAAGTCCTCCTTATGGCTGCTCTCGATCCATTCTCCGCCCAGCCTGTAGTTGTGCTTGGGATTGCCCCGATCCAGGTGTAGGACCTTACACTTGGCCTTGTTGAACCTCACGCGGTTTGCATGGGCCCAGCTCTGAAGCCTGTCAAGGTCCCTCTGGATGGCATCCCTTCCCTCCAGTGTGTCGACTGCACCACACAGCTTGGTGTCGTCGGCAAACCTGCTGGGGGTGCACCATCCTTCTGCCTTTGTGGCATGTACCGTACAAAGCAAAGGGGGCACAAGCGAAAACTAAACTCTTCATTGAAATGACTACTACGCTAGATCTATGCCACGAGAGACCATTTTTTTAATATCACTCTTTCCTTGTGCTCGTAATTACAAGAAAGAATAATATAGATCACATAAATGCCAAAGTAACTGCTTCTATCTGCAAACTAAGTAGGCAGATTTGAAAGTAACATGGCACTGAGGGCCCACTCAGCTTATCTGACAGCAGTGTGGGTGCTTAGGTCCCCACTCAGGCAGAGTTATTGGCGAAAAATAACCCTTAGTTTGATCTAAGCTCTCCCCATCAACATTTGTACTACAACACTGTTTTGTAACAGTGAGGAGCAGGTGCCATGACTGAGAAACCTCTAAACCAGTAAAGATCATTTTCTTGTTGGGCAGGGGTGGAGAACTTCCTACTTTTTACGACTGATTCTTTTACGCTGCTCGTTTAACACAAAGGAGGGGAATCCAGAGGCCAGTCCACAGCGCGCACTGAGCGGGCAATGCTAGCAGCAAGGGTACGAGGGAAGTGCAGCTGCAGTGATCCCGTCGTGGCTCTAATATCATTAGAAATCTTTTCACTGGTTTTAATGGGATTTGGATCAGGTGCAAAGGAAGCCACCTTACCCTTCCCTAATCTGTTGCTCCTATCAGCGCAGCAAAACAATCAACTCCCAAGTACCTATTTTTGCATACCTGCACTCCATGAAGGATGCAACCCTCCCTACCCCACCCCAAACCCACACACAAGCAACCTCAAGAGTCGTAAGTCAACTTGATTCTTAATAAATTAATGAGAGGAATTAGTAACATACGTAAGAAAAGGAAGTAAATAATTAAATATAAAATTTTAATTTGGTATTTTCCCCTCTAACACTGTTCCTGGGTATTTTAAGTAAACAACCATGCAAAAGAAACCTAGAAGTGGCTAGAGCTATAATTATAACAACATTAATCTTAGCATCCAAACAGAAGGAAACGAGGTATTGAAAATGCACATTAAAGCCTCACATGTAACAGAAGACATGCCGTACATCCAAAAACATCTCTAACACTTTACAAGTGGTAAGAAGAGCCACCTGAATTTTCTGGATTCTGCCTAAGCTACAGTTTAACATCAAAAAGAGTATTTTAAAAAACACTTCATTATGTGCAATGTTGGCTGAGGTTTGTTGCTATTCCTTGCCCTTCTAACAAAAAGATTAGGTAGATTTACAGCAAGACATAAACTCCTTGGTATTTTCCTAGAGAAAGAATCCCACTCCTCCTCATTTAAAAGCTGCTAGCCTTGCTGTAGGTGGTAATTATGTTGAGGGTGAATTGCTGTGGTTTCTGTCTGGCAACACACAGAACTGGCACATGCAATCCCCACACTGTCTGGAAACAGCATTACATCAAACCGTCCAAGCTAGTGGCTTACACAACCCACTACAGCCCTTTGAAATCTGCCAGCTCCAGTGACTTGCCACGTGCACTTCTGCTTCTCAGACATCAGCTTCATCACGTTTATCACACAGGTATCAGGCTTCTTTAAAAACGAAATACAGAAGCATCGACCTTTAACCTAAATTAAAATCTTACGAAGAAAAAACCCAAAATCTATGTATCAAACAGCAAACAACTACTCAATTTCAACACCAAATCTGAACTCAGTTCCTAAGAACCTGCGGGTGCATCCATGCAACAC
Organism: Psophia crepitans; assembly: GCA_013399095.1. NCBI lineage: Eukaryota > Metazoa > Chordata > Aves > Gruiformes > Psophiidae > Psophia > Psophia crepitans. The sequence goes on from VWZZ01008229.1 coordinate 180,790, forward strand.
TACAGAGAGGAACCTCAGAAAACACAAAACAAGACAGGACCAGAAAGGGAAGCTGCACAATGCTGCTGGTGAAATTAGTTAATGACTTAATGGGGAGCTAGTCTAAGGATCCCTAATGCAGGGCACCACCACACACTGTAAGCAGGCACATCCCATAGTTAAATCTAAGAGCTATGGATCAGGTTCTTAATTAAATGCAGTTCTGCTGGGATCCCTACATCAAAACTAAAAATCACTGAGAAAACTCAAATCAAACACAGCATTCAACTTATTCCTCTAGCTGCCGGGCAGCAACATCATGTTACATGGAGACCTGTGAGTAAGTAGTTTCCCCTGAAATCAGTGGGACCAGACGTGAAGCAGGGAACTGCTCAGCCCGGGAACAGCTGCATCTGCCCCAGCATCGTAGCTGTGTGTTAAGAATGCAATAGCCTAAGCCACAGAATCACTGCATTTTCTACACGATTTGAAAACAAACACGTTGTACTTTAACAAGAAATGCTGTAACTATGTCCTTGGAGGATTGTTGTTCTGTACCAAAGAATTACTTCCCTTCCCTCCCCTCCCCCACTTCCCTCCCCTATGAATTAGTAAATGAATTTCTGCCACAAACCCTCAAACCATATTCTTCCCAATCAAAGAGTAAAACGATACCCAAGAGAGCAAGGCAGCACAGAACCAGTGAGATCCTGCAGACAGCTAGACTGGATGGAAAGCTCCTGCCACTGCCACACACAGATGGGCACACACACTCAGAAAGCCTATGGGGGTAAAACAGGACAATACCAGAAAGAGGATTACATCCAAATGACATTGCTGGAAAATGTTCTCCTGGAACCGGACAGCTGAATCATCTGTGACCAGACCAAAAAGGATGATACACAACAAAAGACAGTACATGTAATTTAATAAGTAAGCACAGATTTGTTGGTTTGGGTTTTTTTTTCTGACTCTGCACTACAAGTTTGGAAACAATTCCTTAAGGGCAGGGTCCATATTACGGGAGACTCCAGCGTACGCGTTTATGGGCAAATATATTCCAATCTGCATATATTTTCTGGGGAAATGAAGCCTGCGGTTTTGCCCAGGGTCTGCAATTCAGTGTTTTAGCAAATGGGGGATGTAATGTGTGCCTGTGAACTCAGCCAGAATACAGATCCAAGAAAATGGGATTCTTATAATGTTTTTTGTAAGATGCAGTGCTACCGGGCCTAAATAAAAAGCTTTTCAAAAAGTCATTGCACATAGCATGAGAATAAAGTGCTAGTCCCAGCAGTAGCCGCACAGCCGGGATCCACATTGTACAACAATCGCACAGCTCAAATCGTGACTATGAAAGGACAGCCCAAGCAGCAGGTGGGATGGAGGGATGGCAGGGGAGTCCATAACCGAGCACCTCTCTTTTTCCAATCTGTCTGTTCATCAGTCATGTCACACGGGCTGTTCCCCTGCAAGGAACATCCAGAGGAACAGAGAAGCTAGAAACACAGGTCCAAGGCAGGGGAAGCAGCTGGCAGGCATCTGTAATTGAATTCCGAGAGGACTTGGTCTATTTTTAAAATTCTCTGTAGGCTGGCTTTTTTTTTAAAAAAAAAAAAAAACCACACAGGTGAACATTTCCAAAACTTGATAGAGAGTTTTAAAGTTTCATTACATACATCTCTGAGTTCCAGCACTGTGTAAAAATCGTGTGATAGCAGCAAAGCACAAGAAACCAGAACCAGATTCTAAAACTCTGCACCAGGGAGGGAGAAAACAAAATCAGTTTTAATTGTATATTTTAAGGATAAAGAACTTTTGTTTTGAAATGCAAACACACAAATCTCTTCTGCTGTATTTATACCCTAAACTAGAGGGATGCTGGTCTTCTATCAACTCTGAAATAAAACAAATTTCATTGCTATTATTAATGTGCTCTGCTGCGCTTCTGCGGTATCTACCAACCCACAGCTCTGAGGGCACGCCGATACCTACGGAACGGAGCCCTACAAAAACTAATAAAACATGAAGATTTTCATTATGTTCTTTCCATAAGCAGTATCTGAACAACGTGTTTTCCTTCGACCAGCCTATCACCATAGCAAGTCACTGGCAGAGCTAACCAGGACTCCTGACTTGCTCTCATTCGTAAGCGATCTGACCAGCTCAGCATGTATTTGGTGTTTTCTGCACCTTCAGAGCTCCGTTATCTCCTGTAACACCTGTTAGATGACAACCGGAGTCCGAGTATCTCTTGCCACAGCTTGGGAGAAGAACGGCCATTTATTTTGAGAGGGAGCGCCTTGCTTAATCTCTAGCTGTCAAGACCTCTGATGCTGCTTACCTGCTGGGCACTGTCTCCGCCCACGAGAGGCAGGGTCTGGGACCACTTCCTTACCCTTCCTCGGATTAGCGAGGGATGATAAAAGCACCCTAAAACGCAGCTCAGAATGGCTAATATGAAGCAGAAACCGAAGACTGCTAAAGCTGCACAGAGGAGTTGTTCTCGTTTCACTCACAGCACCGTCCAGTCTGAACTGTACTCATTTATTGTCTGCGTTGCTGCAGCAAGTTAAATTCTCTGATGATAACGAGCAGTCACCGACTGCATCACCAACTCATTAAATCCACTCAGTATCCACTCATTAGCAAACACATTTATACACTCTGGGTTTAAGCCTTACTGGCTAGCAGAAATGTAGCATACGAGATTTGTTGGGGTATAATTTCTATTTTGTTCTGATTTGTCTAAAACAATCCTTATGTAGCTGCGGCATGCCTCCCTCGGTCTTTTGCTAGTGCTAGATTACCCACAAAAACTGCTACTTTTTAAAAAATAGTCAGAAGATAAAGCCGGGGATCATTCTTCAGCGCTTTGCACGGCAGGGTTATGTAACTATACATCGCAATGTATATTTAAACATTGGCATGTTAGCTGCGTATACAGGGATGCAGTGAAAGAACAGAGGAAGAGAAACAGAAAGGAAGAGAAAAAACCTCCAAGCACCAGAAAAATACCATTTTGTGATGCTTATTAATAAAAAAGCGACTCCAACAATAACTTTCTCTTGAAAATACAATAGAGGATAATAGAATGTGTTTTATATAAAGTGATATTCTTATTTGCTGAATATTCCCCAAATGCACAACCAGTACACCTGATCTTATCAAACAGCACTGGATTTTGTTGCAAGCACAGCTTTATAAATGGCTATTTTCTTCCTATAGCGGTGGCAGGGGAAATGTTTAAGAAGAAAATGTTTTGACTGCCATGCAACCAGGCTGCCTGCAAGCAGCGTACTCGGGCCCTTGGAAAGTAGAGGAGATTTAATACAGCTTAAAATTTCAGAGCGCTTGGTTTCTTCGCAGCTCCTGGGCAGCAGTATTACTCTTTTCAAGGCCAAGACAACGCACGTTAGCTTCCATCAGAGGAAGAATGATGACATTTCAAAACGTACTTTGGAGAAAAGATGGGGTGAAATGTTGCGGGGTGGTGACAGGGGAATCGCTTCTCTCCCGGCTCCCTTATGTCAATTTGCTCCTCAGATGCTTATTAATAAAAAATCCTTGCTTAAATTTCCAGCTGCCACGGCTCCTCCATGCTGGTTATTTTTTTTCCCCTGCAGTCACAGGACCTTCTTTTTGCAGAGAACCGGATAAAAGGCAAGAGGTTTACAGCAAGAACCTTTGCAGCTTCGCACGGGGACGCCTGCGTAACGCCACGCGGGAGCCTCGCGTATAAAATAATTTATGGGAAGTCCTAACGGGCCACCTGCGCGCACGAACTTTAGCGTCTGCAAACCAGCACCCTCGGCCAAAACGTCAGCCTCTCGACGGCTAACCCGTCCCTCATCCCGAAACCTGACGAGTCAGCTTCGCTGCCCGCCAAACTGCTTTCGGAGGCCACGGCAAACCCGGGGCAGGACCGAAGCCCCCGCGCCAAGGAGCCACGAAACCATTTTCCTGTGATTCCCTGGCAGCGGGAGGGCAGAGCTGGAGGAGGAGGAGGAGGGACGGCTGCTTGTTTCCCTTTGTTGCTGCTGCTGCTGGAGCCAGGTTACGTAACGCTTTAATTTCGGGCTCCTTTCGGTGGCACGATGATGCACACGCAACGCGCATACCCCTCCCGGAATTACGAGAGCAACGCATCGGTCCCGTGCGGCTCATCAACCCGCTCGCTTTCCAGCGCCTGACGGGGATTAAGAGAA
>VWZZ01008229.1:185192-346614 GCA_013399095.1 Psophia crepitans
GGAGCGGGTGTGTGAGGGCGCTCGGCGGCAGCAAAGGGGAGGCGCCGCCAATCCTCCGACTGGCCCGAATGGTTCTTTAAGGGACTCGCCAGGCGGAGGCGATTGCGGCAGCCTCGGAGGTGTAGAATATTAAGGGTAAAACCCTGACACCCCCCCGCCGCTCACCCCAGGCCACGCCGGGGGAACGCTGCGCTGCCCTGCCCTGCCCGCAGAGGTGCCACCTCAGGCGCCTCCCGCTGCCGCAGCATGTGTGCAGCCGTCCGGGAGCGGGCAAGCCCCGGCCCGGCTGACTGCAGCCCCGCACGCTGCGGAGCGGCCGGGGGACCGAGGGCTCTTCCACGTCCTGCTCGGAGCCGTGCCCGGGTAACAGCCCTGTGCTGCTTCGGGCGTACCTGCACACCAGGCGTCCCTCACGTGCTTTCCACAAGCAAGGTGGGCAGTCCGTAACAACAGATACACACTAGTTGTTGGGGATAGAACATGCTCTTCCCCCTGTCCAAGGCAAGGGCGGGCTCCAGTTCAGGCAAGGGGGTTCCTAGGTGCCAGCTGAGGGCTGGGAGGGGTGCGGGGTGAACACCCCTCCCGGCTCGCACCGGGGGGAGCTGCTGGCACCCCACCCACACTCAGCATCAAGGCTGTAGGGGAGGGTCCTACGGGTAAGGCCCTGCGCCTTGTCTTGTCCTGGATCACCCTTTTGGGTTGCAGATTTTTGGAGCCACCGTGACCGAGAATTCTTCCTTCAGGAAGACAGGCATTGCAAGTCAAGTCGGCCAGCACAGCAGGAAGAGTCTCTGAAGTCAGTACGACTGAAGAAGTGGTTCTCTTCATGCATGCCAACATTTCAGCCAATTTTAAAAAGCGTGCTTTTTCCCCAATAGAAGCCAACTTCAGAACAAGAATCTATACAGATAATCCAAAGCCAAGCTTACTAAATCAGTGGTTGTTAAGACTTCATACCAGTTTTTTTCAACAAATCTTTCATTCACAAAGCCCAGGAGCACACCACTTGCTTGATTTAAGGACAAGAAAACGGGCGCCCTGCCAACCGCTAGGTTCTGCACCGTCATACGCAAAGTCCTGCTTCCACTTTTCAGAGAGACCTTCTTTGTAGGTGAGTCATTTGGTCCTCTGGAGAGGAGCCCAAAACAGGAGCTAGCTAGCTTGCGATACTTAAAAGTACCCTCTGCTGCACTGACACGTGTCCGCAGCGACAGTGCATCCCTGGGCAGCAGACGGGGGGCAAAAACCAACGCTGTATTCGAGCAGCTCATCAGAGGGGAGACCCGTTCCCTTCCCTCATCCTTCAGCCACACTCCATACAACAGAAAAATCTAGAATGAACTAAGTCCTGGGCCCAAACACGGTGTTCATCATGTTAGAAGTAAGCATTAGGGCAATATATCTATTCACTGATTTCAGGGGAAAAAGAAAAGAAAAAAACAAAAAAGGGCCGTTTCCCCAGGGTGGCTCTTGCTCAAGTCAGATGGGCACTGTAACTTGTTTTAGCTGCACATGTGCTTTTCTAGCAAGAACGTGTCTGAAAGAGCCCCTTTGTGCACTGCTGCAGCTGCCCGGCGGCTGGTTTGCCACCTCCCGTGGCTTTGGAGGCCCCTGCTGGAAGATGGAGATGTACGTGCATGGCAGAGTCCGGGGCAAAAAACCAGCTACTTTTCAGCTGGCAAAGCTGTGGTGAGAAATTAATAGTTCAGAGTTGTGCAGGGGGCTTGAGAAATCACTTTTAATTTACTCTGATTTTATTACCTCACAGTTCTTGCGTGGGGCAGTGCCCCAGCTGGTTCAATAGTAAAATCATGCTACATCGGGCTTAGTAGCAAAACAGACAGCGATCAAAGTACCGAACTTAAGACACAGAAGCCGTAAACTGTTGGCTAGTTCAAAAGAAAACATTATCCAAGCAACGCTTCCTTTCCTGCTCTGAAATAAAGTCTTCCTTCAGCTAAAAATCGGAACAAAACATAGAGAAAAGTATGTCCAAAAATAGGAAAGATAGAGACGGTTTAAAAAGTCAAGGGCACTTTTTATTCCAAACTGTTTTGAGTTTAAAAATTAGATTAAATACATGTTGAATTAAAGTATGTATCAACTAGTTGACTTCCTGTTTTTTTTCTTTTTTTTAAAAAAAAGGAAGTAAAAGACCTGTATTTAGATTACCTGGTATGCCAAAATTTGCTACTGAGTTAAGACAAGCTCCTTCAGTATCACAGGTATGGAAATCTGTTTATATAAACAGCTTCATTTAAGTCAAGTGACTTTCTGCAGACCACACTCTGGAAAGCAAACCCTTCCAACCAACCTCACAGAGCATCAGGTAGGGCTCCAGAAGGAGCCAGTTCATCTGCCACCTCCTAACCCTCGCTCAACACGCGTGCTCGGCATGCTCAAACGCAGCCAGCACAGTTCTCATTTGACTCTCTTTCCTTTGGCTGTGTGGCATAGCAGGTTATTTGCACACACAGGCAGAAATAGGTAGCACTTTGCCCAGACTTCTGCAATACAAATTACTCATTTCTGACTAAGCACACCACAGCCCAAAGTAATCTCATAAACTTGTTACTCTGGCTGAGGTGGGGTGGTTTTTCTTTTCCTTTCTTCATTAAAACATTTCTACACACAGCACCAGAACAAAAATCCAAACTCAAATTAATAAAATCTGAGGTTTTGCCATGCCTGATGTTATTCACTGTAAGAATATTTCAATGTGAAAAAAAAAAAAGGACAGCTTAAACTGTTCAACTTCTAGTTTTCAAAAGTCCCCTTCTAGATCCTTATGGTCAGCTTTATTGTCAGAATTAAAATGACTACACGAACAAAATGCTAGCAACAACCAGGACAACTTTAATAAAGACTGTGACATATAACCAGAACAATCCTCTGTGCCAACCAGGGTAGATTTACTGACCATCACCCACTTTATTGCTAGCAGTGAATTACCACTGTTATTTCCTCTGTCTCACAAAAGCAGCCTAGTTAATATGGGTCTCTTTGCAAAATCAAGGGAGCTCAAGCTGTATATCCTGTTCTCCAGCAACATTTCTAGCCCCTTTGAAAAACCTGCTGACTAGGTAAAAGAGGAAGAACTTCCCAACAATGTGCAGGACTTCCAGCATTTGTTTAAATGCAAAGAATGTCATTTTTAGAGAGCCACAGTCAAATATTTGTATATTTAGAAGAGTTTGATTTCCTAAAGGGCTAAACTGCACCCAGTGGAGTGGCCTGTGGGGAACCCACGAGCTGAGAATCTCTAGCTGAGAAAACACCTGGTTCAAGAGAAGCTGCTTGTTCCCCTGGGGTCAGTCAGAAGTCTCCATACTGACAGACCCGAGAGTCAAGGTTATCTAAATTTCTTTGGCAGCTGAGACAGACCGGCATCCAGCCTTACTGAATGTGGGGCTAATGGGACACAAATGCTACCACATACAACTAAGGAGTCAAAAAAATCCTGTTTTCTGCAAGAAAGAGGAGGAAGGTAGTAAAAAAAAAAAGGGGGGGGGGGGGGGAGCGTAAAAAGCTTGCAGGTAAAAGGAATATAAGGAGACATCGCTAGTGTAACCGCTCCGTACTTGGGGACAAAATGTTTTGGACAAGTCTGCCAAGAGGAATTTTCAGCGTGATAAGGTGCTCTCCCCAACCTCAAGTGACAGCTCTGCATCTGGAGTTACCAACACTAGTCCAAACCTTCAGAGCACATTTCTTTGTCTCACAGCTCAGCGCCAGCACAGCCTCTCGCTGACATCCACGCTGTGTCAGCACGTTACGCTCGTGACTGTGTACAGCAGAAAGCATTTGCACGTGTGCGCTCCGAGCAAGACCTGAGCGATGGTGAAACTGCAGTGGGAAGAAAATGGATTAATCGGGCCTCGCTGGCAAGGTGCCACGTGCTTCTCCAGGAAAAGCTGTTGCAAGGTAAACAAGGCACAACCTGCATAAAGTGTTCATTGCCATAAACTGAAAGAACACTTTCAGGCTCTGCCCAACAAAAAAGCTCTCTGCAAAAAACCTCGGGGTCAAAGTGACACCGAGATAATTAATCTCATAGTCCTCAGGGCAATCACCAGCTCCAGAACAGGCCCCTCATTGAGCAGCCTGGTCAACGCACGTCATTTAGATATTCTGGTCTTTTCCCCGCAAACTCCAGAGGTGAGGTAACCTGGCTTTCATTTAAGTAAACAAACACATGCATAATTCAATAAAGCGTATTTCAAGCTCTGGGATTTGTAGAAGAAAATTGGAAGAACAGACACTCTAAAGACTCAAAGAAATCCCAAATAATCTCATGATTTTCAAGCCAAATCTCGTGATTGGTTTGTGGCCTGACTCAGGGTTTTCAGTGCTCGAGGCTGGCAACTCTTGACTAAGCAGGGATATGAAATAAGAGCGAGAGTGACTGCCCGCCAGGCTTCTGTTTTCCTGGGACAGAAGACAAAGCGGCTCTGACAATTCCAGCTGGCAATACCATCCAGGCACTCCTCCAAGGCCAAACATGCTGGGTAAAATCCTCATCAGACAGACAAAAAAAAATAATAAAATCCTATCAGAAGCAGTTACTGTGGTTGCTTAATAGCTGTTTTCCCAAGTTCAACATCACATAGACTTTCTTTTTCTTGAACAGGGGAAGAGGGGGGAGTTGGACCACATTACGGACTAATCCCTTGCCAGATGTCATTAGTGATGAAGTCCCTTAGAAATTACATCAGTATGAAACAAATCAAAAAACAGCAAGTTTCCATTTCCTCCTGATGTCTGGCTTGACAGAGACTTCAAGATCAGCTTTCATCTACAGCCTGGAATCAACCCTCCTCTGCGTCTTGCTTAGTGTGGCAGGGGTGTTAAGCAAGTAATTGCAACCATTAGAAAGAAAAATAGCTCACTTGCTCCTGCTCCCCGTCCCTGTCAAATACTGACTCCTTCTTTAGGCTTCCCCAAAGCTGTTTCAGCACACTGCAGCAGTTTCTCCCTGCTCTTGATGGAGGTATGTGCTTCCAGCTGGGGCACACATCTCCAGCCACAACCCTTGCATCCTTCTGGGCAATGCCAAACCGGGAGCCTTCCCCTCTCTGCTGATAACCCCAAGTGTCCCCTCACATTTGGTATCCAGCAAGGCAGCCTGGTCGGGGAGTGGAATCTAATTTCCACTTTCCTGTAACACTCGAGCCTCCCTACCTGCTCACAGGGTGAGAGATGAGGAGCAGAAGCACAGAAGGAGGTGGAGTAGAAGGGCAGAGGTGGAGTAGAAGGGCCTTGCTGGTTCTTAACTGCTTTTGCTTCCCCTAGTAAGGCAAGAGCATAGCCCATCCTGATACCTGAAAGAAATACATCTTTAGTTCCTTGTGTTTGGACTGACTAAACCAAAATAATTTCATAAACTGAGGTTTTCTGTAGAAACTCAGTTCCTGAAACACATTTCTATATCGTAAATCTTGGACTAAAGCAGTTTATGTAATGCCACCTATTCACGCTGCCCTAACTAACCATAACTAACCATTCCATTATAATGAGTCCATTATCCCCCGCTTTATTGTATTTTCTCTTAAAACAGAGATCAAAGATTTGGATCCAGTGGCATCATGCCGATTTCATTTTTATTACTGGCTCCCTAGGTCTATCATAAATATTCATCGGCCATCCTTAATACAATGCATTGAATTCTGCTCACTGCTATCTCTGGTGCGACTGCGAAGTACAAACAGGGTTGTTGCTCAAACATATTAAATAAAGCAACAGAAAATTTGTAACAGTCAACAATAATAACAAAAAAACCCAAACCAAACCAGAAAACAAAAGAAGCCTTTTCCCCTTCCAAGGAAATTCAAAACCAAAGGAGACATTTTCTCTCGCCCCCTCCATGACTGCAGACATTTGACTGCTGTGGGAATTCAGCTGTGCAGAAGCGGCGGCAGCAGCAGCTGACCTGCTCCCACAGACAGGAGACATTGCTGAAAAAGTCCACAGTTGCCACACAGTGGCCTCTGCAATACTGCAGCACTCCTCCGTGCTCACCAGTACAAATTACAAACGTTACCCAGCAGTGATACAGAAACAGCTCGGAAATCTGGACTTTCTATATGGCAACTAATACTGAAAAGGGACTGGGAGGTGTGTGGGGAGAAACATCCTCCGGTCTCACAGTCAGGGAAAAGGCTTATGCAGTTTTATTCTCCTAACTCCCAAGAAAAAACTGCAGTTATCCCAAACTTGAGGACACCTGCCATTTGTTTCTCTCCCCATACTCATGACTCGCACGTTCCTTTGAACTCCCCTTCTCACCTGAGTGTAGCTCCTCCTGGCATCAGACAGGTACGACGGGGGGTTTCGTACCCTGCCTACGTGAATTGCTCCTGCTCGGTGACTAAGCACAGACACGGGCCTCTTGGGATGTCAACTGGATACGTTAAATAAGCGCCAATCACTAAAATTAGGGTGGCTGTGGGAGTTACGTCTTTCCTCATGTTAAGTAACTCTGAGAGCATTAACGCGTATCAGACACTTTATATTCTAAGCAAGAACACCTACTCCGTTAAAAGCAAAACAATATGGTAGGACACAGAATGCACATTCAAATATTTATCTTCTAATGTGACTCCACCATGAAGGTAATATGCTGCTCATTAAAAAAGATGGACTAGGAATAAATAATCTAAAATAAACACTTATATTTATGCATGTGAATATGTCTTCACACAAAACTCCATGCATCTGGAGACATGAACCATTTGATAAAACTGCTGACTCATTTTACGTACCAACCTACAACGTACCTTCGGTCATTTGCCTAGCCCATTGCCAAGGTAGTATCTGCTAGAACTCCAATGTGTTACTGTTCTGACTGATGCTGTCTAAATCAGTATCCACAGAAAAAACATTTTACAGTATCAGATGCTCCTTTAGAGGAAAGATGTATGTGAGAAAGGCAGATGATACAAATTCCAAAACAATTTATCAACCAGGATTTGGGGCTTAATATTTCTGAAACAAATTTGGGTAACGACATATCATACTCTGAAATATTGATAAATAAACACTGCTGAGAGGCTACAGTCTTTAGGAATAAATGTGTTTACAACCATGTGTTTTTTTCAACCTGCTGCTAGATTTGTTCATGACTTGGAGAACAAACAAACAAAAATCAAGGGTTTGAACCAAATAAAAATAAGTACCAGTGAGTGGTGAACACCATTGCTCACTCAACTTTCAGCTGAGCTAAAAGGAGCAGAAGTCTCTGGAGATAATATATGTGGATCACCGTGATGCTTAACAATTACATGTATTAAAGAGAGGGCAAAATCATGAATGCACTCAAGTCCTGCAAAGTAGTTAGGTATGTGCTTCACTCCCACCACAGCAGCTTAAAGTGCTCTTGTCTTTCACTAGATCAGGACATTACACTTCGTAAGTGCTGTCTCCTGTCTGTCTTTAATATATGAGACTTTCAGTCAAAAGTTCTTGTCCAGGTCAACAAGAGCCAACATACTCTGTCTGAAAGTATCCTTGACACAGACCACTATAAGGACCTCATAACTGGTTGAAGTAAAGTGGATTTGAGCAGGCTTCCAGACACAAGCAGATGACTGTCCAAATCTGGATCAAATATCTGGGACCTGTTACTTACTGAAAAAATAAATCTCCTCTTAAAAAGAACTCATGCTTTTCATATACCTACGAACTGCACTTAGTAGAAGCAAAATAAATCTCTCTATGAATGTACGAGATTGGAAAGCTGGCAGAATATCTAGGGGGATGTTCCCCGCAGCGTACAGCAGTATCCTCCTTCAGTCCAGAGCAATGCACACTACAGGAGGGATACCTCAGAGATGAGAATAGTCTAGTTGAGACCACACCTAGCTAGTACAAACCACGGTGTCACATGCCTCCTGCTATCTCTTTGCGTAATTATTCCAGCCTGAAGCCTAGAGGGGGGTGGGGAAAGCAGCAGCGTTGGTTTGCTTCTCTGTAGGTTTTATTTCTTTGGCTTGTAAAATGTCAGCATATGGGTACAACGAGAAATTACCACACTTTAAGGGTCTGACCACGTTCAGTGTTTAGTCTTGCAGATCTGAAAGCTCTGATGCTCCTGCCGCTGTAATTAGTGGCTCAGAGGATTCACAGCAATAGCAAAGCTTGAATTCTCCACTGCAATGAGTCTGCGCAGGCTTCGGTTCCGCAGCGGACCACCACCTCCACATAAACTGTCGCACAGATGGGATGGAGGGGGTTGTCCCAGTTGCGTTTGAACTTTCTGCTGTACTTATCACTTCACTGTCACGACAAAGCCACAACAGCGGCTTCCTGACAATACCAGAAGTACGTGCTGGTCACAGGAACCAGGCTGGCACTGCTAGGGGTAACCAAACATTCTAGTGCCCTGCACCTCCAGCCCCCCCCAAACCGAGGCTGTTTTCTTAAGGAGAGTTTTTAATGCAGGATACTGCAAAAATGTCCTTTACCTGCTGAAATGTACAGATAATTTTTTTTTAAAAAAAATTCAATATAAACAGCACTGAGCTTAAACATTTTCCTATAGTATTTCTAACCCCCTATTACCTTACGGCCACACCGAGCTTAGTGAGGAGAATGGCCTATTGACAACTGGAAAAAAGAGGCTAGTGCATAGGCACTTCTATAAATGAGCACAAATAAAACAGACAGCAGAAATGGTGAATAATTAAATGTAATTCTTCAGAATGCCTGCTGTGCCACTAATCCAAAATAGGAGTAGTAACATAAATAAAGGAATTCTGGATCCTGTTCTTCCTCCCACTGAAAATAAGCGTCCTTTGAAGGTATACTACATTCAGCAAGCCCCACATGTTCAGAATTGTTCTCTTTTTTTCTCCCATTTTTACCTACATATGCTATTTAGCTGAATGCTGCCTAATTCACAGATGCAAATAATACAGAATAGAATGCAGTTCAAGTTCAGAATGTCTTTGCTTCAAAGAGCTGCACTGCTGGGACACTGCAGTAGGTCCCAGCAACATCTCCTGGCTTCTAAGACACATTGAGACTATTTTTCCCCAGCAGAAAAAAACACTTCGTTTCAGCGTGACTGATCGATACATTCATGAACAGGGACTATTGTGTTTAACAAACTCATTGGAGTTTTGTCAACAGCTCCACGTGAAAAGACTCAGGTCTTCCGGCACAAAATGACCAAGAGCAGCCATATCAGGGACTACATCTTACAGGAATAAAACACATTCGTACTTACACCGAAGCTGTACTATTTTTTCACATGTATATTTGGTGCTGTTGCTGAAAACAAAGAGTAGAGGATAGCTTACATTTCATATCTAAAGTGGAATGCAGAAGCATTAACACTGCAAAACGAAAGGCTACAAAGCTACTTCTATGATTTTAAATCCTGAAGCTAGCACAAACATATAAGAGCAAGACAACAGTTTTCATGAGTTTTTCCAAAAAAGGCAAAAAGCACAACTACTTATTTCTGACAATTAAGCAGCTTACAGAGTCTTTGTTCTACTGACACTTAAAAATGCAGTTTTTAATTATTTATACTGTAGTTCAACACCTAAAGCAGGAAAAAAAGTATAAAGTCTGTGTTCTGCAGCACAAGTAACACTTACTGAAGGGTTCAATCTATTTTTAACAGTGCTTCCCTTAGGGTATACAGGTGTGGGTTCTGCCATACTCTGTAACGCATTATCATCCGTTCACACTCTGATCAGCCACTAATGTTACACTAAACTGGTCTCATACACATGTCATCAGGGAGAGTAGTATTTCTCCCCAGGGAAGCCGACCTCATTTAAGAACAGTTGGGAAATCAGAAGGTTATCCACGCCCAAGGCATGGACATGCCAGCAGCTGGAGCAGGTGAAGAAGCTGCCATATGAGCACACTTTGGTCAAGAGTTCAACAATATCATCCAATTCACTGAGGGGGGATTTAATTTAAGATTCTGAGCCCTCTTTGAAGCAGCTGGGAGGACTCGCCCCTCCTGGACCACCAGCTCCATTGTAGACACAGTCGCTTTCAGCTGGGTAGCAAGATAATGCTAAGAAGTTAAACTGCTCCAGTCATTAGCAAAGTGAACATGTACCAGTGGTCTACGTGTCTCAGGCGTTTTTGGAAATGTTACTCAAACTGTAGGTCTAGCGGCAGCATTCACACAGAACTTGAACTGAAATCACAGAATCATAAAATCAGAGAATGGTTTGGGTTGGAAGGGACCACAAGGATCATCTAGTTCCAACCTCCCTGCCAGGGGCAGGGACACCCTCCACTAGACCAGGTTGCCCAAAGCCCCATCCAGTCTGGCCTTGAACACTGCCAGGGAGGGGGCAGCCACAGCTTCTCTGGGCAACCTGTTCCAGTGCCTCACCACCCTCACAGGGAAGAATTTCTTCCTAATATCCAGTCTAAATCTACTCTTTTAGTTTGGCTCTTGTCCTGTCACTACACTCCCTAATAAACAGTCGCTCGCCAGCTTTCCTGTAGGTCCCCTTTAGATGCTGGAAGGCTGCGATTAGGTCTCCCCGGAGAGAAATCAAGCCCTATGGTGAAGGGACAAAAAAAGATTTGCCTAAAAAATTCAACATTTCTAGTCCAAGATCCTTCTGTTTTTGTAAAATGAGTATAAAAAGGCCAGCAACAAAAAAAGAAACATAGATGGGTCAGATCTAGTCCACACACAGTCCTTTCTGCCTCTCCTGGTTCTCCTCTTAAGCAGTCTGCAGTAGGCTTTTATCTATACCACAGTAACTGAACAGAAGCAATGTCGACTTCCTCCACACACTGTTTTACCCAAGTGTTTTAACACTGTTCTGGAAGAGCCTTCTGTAAGAGAGGGGCTGTAGATCAAGTTTCATTCCAGTTAGTTACCTAATCAATACAAATAGAACTAGGACTTAAGACAGAACTCCCGGGAGATCGTAATAATCACCCGCAATTACTTATGAAAGCCAATCAATGACCAAGAGGTTTTATGTGTCATTTATATACCTTAAATCAAACTTCTGAAATTAAACTTTGATTCCCAACACGATTAGATGTTGCAGCACTAAGCAAAACAACTCACGAGCAAGCCCTGCTTCGAAGGCTGACTGCAAGGGCAGTCGAGGATGGAGCCGGGAGAGCACAAGCGGCCCTGAAACACACCAGCAACCGGAGGCGCAACGATAGAGCTGAGACAGTGGATACAGGAACAGGCATAAAAAGAGTGAAATAAGCACCTACAGCTATCTTTACCTCCTGCTCCTTCAGTGAAGCAGGTTACCTTCCAGGGGTTAAATGAAAGATAAGGACAGTAGAAGGCAAGGTTTACAGACCTGGATCTCAACTGCAGTAGGTAAGGGGAAGAGAAGGAGAGAGGAGGAAATTTTACTTCATTATTTCTTCCTTGCTTCTTACTGTGAGCAAGTCTGCAGAAACAGGAGGTTTACCATTTCTGTCAGACTTATCACACAAAATCCATTATGATGGGTGATTAACAAGCTCAGGCCTTCTGTCAAAACGTCACGCGTCCCTCTGTAGCTTTGTTCTGGTATTACCATTACATATTCACTACTATAATTTTTTTAGGTTCTGCCTAGCATAGTTGAATAACTTTGCAGGCAGTGAGATCACAGTTCAAAAAAAGCTGGAAACACGCTCAAGAGGTCATTTATTGAGCTATTTTTACTGTTCTGAAGTCCATACCATGAACAATGACTCATAAGAGTAGCAAGCCAGAGAAGCACGTGCAAACCATACAAGCTTGTTTACTCAGTCATTTGTTTGCACTGATTCATTCACACGTTCCTGGGTGTAAAATCTATGAGACTCAAGAAAAAGCATGAGGGAGAAATTCTGTTTCCCGAAGAGCTTTTCCACCCATCGTGCCCTACTGAGATGGTGGAGGTCACACAAGGCGTGTGGGCAGACACCTCCTATGTCCACTCCTGAGAACCAGAGGCTGGGCTGGCTGGGTGAAGAGCCCCTCCATACCAATGGAGCACACTCCCTCTGGTGGCTTCGCTCAGTGTCGCTTTATCAGCATCCACAACACGGTACAAAGAGCAATTATAACGGAAATTTTCTGTTAGCTTGTTTTAAGTCGTACATAAGCACTGCTTCCCTCTCCCCCTCCTCCGTAGTCCTGACATGATGATAACTTTTGGTGGATCCATGCAATTATTTTGGAGAGGTTTGGCAAAGTTCACCACAGCATGCAGTTACAAAAGCAAGTTAGTTTTTTCAGGTGATACAGTGGCATTATGGACCCGGAAAGCTATTAGAGTAATGAATAGTAAGTATGAATAATAATATCTGCTTCACCTGTGAAATTCTTGTTATGACATTACAAAAGTCTGTCTGCCCATCCTAGCCACATTTTTCTTCAGGCAGGAGGTGAAGAGGAGGCTGGTTTTCTCTGCACGCACTGGTGGTTTTTGCACAGAGCAAGGCTGAAGTTTTGCTACTGTTGCCTTTTGCCTTCATTTCACTGTTCTGCCTTGAGATTATTTTTTTACCCTGTCTGGCAGGTTGCAGTGTGTTCCCATGTCCATATGTTGAAATCAAAACAAACAATATACAGCCAAAACAAAGACACTGAATACTCCCGATTTCTAGTGTATGGCTCATCTATCATAAAAGAGAGTGTTGGTATTTTATGACCTCATATGACAGGAGCAAACTATGTAATTTGAAAAGCAAAATCTCAAACACTCAGAAATACCCACGGACATCTTAACTACCATAGACTTTATTTTTCTTAAGGTTAGGTTGGGGTTAAGATTGAATCTCATAGCTAGTATACAGGTGCCTCATTTTGCCAGGTACAATAATATGAATAAGCACTATTACTTAGACATCTGAAAATACTTGGGTGTAAAAGCCTAAGACAGTGAAACAGTGCGACACCTGAGTTGTAATCAGTATTTTTTCTCAAGGTAAACTGAAACCTATGAACATACTTGACTATCAACATGTCAGCTGTGAACAAATGAAAGTGACGGCACCGAAAGATTAGATAATAGCTCCGTGATTCATATTTAAGAGTGAATAATACTGAAAGAATTTGGGGAATACTCAGAAATATGGGTAAGAGGAAACCACGCAAAAGGCACAGGGATCAGGCTCAGAAAAAAGGGACAGCTGACATGTAAATCTGAATCTGGCTACTGATACCCAAAGCGGCAGGCAAAATGAAAGAAGTATTTGAAAAACTTGGTTTTGCAAGAGAAAACTGGACAGTAAGGGGAGAGAAAGGAGTGCAAGAAATAATTAGACGCTTACGGAGCGCAGACTATGTCACTTCTCCCCACAACTGGCAGCTCTGCTTAAACATTACATATTCCTGTCACACATTTATGAGCATTAAAAAGTGTATGGAGTACAAAAGTCTGGCACCACAGGCAGCAGGGAAAAACTGTACACTAGCAATTAAAAATCCCTGTATTTCCAATTGATTTTATGATAAAGTCAGATGTGCCATAAGACAACTGGTCTCCAGAACTACAGGATATCCAATATGTAATAACCATATATAGTAATACTCGCTACTGCTAATTCATTTCATCTTCCTTGCCTTGACTCTTGTCAAGTCCCTGAGACAAAACTATCTATGTAAGGCAGATGGCTTCTTTTGTTCCAGTCTTACTTTCTGCCTTACCACATTGTTCCTAAGACACCACATTATCTTTAAAACACGTACAAAATTGAAATCATGTCAGATTCTGTTACTGTCCTAAAGCCAACATTTTAATACCATGCTATCAGTTCTATATTTAATACCAAAACGGTAGCGGTACCTCTTCTGCAAAGTTAGTTTTCTTGTCAAGCATTTCTCGTAACGTCTGAAGAATTTTAATGCAGAGCTTTTCTTCTTTCTCCATTAGCTTCTTTGTGTGATTAATCAACCTTAAAATAAAATATTAAACCTTAAAGAGCATTGCACACTGTTGCTAAGCCACACAACAATTTCTTTATGCAAAAATTGCCTGTCACTATATTTTTCCTCAAGGAAAGGAAACAAAAGTAGACAAGAGAAATCATAATTAAAAAGGAAATGGGACTTCCCAGGTGTTGTGAGCTTTTTGTGTCAATTTGCATATCTTACTGCCCATACAAAAGGCAGAATTCTGCATCCGCTTTTTACGAGTGCTTCCAGATGAAGATCCAAACTTGCTTGGTATTTCATCGTTTCTTTATTTAAAAGTAGTCATGTATTTATTTTAACCTTTATTTAAAGGTAAGCAATATTCAGCATACATCTTGCAAACTTTAAAAGCTACGACCTTTACACCTTTCAACCTTGACGAATATATATAATTAGCAAATGGCATCCAGCCAAAAGGGTCCCCAAACACCTTCTACGGAAGCATTCAGAAAAGCAGGTATTTGGCTGAAACATAACCATTGCTTACATTCACACAACATCTTTACAGGACTGTTTCAAGTCAGAAAGTAAGGTACATTTCTGACTCCAGCTAGGACCACGATGGGACTTTGTGTTTCAGTCATCTTAAGGCAGAAGCAGTAGAGCAAGTCCTTACATTGGTTCGCCTCATTGCTGGAGAAAGGTTTGTGAGACCAGAAGGGAGGAGGAGATCTGCAGGTCTTGGACAGGGTTGGGATTTTTTTCCCTATCAGTACCAGTGCTGGGTTATGGTGGATAGAACAGTGCTCATCAAATTATGGCCTAGGATCAGCAACGGCACTGTGGCCACCAACAGACACTGAAAGATGGCACCAT
Organism: Psophia crepitans; assembly: GCA_013399095.1. Classification (NCBI taxonomy): domain Eukaryota; kingdom Metazoa; phylum Chordata; class Aves; order Gruiformes; family Psophiidae; genus Psophia; species Psophia crepitans. Next base: position 199,906 of record VWZZ01008229.1, read on the forward strand.
TAATGGTCCCGAATCACAAACAGCCACCAAAAACAGGGCTGGGAGGGATGACACCGCATCATCGAGACCAGCGCTCCGTAACCCAGCAGAACCGATTGTATTCAGATCACTGCTCAGTTAGTGCACTGATGACACCCTGGGGGCAGCAGAGACGCCGTGCAGGAATCGCCCATTGTCATGGTCACCAATTTCATGAGCTATGAGTCCAAAACAAGGCAGCTCTCAGGCCTGCAGTACTAACAATATTTTTAAAGAGTTACACCTTTTATCCTGGGATTCCTGCATAGCTCTGCAGAGCATTCCTTTGCCATGGAAGTTAATTAAATAAAACAGAAAACTATTTATTGCATTACACGGGCCACATCCAGCAGCCCTTGACTGGATTTGACTTTGAAAGGAGTTTGGACATCCTTGGAGGGGATGGGATGGGAAAAGCTCAAAACTTAACTTACTTTTTCCAAACATACATTGTTATAACACTACCTCTGCAGAATATGCAAAAAGCCAAGGAGTCAGGAGAGCTGCCAAGTGCATTCATTTCCCCCAAGTTACCTCTCTTTAAATTATAGTTTCTCAAGGGCAGCAAGGATATCTCACTTGAAGACTTAATAAAAAAATTGCAAGACTATTCCAATGCACAGACTGCAAATAAAACGTCTAATAATTCAAGACCAGGTAGGGGTGCCAGTGAAATGTATTTTTAAAAGAGCTGTTGGCATTTTAAAATAAAAATCAAAAGATTTATTTGCTTTACAAAAAAAATAATCTAGCCCTGAGCACCCCACCTTGCCTCACTACGAATTCTTGAAAATTCTATCATGGAAAGCCTTAGTTTCTGCTGTACATTTGGAGAAACATTGTAGGGAAAATAGCCCGTTAAGAAAACAGAAGTAGGTTGAGCCCATCAGAGTTTTAACAAGCTAGTAACATTCAGTTTCTAGGCAGGCAAGGCAAGCAACCTCTCTCTCTACAGCTCTCCAGACTCCTAAACTGCTGAGAAACATAAAACATGCGGCAACAGACCTCAGTTTAAGCTTTCAGTATGAACTCAGACACCTACATGCTTAAGTCGTTGAAAATCAGAGGTAAGTCTGTTGAAAATTTTAACTCCCTGACATCTTTTCCAAAGAAGTACATAGGCCTTCTCCTTACACCACTTACTTGGACATGAAAGCACCACATCTTATTCTGGCATCGCTCCCCTCAGGAAAAAGAAGTTCTGGACTATGCAGCACATCGACCAGCACCGAGAATTCAGCTTGCATCATGGGCGTGAACTGTTGCTCCAAGGAGGACACTACATCCTAGGGAAAAGGAAGAAAAATGTCATTCATAACTCTGTCTGGACAAGAAAACTAGAAGAACATTGCCATGGAGTTGCACAATACTGTGCCATGGGCTATTCAACCCATTCTGACAGCGAGCAGCAAGAGCGCATATTAGCCCAGATGACAGCAAAGCAACCTCATGCCTTTCTTCATGCCAGTCCTCCAGGAGGTTAAGATGTCCGGTATTATCTACCTTGCTGTTCAGTCTCAAACTTCTCCTCTGCAGTAATGCCCACAAAACACTCATCAACAGTCAAGATGGTGGTGTGCTGCAACATCACCCGAAGTGTTGCTTCCTTGGTATTTAGGGCTCCTCCATTTGACTGGGTCCTGCTGTTCCCTTATTTCATAAACTCCTGATGTCATTTAACTACTACATGCACAAGGTGATCTTCACCTTACAGGTATTCTCTAGTGACACAATTCTAACGTAATAGCTCGTAAAACCCCCAGTACCTCCTCTCCAGCCGAAACAGGACATGCAGCCATAGAATCACGGAATGGTTTGGGTTGGAAGGGACCACAAGGATCATCTAGTTCCAACCCCCCTGCCATGGGCAGGGACACCCTCCACTAGACCAGGTTGCCCAAAGCCCCATCCAACCTGTCCTTCAACACTGCCAGGAATGGGGCCTCCACAGCATTTCTGGGCAACCTGTTCCAGTGCCTCACCACCCTCACAGGGAAGAATTTCTTCCTAATATCTAATCTAAATCTCCCCTCTTTTAGATTAAACCCATTACCCCTTGTCCTGTCACTATACTCCTTAAGAAACAGCCCCTCGACAGCTTTCCTGTAGGTCCCCTTTAGGTATTGGAAGGCTGCAATTAGGTCTCCCATGAATCTCCTGCATGAAGAGGCAGAAAGGAGATCCCTCTCTGTGAACCACTTTGGAGAAAAGAACATACTTCCTACCCCTCTCTATTGACTTGTATAGGAGCCAAATTCAGATCGTGGATTGAAAGGCCACGCCATTGGCTTCACTTGGAAGAGACACCAGAGAAGGGCTGAGACCTCTGCTCCCCCCACCTAGAAGTGCAATGGTCGCTGCCATCCAGCACTAAAAACACGATGAGCCTATCTCCAATGTTTCCTAAATCTGGCACATCTTAGATAAACACGGTGCCACAAATACTGCCCAAGCCATTTGCTCTTTCTGTACCTGTAGTTTTTCTATGATATTCCTGTAGTCCCAAGCAGGGCCACCAAGAGCTTCTTTAAAACGAGGTCCACTGCGGGCTGACATTCTCCACCCCATGGCTGCCCTCTGCACCATGTTAGAGTGACTCTTCATGAACAAGGTGTTGACCTGGCTGTCCAAATCCACTGGAATTGCAATCCCACGGTTCTTGGCTTTAAAAGGAAGAAAAAATAATTAAGAAATTTACAGTGGCAAAAGCTTGAAAATCTTACAAAGATCATGGCAAGCAAAATCCCGAAACCCTTGAAGTTAAGGGGCTGGGGGGGTCTCACTTCAACAGGTTTTAAAAGTAAGGATAAAAATCTAAGCTGGTAGAAATCAGCTGTTATCTAGTTAAAGAAAGCAAGCTGTACCACTTTAAATGAGATGAGGATAATTTTCAGTATACATTTTTGTAGGTACAGATGTTAATTTTTTAAGAACGGAATAATTTTTTACTAACTTTAAAAAAAACAGATCCAGAGATATTAATGAGTAAGAGTATGTTTTACTCTATTCAGAAGTAAATTCAAAAATTCTTTCTAGTGGGCATATGCACATTTAGCCAATTTATCCAAAGCGCAATTTGTTGCTTTTCTGTGTACATCTCTTGTGAAGACCTTGAGAAACCAAATGCATACAAACTAAATTTGAAAAAGACTCTCTCCTATCCTCTCTCCCTTCAGTTTCCTATGCAGCCAAGGTTGTTAAACCACGGGGTTTCTGTAGGCCGCTGCAATATAAGCAATAGTTAATGAACATGTGATAGTTTAACTGATAGCTAAACAAATTTAACCAATAATAGTCTAAAAAAAATCCCTTTTTTCTGGACTTGAGGGGCAGGAAGTAAGAAAAGAGAGACAATCAGAGAAAAAAAAGCCTGAGGGAAGACTTGCCTGAATTCTTACAGGCATCCACTATTAAACTACTATTGCACCCTGAACTGTTGTTTGAAAAGGAAGTTTGAAAGACAATGTTAGAGGCTATCTGCCCTGTTCACCATGAAAATCTTTGTGTTAGCTGCAGCTCTCCATTCCACTGGAGATCGCAGTGACATTCTTCTATGGCTCAGCATGACTTGTCTGAAATTCAACAAATAAACACGAGATCGATGCAGCAATATCTCTGTTTGAAAGATAGGTCACATTCTGGTGATTAGGCTCTGTATCCTGTCATTTCTCTTGATTTCCACGGCACGGTTTATGTTTAATAAAAACTCCGAAGTAAAATGCAGAAGCAGTTCTAGTTCATTTGTTATAATGACTAACAACAACAATTAATTTTTCAGATTTGCATATTGAAACAAAGTGAATGTTTAAAAAAGCATCAGCCCATATTACAGTTCTGCACAACGTTTCTCTGAGGCACGTCCCCACCATCCTGCACCAACACGCACACTTTCCACAGTAGCCGAAGGCATCAAAAATATTCCATTCCTGCCTCCCCGTTCTTAAAACATATACAACTTTTAAGTCCTGAACTTGTGAAGTCAACAGATGCCCTTCTTTGCTAAACAGCCTATGCATCAAACCCCACAGGAGTACGTGCAAGCAGAGTCAGGCATACCGCTCTGACGAATGAAGGCTCGTGTGCTGCCAAGCGCGGTGAGTCACAGATCCCAGGCAGAAACTTTCTCTTCCCCCAAATACTATATTTTAATGGCAGCACTTATTATAAGCCTAAATTTGGCTGTGACACCTCAACCTCCTATCTCACAGATTACGGCAAGAGTGCTCAGTCACCTGTGTCCTCATATCTTTAACAGCTCCTGCGGGTGCAGGGCACCCTCCTCTCTTCCCACTGCAAGGGTGTATCCTGAGGCAGGACCAGGGCCTCCACCTGCGGGTTAGGCTGTTTAACTGGGGTGGAAGACAGATCTCTTATCCTATTTCTGGTAGGCACCTTCTTTTAAACAGTTTGCCATAGGGAATAAAAAAACTAATTTATTAGGTCAAGACAGGAAGACAGTCGTATATGAATCCTCAGCAGCAGATGTACGGCATTTTCCACACTGGTAATTGACTTTTCCTTTCCACTCTCTACTTGTTTTGAAGGCAAGGTTCCTGACTATCATCAGGAAAATACCATGTATGGCCGGCCATTATTTCTAATGACTGTTTTTCCATATTATTTGACTGAGTTATTTTTCAAAACACATTTGCCCTGTTGCTGCTTACTTTCGTACAGAAGTCCATTAAACATCTGCCAGTGTGGGTAGGGTGCTGCAGCCCATTAATCCAATTTATTGTGCCCTAATGTCAATCACTGGAATGTTATCGGACAATGCTCACTTCTCAATTAAGCGGTATGTATGCAGAATCCTGATATATCCAGGAATAAATTTAGCAATGGGGAGCATGCTGTTCAGAGGAAAAGCCAGACTTCTGCAGTCCTACAGATGCCATTTGAAGCTAACAACTTCCATCAGTGTCTGCAGAGCAGTCAAGGACTATGATTGTTCAAAGAGTTGCAGCTAATTAAAACTATCACAAAGAAAACCAGAGAGAGAAGAAAAAAAAAATACTCCTTTGTTTTGAACACTTCTTATATGTATAATTCCATTTGTAATTAAGACTTGTATTGGTTGTCAAAGGGCACTGTTGAAGTCTAAGCTATAAACAAAGCCTTTGTCTTCTTATTTCTTTGCAGCTTGTAGAAAGTTTATCTTTCATTTGTTTCACATTTCATTATTTAAAACAACATGAAACATATTTTTACATTTCAGAAAGCTGATGAACAAATGTGAACATAAATATTTATTTTTAATTTAGGTGTTGTAGGCTGCTTTCCTCTTCAAAATGTGTCAATCTCCCTTAAAGTATGAACATAAAATATTTAAAAGCATGTTTATTTTTGTTCCACTTAGAAATACTTTTGGACAGCACTCAAACTTGCAAAGTAGGGTTAGAACTGGTAGACAAAGAAGCCAGAGGCAGGTAAAATTCTGTCTTTCTATCATGTGACTAGTGAACTTGGGGGGGAAAAGCATGCTACGTGGCTATACGTAAACTGGTACCGTAGGTATCTAGCAGGACCCTTACCACGACGGACTACAACATGTCTGCAGCTAAGGTAAATTCTGCCTTGCAGTGGAGGGCAAAGCACAGGCTTTTTTATATAAATATATATACACACACACACACACATATATATAAAAAATGTATGTATATAAATATATACACACACACACAGAGCCCAACTCCTACCTAGGGCACCTGGCACAGGGCTAATTACACCCTGAACACACTATGCTGTTTTGCCAATGTCAGAGGAAACACGATTTGCCGGGAAATCCTTTGCACAGCTAATTCCCAATCTGCTGCTCGCAATTATGCTGTCAGCAACAGCCACACTTGAGCCGAGCCAAGCCAGCAGACGGTGCCCGTGGAAATAATAAGCAACAACAGTGCCGCCAACGCGTCCAGGTCACAGTAACACGTTCTGCTCTGTGCTGGATGGCTCTGCGTGTATCCAGTGCATCAGCAGCCTTCCTCTCCTTTACTGGTTAAACTATGAAAAAGTACTCTGAGGTGGGGACTCAAAAGAAAAGGGCAACATTAATGTCAGGAATCAAGTAGCTAAAAATCAAGCCGGTCTACGAGTGAGCTGGACTCCACCAAAGCCCCAAGAGCATAGTCCAGCTGCTAACGGAAGGGCTGGAATGGGCTGAGATGGATTTTGTGAAATTACCTGCATGCAGTTCTCTTCACGGAAGCACAGAAATTGGGAGTAAAAGGACCTATTTCAGGAATGCTTGCTGAAGCACTGCCCTTTCACTACACTGCCTACCTGAGCTGTAGGATCAGTTTAGCACTAAGGATTTCCATGAAGCCACCCTTGCCTGTAATCTTCCTTGGAAGTCCATTCTTCAGAGTAATCTAGCTTGCCACCCAGTTCTCTCTAATTTAAACTTTCACTCCATAAGCTTTTGTTGTATATACAAAATACAACAGTACTTAGTGGCTTCAAAGCCACTAAATTTAGTACACTTTGCACTACCCTAAGCCATCCCTGGTGTGGATTTTCCAGGGGACACGCAGGCATTTTACCCCTTAGAACGCCTCAAGGAGGAGTGTGACAGGCAATCTGGGTCACCAAAAAGCCACAGCTCTACCTGGCTGTGAAGTCTTTACTCTCCTCACCATTTACGCCCTTCTGGTAGTTGCAGACAACTATATCACGTTCTCCCACACCTCCCAGTTGTCACTTAACGGAGCGATGCATATTTAGTTCAATTAATTTTGCTCCGTAAATCAGTCTCTCCAGCTCCTTAATCATTTACTGACTGCTTAACAAATGCATTTGGATGGAGAGACACTAATGCTAGCAACAGCAAGACTTTTTAAGGGAAATAAAAGCTTTGTGTAGACAAGACACAAGCCTGCCAATCTTGTACCCTTCACTTGGATGTTTTTTTCCTAACAGAAAATCTACGCTAAAATATTTATCAGTCTGTAAAAAGATCATCATTGAATTTTTCTTGCAATTAGGGAAACACAAACAGTTAAAATAGAATAAAATATGTGCTTCATCTGAAATGTATTCTTCTTGCTGTCAAAAAAGTAACAACGGGGTAATTATTTTATTTGAACTAAAAATTGAAAATGAAGGTCTAGCTTTTTATAAAATAGAAAAAAGATTTTAAAACTCAAATGGGAAGTGAAATCAAGTATTTTTGGGGCTGAAAAAATTCTTACAGGAAACTTCATCTATATGGACATTAAAATATGCACGATAATTCCCAAGAAGTAATAAACGCAACCTAGATTTTATGTTTAATGTTCCCTGTTTGTAATTTGTCAGGGAAACGGCTTTAGAAGGCATAAAAGCATGGTCAAGAAGCACCCAGAGGAGAGGGTTTTTGATTCTGTACAAAGTGGTATTGGTGAGCTGAAATTGGTGAATAAAACTCAGCTAGAAAGGACTTCACTACTCCTTCAGACCATCTGCTGTTACATACAACCCATATCTTTTGAAAAATGTATCGAGCCCCACTTAAAATGAAGCTAGCTTTTCTGCCATCCTTCCTCCCTCCATTTTCTCTTCGCCCGTTGACCAAGGACATCCTTCCAAAGTTGGTCCCAAAACTCTGATTTATGATCTAAATTTTTTTAGGTTACTTACAACCTAGCATAATTTATGTCTGCTTGTTTTTTGGACCAGCCCTGTCCTTTAGCTTAAATGTCTCTTCTTTGTGACTACTTATCTTCGTAAGTACTTGTTTTGCTAGGCAAAACAGGTGGGGCTCCTGGAGTCCCTTTCTTGTAATACAGTTCTCCTTTCCCCCAACCATCACAGCAGTACTTCCTCCGTACCTGTTCCAGTTTAGAGCTTATGAAACAGCAATCTTACAGCACTCGCCTCCCATTCTGTAGGATTCTTCTTTTGCTTCTCCTGCACAGCATCCTAGAGCATAATCTGATAATGACTAATGTAATCTGGTTTGCTAACAGGTTGTTTTTAGACGGGTCTGCCTAGAGAAACACTCTAACAAAACGCAGGTTCCTATCTGCCACTGTTTACTCGTCTGGGAAATTCCAGTTATTTCATTATTGGTGGTAACAGCACAGCCATACACATACTACCTCCCTGGGATACACACACAGCATCAGAGGGAAGATGCAATTCGTAAAAACGTAAGGGAGAAGGCTAATGGTACTACAGAGACAAGAGTACAATACAACTGGCTTCACCCTCGTAACAGAAAGCTGATGCTCAGGGGTGAAGATATAAGAATCATCACTTAATTAAGAAGGAAAGAGTTCTTTGCGTGGGTCCTGAAAGACTGGTCACCCCTGGGAGAAAGACCCTGCTCCAATACCGTGTAAAATACACAATCCAGATTTTTAGTTCTGAAGGCAGGTGATTTTGCCCAATTTTACCATTTGCAAAGACAGTAGATGGTTTAAAATGCAAACTCCGAGACTGGCCTCCACCCTTCTCAATCTTGCAAAGATTATAAATTGTAGGAACTGAAAGTCCTTTGATAATGAATTCATTTGAAACAAATTAAACCATTAAATATCTTAGTCCTTCTGTTTTCACAAAGATCAGGGGACCTTTTAAGCGTTTTTCCTTTGTAGCTATTTTACCAGTGAGATGGAAACTGTTTTGATAATTCATTTTTTGGGTTATATTTTCGAGCAAAAGCTCAGCCCTATGTAACAACTGAGAATAAGCAAGTGATATATGTATAATGTGTTAATTCACATTACTGTGATAACCCCTATGGACAGGACACATTCATACACATCTATTATTTCATAAGTGAGTCTATTCCTGCCAAGTAGCCAAACGTTTACTGGGCAATAAAAACCTGAAGCACGTTGGTATCTGTGTGTTCCAAATCTCTTGGAGCCACAGAGGGGTCTGCTGAAGAAGAGAAGCAAACCTCTGTGCTTCTTGCTGAACTGGAGGCAGACAACTGCCTGGAGACAAAGCAGCAAGTGAAGCTTGAAAACCCTGTGAAGCTTCAAAAGCTTATGAAGCTTTTCCCTAGTGGTCAAGCAGAGTTGAAGTACCAGGGTTATAAGAAATTAACTTCTGCAACATATCCTTTTGTTGACCTGGAAGATAATGCACATTCTTACATTGCTCGTAAGAAGACAGATGTAATGATCTTAAGCTCTTGAGGCAATACTTACATCCACCTGCCAGCAACAAACTAGTAAGCACTGAGCAGAATGTATGTTGCTTGAACTTGCTCTGAAATGGGTCTTTAAAAAGTGCATTATTACATGGATCTTTGATATCTAGGGAAATCTGTGTATGATCTTTCTTCCTCCTGAGATTCATTTCTAAATCCAAGGCTATGACACACACACACAAAAAATCATGTTTTGTTCTTTCAACTCTATACTACATTTATTTTCCATAAAAAGTCTTTGGTCCCTGCTGTAAATCTGTCCAATACTCTGTCTCTCTGATATAGGCAAAATCTTTCTAGAGCTGCTTTTTTTTTTTTTTTTTAAACCCTGCTGTGAAACATGAAGGCCTTAACATTAAAGCTGTCAGACTCTCAAGTCAAAAAAAAAAAAAAAAAAGCACAGAACAGTGCTCATAGATGCCTAGCCAAAATTCAAACCTAGTCCACATACACAGCCAGCAAAAGAGCCAAAAAAAAAAGGCTGCTCTGTTTGTATTGTGGAAGAAACCTCTGACTTCTGAAAGAGAAGGACGATTTTGTGTGATGGAACACACAAGAGAGAAAGGCGCTGGGCACATGCTGTAATCCCAAAAGGGCCCCGATTTTAAAAGCCGCTGGTACCCCCAGCTGGGGCAGTTTTTCCAAAGCTTTCAGCAGAGCAGAGCAGGCCTACTCAATTTGCCAAGAAAAGACAAGTTTGGCACCATGCCTAAGAATACTGAGTATCACCGGTGGCTAAAATCTCCGCTAGCCAGCCAAACTTTTGCACAGGGGTGTTTGTTAAGAACTCTGGTTCCACTTCTTCTCCAGTTAAGGTGCTCTTTGGGGAAACCCCCCTCACTATACTCCCTTTCTGCACTGTCAAAATAAAACACCAAACAAAACCATGTGGCAATTCGCTAACACAACACAGTAAGATTTTACCATGCTCGACACTGGCATTAGTGATGAATCCTTAAACAGTTACTACGCTACAAGGAAATCGGCAACGTGCACCCTAACACGTGCTTTCGGGGGCCGGCTCTGATGCTGCCGCACCCGTGGCACCCCAGGCGATGCACAGATGAAGTCCCAGAGGCAGAGAGGGGCGATGGCCTTCACCAGCAGCTCCGCTCCACTCTGCCATGCCTGAGAGTGCCCCGGGCATGGCTGGGGTCCCGTGGGTGGAAAGCCACAGTAGCAAGAAGGTTGGACTCGCAGGACAGCATAAGAGTATACTTATAAAAAAAAAAAACAAAAAACAACCCACAAAACACAACTGTAAACCATCTCCATAAAACAGAAAAAGGAATGAAAGAAACGACTACAGGAGAGGTAGAAATTAAATTCACCACCTAGGGAACAAAGTCACATACCTGAAGAAAACACCAGACATCAGCCATGCCTTGCATTTGGGCTTTCCCCTTGGCTCACCCAGGAAGAAGAGGGACACACAACCTACCAAAGACCACCAGCCCTTGCACACGCTGGTGCAGCTAGCCAAGAGGCTGGATCTGCCAGCCCAGTAAGGTGAGCCATGCTGCTGCTGTGGGGATGAGTTCAACTTGGCTGCCTTGGCAATACACTCGGGTGTCTCCAACCACCCTCATCTCAGTGAGATAACACAGCTACCTCTCTGAGCTAGAATTCGATTTTATGTGTAGCTCTACACAAATGAAGGCACTGAGCTGTCTAGAAGCATGAATAGGGCATGCTCAGTCTCAAAAATACTTTCACCTGTCCTACTACTTCCCCCTTTCCCCAGACTCTCAAAGGAAGTAATTTATTGATGACTCTTTCCAGAACTGCCAGAGAAGAGCAGGGATCTAAGTGTTAAAATACACAAACAAGGATTTGTAAGGCTAGAGCTTTATTTCATAAAAACACAGAATATCCCAAGTTGGAAGAGACTGATAAGGATCATCACGTCCAACTCCTGGCTCCACACAGGACCAGCTCAATCAGAGCAGATGACTGAGAGCATTGGCCAGATACTTCCTGAACTCAGCCAAGTTCGGTGTGGTGACCACTGCCCTGGGGAGCCTGTTCCAGTGCCCCACCACTCTTCTGGGTGAAGAACCTTTTCCTGATCGCCAACCTAAAGCTCTCCTGATGCAGCTTCACGCCATTCCCTCAGGTCCTATCACTGGTTACCAGAGGGAGGAGATCAGCACCTGCCCCTTCGCTCCGCCTCCTGAGGAAGCTGTAGGCCACCATGAGGTCTCCCCTCAGTCTCCTCTTCTCCACGCTGAACAAGCCAATGGACTTCAGCCTCCCCTCATACATCTTCCCCTCTAGATCCTTCACCATCTTCGTTGCCCTCCTTTGGACACTCTACCATAGTTTTATGTCCTTTCTGTACTGTGGCGCCCAAAACTGCACACAGTACTTGAGGTGAGGCCGCACCAGCGCAGTGTAGAGTGGGACAATCACTTCCCTGGACCGGCTGGCAATGCTTGTGCTTGATGCATTCCAGGATACAGTTGGCCTTCCTGGCAGCCTGGGCACACTGTTGGCTCATGTTCAACTTGCTGTCGACTAGGACCCCCAAGTCCCTCTCACCATGGCTGGCCTCCAGCATCTCATCCCCCAGTCTGTATGTACAGCCAGGGCTGCCCCTTCCCAGGTGCAGAATCCGGCACTTGCTCTTGTTAAACTTCATGTGGTTGGTGCTTGCCCAGCTCTCTAATCCATCCAGATCTCCCTGCAAGGCCTCTCCACCCTCGATGGAACCAACAGCTCCTCCCAATTTGGTATCATCTGCAGACTTGCTCACAGCACCTTCTAGTCCTATATCCAAGTTGTTTACGAGAACATTAAAAAGAACTGGCTCTAAAATGGAGCCCTGGGGAACCCCACTAGTGACTGGCCACGAGCCTGATGTAACCCCGTTTACCGTAAGTCTTTAGGCCCACCCCATCAGCCAGTTGCTCACCCACTGCATTATGTTTTTGTCAAACTGTGTGCCAGACATTTTGTCCAGGAGGATGCTGTGAGAGACAGTATCAGAAGCTTTACTGAAATAAAAAAAAATAACATCAACTGGCTTCCCTTGGTCAACTAGATGGGTGACCTTATCATAAAAGGAAACTAAATTTGTTAAACAGGACCTTCCTCTCACGAACCCACATTGGCTGTGACCAGTGACTGCGTTGTCCTTCAGGTGTTTTTTGATAACTCCCAGCATAATTTTGCCCATAATTTTACCAGGCACTGAAGTGAGACTGACAGGCCTGGAATTACCAAGGTCTTCTTTCTTGCCCTTCTTGAAAACTGGAACAACGTTTGCCAGGTTCCAGTCATCTGGGACCTCTCCGGATTCCCAAGACTGTTGAAAAATAATTGAGAAAGGTCTTGCAATGACATCAGCCAGCTCTCTGAGCACCCTGGGATGAATCCCATCAGGCCTCATGGACTTGTACGCATCCAGGTGGAGCAGCAAGTCCTGCTCAAGTTCGGGGTCAGCTGGGAGTTTATTTTCTGCAGCTTGCGGCATCTGGGGTCCCAGAGCCTGTCATCGGTGTTGAATACAGAGGTGAAGAAGGCATTAAACGTCTATGCTTTGTCTATGTCCCTGTTTGTAAGGAGACCATTCTCATTGAGTAATGAGCCAATATTCTCTCTGGTCCTTCTTTTGTTATTAACGTATTTTAAAAAGCCCTTTTTATTGTCCCCCACAGTACTGGCCAGCTTCAGCTCTAACTGAGCTCTCTCGATTTGAGACTGTAGTAGCTGTAGCATAAAGGAAATAACATATCCTCAACTTCCAAAGTTCTCTTGCCAGATGGATCCATAATTAAATCATTCGCACAACAAATAAAACAATTGAAGGTTCCTAAGTTTTTAGGTAACTGCTTATTCTCATTCACACAAAAATTTAATGAGATGTTTTGGTTAAAATGCTAAATGATACTCCCGTAAAGCTATTCCAGAATCTAAATTCAGAGTCGATTGTTACCATGCCACAAATGCTGCATGTGGTTAAGGGACCCTGTCATATTGTTTTTTCATTATTTATTAAAACTTTTTAAAAATTGTATCAGCAATAGAATTTAGCCAGTTTCTGTATATCTCTGCCGCTACTCAGATTCCATTCACAATGAGAAGAACCTTATTCTACAAGTAATCAGAATGACTGACTTTTAGAAATACACTGAATAATCTTTTTTTCTGTCATGGCAGAAGACTTTAAAATTGTATTCACAGAACTTTAACTTAAGAATGAACTTTTGCCAGTCTTAGTTACATACTGGCAAAGAATCTTTTTTATTTTAGGATAAGAAGTTTTAAATCTTCCACTTTAACATGGTATTTGAATTTCTTTGAAAGCATGTAACTTCTTAGCTGCCCTGAGGACCAAATTTGGTCTTGGTGCCAGTGCAAGGCAATATTCCCCTGACAAAGCTGACCGTGTAACAGCAGTAAATGAGTGGGCCTGACAGTGAGGAGTAAGTAGAGAAGCTATGGAGTGGCACAGTTGTGGTTTCCATCCCCAACTCCCTGATGGCACAAAACCTGAACAAGCCCAGGACTGTGACTGACGATAACGAATGCATCTCCCAGGATGTGAGGGGAAAAATGATGGGTGTTCTCCCATGCACAATTGCTGTGCATCGCTGCTTACAACAGCTTGTGCAGATGTACCCCAGCACGACTAGAAATGCCCAGGTTTTCCCATAGCTTACGTTGTGTATTTATATCATAACTTGCTTGAGGTAAGTTCAACCAGAGCTCACCTCTCTGACCGACAGGTTTCACCTAGCAAACCTATTTGATGGAACAGATTTGAATGGGTTATAAAAGGAGGCAGAATTTAGCCTCAGAAACCGTGATTTCTGAAATCAGCACCGTCACAGCTGCAGGATGGTAGAGGCAAATTAAAACTGTTCAACCTCAAGTAAGTTCTGACCTTATACCACAGAGAACAGTCATGAAAGTAAAACCTGTCACCTACCCACTTCAGCCAAGGTCTTGATACATGACTCCACTGAGGCTTTCTGTGTTGGGTTTGGCCAGGTACAGTTGTAAATTCTAAAAGCAGACTGCAGCAGCTGAATAAAAACAGGCTGGTGCGTCTGCAAACAAAAAGACAAACATGGAATTTTACTCTTTAGAATCTCCTCACAACTGCCCTAGGGTTCAACACAATATAAACCACATGCAAGGGATTTTTAGCTTGTAGACTCAGGTTACAATTCCATTAAATTCTCTTTGCTCTTCAGGACTGGAAGGAACAGCAATCAATGCTGCACCTCTAATAAGGCCAAATCATGCACTTTTTCTTCAGATCACCACTGATATCAAGCAAACACAGTACAGAGCAGAAGGATGGAGGAGTCTTCCCAGTTCTTGTGTATGTATCCCTTTTGCCACAGGGCACATTTTTCTCATACAAATAAAAAAGACAGATCATTACTCCGCAATGATACCCCCCTCCAATGAATTCACAAGGGCCAGGAGTAAATCTGACCATATTGAGTTGCCTACTGGTTCAGAGCTGTAAGTGATAAAAATAAAGAGTAACTGTTCTAAAGAGGAATTAAGCTGCTAGCCAGTGGCATGAGAGGGGACAGAGAAATTAAAAGAAGATGTAAAGATAGTGCATTCTTATCTGGGTAGCAGAAAGTATCTCATTAATGGTCTAAATTACATATTTGTCTGTGTCTCTTTTCCTTACCTGGAGGCTGGTGCTGTTATCTGAAAATGGCGAATTGAAGAAGCCACTCACAATGTTCATTACAGGCTCAGTGACATATTTCTCCAGAGATGTGTCTGCATGTTTACGATCCGTGGTCGTGTTACAAACCTAGAGGGAAGAAGGAGGAAACAATGAGATTTACTTCTTTTAAATAAGCAAGATTTGTTATTTTGTATTTATTACAACATACATAATATTTCTTACTAATACAAAACCAAATTATTTTTATATACCATCTCTCAGGGATAACTATGTTAAGAGTTCAAGCTGTATTTGTGATAGCTTATCTTTCTTCTTCGAGGTCCATGTTGTCTTTTGAATACCTTCCCTTCTGAACTAGCTCTTTCTAGTTGGCTGTCTATTCTTTCCCACACCATGAAAAAAGATCCCCCTAAATCACGTTACACATTTAGAGAATCACAGAATGGTTTGGATTGGAAGGGACCGCAGAGATCATCTAGTTCCAACGCCCCTGCCATGGGCAGGGATACCCTTCACTAGACCAGGTGGCCCAAAGTCCATCCCATGCCAGGGAGGGGGCAGCCACAGCTTCTCTGGGCAACCTGTTTCAGTGCCTCACCACCCTCACAGGGAAGAAATTCTTCCTAACATCTAATCTAAATCTCCTCTCTTTTACTTTAAGATTAGACAGATACAAGAAGAAAATGGGCCTTTGCTCCATCGTGGGGCTGGTTGGAAGAGGCGTTAGAGACAGATGAGATATAAACACCT
The DNA here is from genome assembly GCA_013399095.1 of Psophia crepitans. Taxonomy (NCBI): domain Eukaryota; kingdom Metazoa; phylum Chordata; class Aves; order Gruiformes; family Psophiidae; genus Psophia; species Psophia crepitans. The sequence continues at coordinate 215,469 of VWZZ01008229.1, forward strand.
TAGGTTAGAAAAATTTCATGTGACGTTTAACTTTTCTCTACAAACAACCACCACAAATGGGTGGCAAAGGTAAAGCTCATTTGCAGGAAAAATGTTAAACAAAGAGGGAAAGAAAGGAAATAGCATAGTCAATACCAACAGCCTTAGGATTGTAAACTGAAAGACAGGCAGCATTACTTAGCAAAGCCACATGGGGAAAATACAAAAGACAAGCTAAAAACAATGAAAGAAGAGAATGGATGGTACTGGGACAAATCTGGAGCACAGAAGGATGATTAAATGGTGGGAGGATTTGTACAAAAGATTCCTGAAGACACCCTTTGGTACAACACTAAAAGTTTGTTGCTGCGTAAAGATGTCATGCTTAAAGAAAGAAAAAAAATCCTGGGGTGGATTGCATCCCTCAGTATTTCTTTTATTTCTTTATTTCTTTTCAACATCTGTGGACACCTATACAGAATCATTCTGACTTTGTATATGTCAGTGGAAACAGTACTAAGAGGAGTCCACAGAGCACCAAACATGGTAAGAAAGGCAAGACACTCATACCACCTCTTTAACAGCTTTAAATAAGGACTTCTAGTCATGTTTAACAGGAAATGAAAGGCAAAGATAGGGGAATCTATGTGAACGCAGAATTTTTTTTGTTTATAGGATTCTGGGGTAGCCTTCACATTACTATTTGAGCATTTAGCACACAATCATGAACTGTGCCGTACGTACTCACCATTACATTGCTTTACGGATGAGGAACTGAAGTCCAGAGAAGCTGAGTGAACTGCTTAAGGTCACAGAGAAAAGTTGGTGACAGAAGCGGAAAGGTAACGCACAGCACCTGAATCTCACACAGGGCAGACATGCTCTAATTGCACCACTGTCACTGTCATACTTGGACACCACAAGACAGCAATTCCACCCGGAGCATTTTGAGGACAGTTACTGACGTGACATCCAAAAACACCCACGTTCAGGGGAAGATACAGCTCACGGGAACACCAGAGCATTTTGAGTGCAACACACAAGCACTGTCATACGGTAGGCAGAGGAATAACCAAAGATAACTTGAGACCTACAGAAATGAGGCATCTTGAGGAGCTTCGCTTGTCTGCTTTTCTAAAATGTGTCAGATAAACAAGTCATGCCCCCACATAGTGCATTTTTTATCACCCCAGGAAAGGAAAGATTTTTGGTCAGAGAAGCAACAGTGGCTGAACTGAAATAGAAAACTCTTCAGTCCTTCAATTCTCAGAAAAGAATGACACCACCACCACCCCCAGTCCTCATGGAGGTAACAGATTCAGTTAATAATTAAAACTTTTTTTGAAAAAAAAAATAATAATCATAGAACTAAAAATCTCTTTAAGTTTGTCTGCTTTTAATTAATCTGCATGCCAATTTTGGCTGGAACCAGTAGCTCTGAGGCTCAGCACTTGCGATCCCAGTGGGAAGACAGGGAGCTGTGCAGTGCTAGCACGGTGAATTCAGAAATCGCCAAAACTAAATTCCAAAAACACTTTTAAGCTTTCCCCTTCGCTTGCCTAAAAGGCAGAGCCATATGTTGGGATGCCACTCTGCTCCAACACCGGTCTGAGAAATTCCCAGTGCAGAAGGAATTCGGAAATCCTCTCATTTGTTCTTATCCCTCTACCCTTCAGGGAGTGAAAGATGTTTCCCCGTGGAAGAAAAAACCTGAAATGCATGCAATGGAGATGAGGATTGAGAAAGCAGCGTTTAAAAACCCCTTAAGAGGCTTTGGGACCGAAACTCACATGAATAATACTTCAAAAATTCTGCAGAGAAAGCCAGGATGACTTTACAGCTGTCAGATCCTGGCTCTTTCTTTAATCCGGCTCAGACTACAGCTGCTGGCTTACAGGCTGGGCCACACGCAGGAAAGGGAAGCCTTTCCTTCCACAGCACCCACTTTGCTTAGTGCAACGCTTTAAGTCCTCCACGGGAGAAAGTAGGTTGGCAGAAACCGTAGAAACAGGGTGTCTCTGAAAGCGCGACTGCTTTTGGCAGACCGAATTTATACATGAATCCGCCTCATGCCTGCTTTGCAATGTATCGCGTTGTTGAAAGGGAATGACAGTTGGGGGCTAAATATTTCCTTCCTGGATCCAGAAACAGATTTTGAAAAGAAAAAAAAAAAAAAAAAAAGGTTTGGTTTTTTTTTATAAAAAAGGAAGAATCCAACCTGAGGATAACACTCTCCGTCGTCCACCTTAGTGCTCCCTAATAACAGACCCAGACTCAAAGCTCACAACTCACCCACTGACAGGCATTTGTAGCAACTAAAAGAAAGGCATTTCCCCTCCCCTCATGCAAAAGCATCCCTTTTAGCTCACTGGAACACAGAGGATCAAAGGGCTCTTTTTCTAAATGCTTTGAAAGCTATTGTAACATCTTTCACAGGCTGACAGCATTCTAACTGTCCTGGTAGCTACATAACGCTGACGTATCTATAACACAGGGGCTCTGCCTGGGCCCCGGAAAACCAAACCTGAACAAATGTACTCAATAACATGGGAGATACAGCTACTCACGGAGACCTGGCTGAAGAGCAGGGCAGGCCAGAGCACTTCTGACATGCTCTTTTAGCCATTAATCAGGAAATTAAAAGGACTAATTAGACACCTGCCCTGAGGGCTCCACAAGAGAGCAAAATAAACCCGCATTTTGCCATTCAGCGGCAACACACACGCACAATATACAGCATTAATAATACACGCACTCTTCACCTCTGACAGCCTAGAGCCTAATTTGTCGTATGAGAAGGGTATGTGAAAACAAGCTCAGTGGTCACGAGCATCAGGACAGCTCTGCATCATTTGGCATGGCGCAGATTGTGTCCAGGCTCACGAAGGGAACCTGTGGACACAGCCCCCTTTCTACATCTCTGCTTCTAGCCCAAGGGCAAAGAAAATTGGTGACATTCAAGGGCTAGGGAAGGTAGTCTGTTTAGAAGGTCAGGGCCAGGACACGTCAGGGAAGGGCAACCCAGAAAGGAAATTAAGCAGGAGAAAATAATTCTTAGGGTAAAACCAGCAAGGTTAAAAATCAGAATCCCTCTCCAAGGAGGTTTCTGATCTTAATTTTCAAATGAGATTGGTTAGTCCAGAAGGGCTTTTGCTGTGAAACACGACCACAGAAATAAGACGAACAGAAGGAAAACCAGGTTTGTAGAGGTCTCATTACTGCTCAAAATGGCTACCACCAGAAAAAGAGAGCACAAACATCTGTGTTGACCTGTTCTCAGGACAGGAACACAAAAAAAAAACCCAACCAAAAACCATTTATAAGTTCTCTGTTTCACAGAGAAACAAACTGGTCCCAATGCCTATTGTACAGCACAAGACTTTGCACTCGGTCTTCTCTTGGCCTTAAATTACGGTATTTTCTCCCAATAGGTTTCACAGAAATTATTTTGTGGCACGCTATTACTTTGGGGTAAATATCCGCTGCAGGACTGAACTAAGATTCTGTTACTTTTTCTTCTTTAATTTCAACAAAATGAAGAATGCAAGGAGTGAGAACTTCAGAATTATAAAACGTAACAGACAGTGGACTGGGAAAAGATAGGCATGCACTATGACAACATGCTCTATAACATCTCAAAATACTGTCCAGCATCAAGGATCAAATACAGGCCCACCAGCACCGAAGAGTTGTACATCTGCTTCTTGAGCAGAAAGAGCAACTCCGTTAGTTGGCATTAATATTAGGCTCTTATAAGAGACATTACCTGTTAGAAAGGGCTGTGTAATGTAAGCTGCAATCACTAGGTCACACTAGCTTACCCTCATGGTTCTACTATTGTATTTTATCCTTCTGCAAGTCACAAGATTTCCCTGGCTTTCTGTCTCAAAAAGTGTAAGGGAACAGAAGCTTAATTCTGCTTCAGAACAGAAACTTAATTCAACAAGTAATGACACCATACAGCTCACTGGGGTCCACAGGAATTGAATGCCTACAGTGCTAACTGCATCCCTTCATCAGCAGTGAGAACGTAGTGACAGTAGAATGAAAGAAAAAAACCAGAGTGAAGTGAGATGAAAGAAGGAATGTAAACCAAAGAATTTCTCAATCCCTGATCCTCACTGTACTACTACAGTGAAGCAAGGAGGTTACAGACATGGGGATTTTTTTCATCACCAGCATAATGACACATAACACAGGCTCCCAAAAGATGTATAGAGACTCTCCACCCTACGCATGCATCCAATTTATTTTTCTGGAAGAAAAGAGAAAGGAACAGGGGTTCCAAGATGCCCTTTTAGAAAGGGAACACTACTAGCAATTAACAGGTTAAATGATGATAAACAAAATATAATAGAAAGGATGATCTGTTAAAAAACCCCAAACTACTCTGTTGTCAACTTTGAAAAAAAAAAAAAAAGTTAATAGAAGTTCACCAAAAAGAAGTTATTGCTAGTTCAGTTGCCACCCGTGACTGTACCGTAATATTTAACGTCTCATGAAGCTTACCCTTGCCATATCAACAAGGAAGTTCTCAAATAAATTCCAAATATGGTTACTGGCATAGATTTCTTTCATTTCCACTTCAGTGTCCACGTAACAGTGGTTAACAAAATTAACATAGGCAATTTTCACCTGCAGGAACAGCATAAACACAAACCATATGAAATGGAACAGTGAACACCATTAACATGCTTTTTTCTATCTGCAAAAGATACCGAACAATAAAGAAGATCCTTCAAGTACTAAGAAATGCTAACAACAGTAGTAACGCGTATGTTTGGTTCTGAAGATTTAAGGAGAAGCAGAGCAACAAATGCATTAGTGTACTTACTGAAAAGATCACATGAAGAAAAATGGAAAGGTTTTGCAAACATTCTTACTGTAACAACAAAACCTCCACAAAACAAGCCAATAATAAATGCGATATTTAAATGCTATTAAGGCTACAAGGACCTGGCTCCAAAGCCAGGAGCTGTCAAAATGCAGGACACCCTGCACTTCCTGCTTGACTGCTGTGGGTTGATGCCTTGTGACAGGCTCCTTAAATAGAAACAAAAAAAAAAACCCAAAAAAAAAACCAAAACCAAAAAAAAGTCTTCAGCAGAGCTGAGACTGCAATCCCTCTACATTCCCACAACCCTAATGAGGTGCCTGCATTCTGGGCTGGTGTAACTCGGATCTCAATGGAAGAGAAAGGTTGTGCAGCACTGGGACTGCAGCCACAGCAGCACAGGGCTTAACAGGACTCGCTCCTCTCCTGAATTACAAGTCTGCATATGCACATCATAAAAATGGATATCTAGTCCCTGAAATGTATATCTTAAATATAAATATACGCGGATACACTGAAAATTTCTCATCGTGGTCAAAGGAGAGGAGACAGTTGCATATATTTAATGCAGTCAGGACAAAATTCATGTCAGACTTTTAGGTTTCATTTGTCTGGGCTTTTTAAAATTAGCATCTGTTGAAATTAAAGCTAGGAGGAATTTTTGAGCAAAGCAAACATTTTTCTTTTTAAGAAAATAACCAATTGGTGACAAGGTTTTCATGGTGCAGAGGGAGTCTTTACTCCTGCAGGTCGCAGTTCTGTTGATATGCGCCACACTTTTCCACCAGACATCCTGTAGAAATCCCTCCAACTGCTACATGGGGCCAGAGCAAGCTCCTTGCATAGACTGTGAAAAGACTTCTTTCGATCACATCAGGTTTGGTGGAAACAAACATTCCCCTTCTGATCAGAGTCAGGTATCACAGTCCTGCTGAGGCATGACCAGTAGCACCTGAAGAACTGGGCCTCAATATGCAGTGAATAAAAACATTTGTAGGACTGCAATTGAATTTAATAAAAGGAGACTTCAACCAAAACTCCCACTGACTTCAGCACGGCCAGAATGTTACCCATCATTTCCAACAAATTCAGGCAGCAGCAAAACATTGGCTTGACAAACCACTCAGCTGAGTCTTTACAGCTACAGCTAGAAGTTATCAGAGCATCAAACTCTGATAGTGGCCGGACAAACCCAGGAAAACAAAACGAGGTGTCTGCTCCAAAAAGCTGACAATCGAAGCATAAGGGAATTTTCTCTTTAGGAAAATACTGGCTATCCTTTCTCATTTATTCACCTTAACAAACACCACTTGATCCCAGCCTGGTTTTTGTGCAAATATTCAACTCGTCAGGACATTATAAACAACAAAACACTTTCTGAGTTTTCAAAAAACGGTAAATCTGCTTCCTCATTCGGTGAATCTCACCTCAGGTATGCAGTCATCATGGGTCACGACTCTCACTATATCATCCAGTGGCAGGAGTGAATTGCACTTGATCTCTGTGTATACATTCTTTCCCTCTGTACAAGCTGCTAGCAATTCCACCAGAGTGATGTGATATGCTAAGGGCCCGCTCTCATCTGCTCGATCTCGCTCTGAACACATCATCTGGAGTAGGACTGGAAACGATGCTCGGTCGTTGTAGAATATCAACACATCTTCACCGCCATTTATCAGCTGAAAAAGACGTCACAAAGATTTAAGCACCCTGCAGTGCAGTCATTTTGGACTTGATGACCTGAAAGGACTTTTCCAACCTAAATGATTCTATGATTTTCTTCATTTCTTACTTTGTTCCACCTTTAAGTACGCAAAGACTGTCTAGCTCAAAAAAAACCCCACCTCTAAATTACTCTGAGGTGGCTTGTCAAATGCACGTGTCAAAACAATATCCAAGGCAAACTTCTGCTCTTATCTACCTAAGTGCAAATCTGGAATAACTCAACAAGGAGTGAGCTAATGCCAGGTGAGTTTGAAGTTTAATTTCTATATAGCTCTGTGTTTACCTAAGACAGTAGGCCATCCTTATTATTTTCACCATCTCAATGGGTTTTTGAAGTTAATTAATTACTCTTACCTCCCATTGTGAGGTCAGGATGCATTATTAGGGACTTGAGGTGCAGAGAGATTAAATCTTCCACGCTACCTCACACAAAAAGCCTGTGACTCACCCAGAATGTAACCAACCTTTCCTGCAGCCCTGCTCAGCATCGGAAACAAAGGATGAGTTTTCCCAACCTATGCAAATTTGGCAGGTGGATCTCAACGTTGGCAGTGTCATGCCAGTGCTTCCATTTAACAGAAAACTGGTGTACGTGATAAATATTTGATTTTGCTACAAGTGCACTGTTCATCTCAAGAGGATCCAGAGTGGAGATGGATGCTGGCAGCCCCATCTCAGCAGATCTCACATGCAAGTTTTGCTCTAACCGTGTTTTGAACATTGAATATACCTACTGCCAGCGCTGCGCTGTGAGCTTCAGTGGAGCTGGGATAGGCCAGTAGTCCTGTCTCTTATCCATTACTTTCCTTTGAAGCACAGTGCACTCTCAATGGAGGTGAAAATAAGCCCCCATAAACCCCTTCTAGTACAGAATACACCTTGGCAGCACATCGGCTGTACGTATCGGCCACTGTGCATTCACATCATCTTGTGAATAAGGCACTTGACATATCCAAGTCTCTACGTGACATGAAATCCTAGCTTACTCAGTTCAAGGGTAGAAAAAAAGGTTGGTGGGGCTGTTAAGAAATGGGAAGGCAGCAAGACCAGGAATGAAAATTAGACTTCCAGAGGAGCTGAAAACTATCAAAAGTCAGGAAACATTTCATTACAGTTTCCAGGGTTTTAACATTTCAAATTTGACTTTACAACTTCTCTGATTATGTTTTCCCTGTTTCTTGCTTATTTTTCCCTTGACAATTCGATGGAGTGAATTGTGAATTCAGTCTTTCCTGCAATTCCTACGTCTCATTTATCTTTGGCGTTTTAAAATGTTTCTACTCATGACTTTTCAAAATAGACATTTTCTGTCAAAATAGGACAGAAAAATAAGTTTTTAAAGGGCAAGTGCTTGGGAGGGAGGAAAGAGGACCCAGACATCATTCGTTTCATCACATTCAATGGCAAAAAATAGGGAAAATAGGAGTATTCAAAATGATGGAAAACTGACCAAACTTTTTAATATTGATTTTGGGAATACTATTCCTTTAGGACATTTCAAATACAAAATAATAAAATAATCCACACCGAGCTCTCTGGGAAGGTACATGCTCTGTCACTTTGTATGAAGTTGTTCACCCCCCCTTCCCATAGTTATTTTCCATTTGTGTATGTTTAACGCAGAGGAGTGGGAAGACTGACTCTTTCCAAGTTCTCTAGAGTTACACTCTTACGTCAAATCCAGACCTAATCTGTACCAGTATTGCTTGATATTAGCATATCAAGTCAAACTGCCCCCTCATCCTTTCATGTACCTATGGCTGACAAATGAAGAAGAAATGCCAGCAGAGAGCAAACTTGTGAAACACGGTGCTGCACGGCATGCTTGCTATATACTGACTGTGAGGAACCACAAACTGAAGCAGATGTTGCATCAGCACAAGAGCTAAGGGGGAAAAGGTAATCATTGTAAATGCAAAGACAAAGATGTCATCTCCTCTCCCCATGTTATCCACTTTTAAATGTGGCTTGTGAAGGGCATCCAAACATTGACCCAATCAGAGAAAATCATGTCCCTTTAAAAGCAGAGAAGTATCCAGTGTTAGCCAGGCAAAGTTCTCATTGAGCATCATGAGCTCAGTGATGGAGAAAAAACCAAAACAAAACAAAACCCCCAGCAGCATTTTCTTCCACTAAAGTGTATTTTCAATGAGTTAAGAACTCTGTAGAAGTCTAATGAAGGCTGGTCAGTACTGGAGCAGTGGCTGACGCTCTGTGATGTATCACTCCAGAATACTATAGATAATAGGGCACACATTCATCTGGTTCAAAAGTAAATTCTGCTTTCCCTTTTGCAATACTGTTTGCACCGACAGACACTGTTCTTTCAGGAACCTCAAAGCATGCTTGCAATGAGAAAAAGTGCCCTAAGGAACCTTTCAGGTCGGTAAACATCATTACTAGCACTCTACAGACACAGGGACCAAGGACATGAGAGCAAGTGAGTAAGCCAAATCAGGAATGTTCAACGTATCTTATGAAAGTACTCTTTCGTAATGGTGCTCTTTCATCTGTATGCACTTTCTAAAACATGTAAGTATGATCAGTTTATCCCTTACTCCCAGTAAACAGGAATAAGCTGCAATATACTTCCCGTGGGTAAAAGAAAACACAGGAGTAGTTGAGGCATGCTGTCCACTCACACTCTATCTTGCCTTGTGGTAAATTGTTTACACGCCACATCTGGAGGCGCAGAAAAAGTTACGCTGCTTGTTTAAGGTCACAAAGTACATCTCAGTTGTCTACGGAGAAACTGTCCCAGCTCCACGCCAAACTCCAACAATCAGGCTACGCTGCTTCTTTTATATTGGATTGCCATTCAAATGCCATGCAAGTTTCACTATTAGCATTCTTTTCCAACAAATCCTAACTGCTTACTTGTAATTTCCTACTTTTTAAAAATCAGATCATCATCATTACTCTCTTTTGTCAAAAGAGGGGTACCCTCTCCCTCTCCACTCCACCCCGCGCCAACTCTTGTGGGACTTAGGATGCAAATATCACATCTGGGTTCATTTCCATTTTCATCATGCAGTCGGCTTGAAAATGTAGTATGACGATTTATCTTTGTGCTATTACAGGTCAGTAACAAAATGTATTTAAATTGAGAAAAATCTAAAAATTTTGTCTGATGAAAAACTAAAAGCCTACAAGGAGTTGAGGCAGAAGGGGAAATACTTCAAAGCACAAAGGCACAAGAACTGTTTGAATTATGTAAATCAAAGGCTTGTAATTGATATTGTATGTTAAAACACTTCAAACTGAAAAGGTTGAGGTGGATTCCATTAAAGGTTATCCATGTAGGCCGAAGCTTTATTTTCTTAATTAGATTTTTTCCTTCTTCTCTGTTGCTGTGGAATGAAATTTCAGCAGGTTTTAGTTTTGTTCATACCACAAATAGAGCTTATCTCTGTTTCCTTCGTGAAGCTCTCTTCCAAAAAAAACCCCAAAATTCCAGTTTGTAAAGCAAAGAAAAATGTTTCTTGGACTCTGATCCTATCTGGACTTTGCACCCTATTCAACTTCACCCGCTTATTAATCTCATTGAGCTGTTAGCATCATTGCAATTAAATGCATGAGTGTGCACAAGCTGAAGACTTCATTTATCATGCACACTATATACCAAATCCTGATTGCAGAGAGGCCAGTTAGGTATTTTCATAGTAACTATATTGGCATGAGGATTTGTCCACACAAATTCCACTCTGTGCAATTTACTGGGTCGGACTCCAAATCTAGCCAGTTAAAGCTAGAGTAGCTCTATTGACTAACCGAAATGCTCCAGAACAAAAGAAATAAAAGCAGAAACTGGTATCTAGAATTGATACGTGGTTATGCGCTAAAAAAACGGTCTGCAATTTATACACAAATCCATCGAGGTAAAAGTCTATTATATAGCAAAACCACACCACAACATGGCAAGTTTGGTGCGAAAATGAGATCCTAAAGTACAGAACGGGAAAATGAAGGTTTATGTAACACTGAGATTTCCATGCTACATCATCTACAAATAGACATCTCTCTATCACCATGCTAACACTCATGTTTTCTCTCTAGTGGTTATACAGATGGCCTTACAAAATTAGATTAAACTCCCAAAAATGTCTGCTAAAATATTCATTATTTGTGATACCAGTTAAAATTCTAAAGCGATGATGCCATTATATCCCATTGGCATCAAGAGCAGAAAAAGCAACCTCAAAATACTAGTGTGTAAAAAAGACATCACACGAGCGATTAACGTACGAACCCTTCACTTACCTCTGTCATTACCATGTCCTGGCATTTTTTCACATATTTGCCATCTGCTTTCACAATGGTCTGCAGGAAACGCAGGTACTCCACATGACGGCCGTGGGTCTCGATACAGTGTACAAAGTGCTGCACCACTCTCTCACTGATTTCATTACACAGAAGGTAATTATTCATGAAGATATGCCGCATGGTTTCAGCTTCCAGGAGCTAAACAGATGAAAATTAAAACAGCCTTATAAGAAGAGCAGATTTGTTTTGAGATTGAAAGATTCATGGGACTCTAGACTAAAGAAGGACACATTGCTAAAGCGAAATTGGAAAAGTCCAGTGTGCACCAGCCCAGTGATTAAGCAATGACCTCAGGGACTATCTTTCATTTATGATGGGACTTCTCCACACCTTCCTATGAATACAAAATGGTCCCAAAATGGACACAAAATTTGTGCCCATGTGGAAGGTGACAACCCACACATACACATACGAGACTGCAATGAGGCAATGAAAGATGATGACTAGCTACCTCAGGCTCCCTCTGTGGTTGATAGAGGCAGGTGTTTCCAGCAGGTAAATCATCAGACATACAGTCTGATCACTCTCAGAGACAACATCTCTTTCCACATTAACTACAGAGGGAGCCTAAGGCTATGTTTCTATTGGCGAGTAGCACAGTACAAGAGGAACAGATCTGTAGCAAGAAAGGGATGCTGCTGAAGACCCAGCATCCCAACTTTATGCATTCTGGGAGCTTTTGCTTCAGATGTCCTCTAGAATGATCCCTTGGCCTAAAGGCTTGTGAGAGTCAGGCATGCTCCTAGAGTATACCCTTCTGTTCAGTGTCATCTGAAAGGAATCCACACCAAGTTTGCTCCACAGTGTGAACAAAACCACAATAACTGGGATGATCAGATGATCAGCTTCAAAAGAACAGAAACGCAAGTGCCAGCAGGCTCCATACTTGGCATCTGAGTTAAGTGTCAATGTTGGACAGGATGGATTCTGGGCGCTAGTTCCCCCTGTCATCAGCTCAGTGCCTTTCACTAACTTCACAAAAAAAAGCATAAATAAAAACCAGAACAAATGCTTCTTATTGTACGCAGGCCAGGAGGCTACAATCCCAATACTTGCACTCTTTCTAATAAAAGCCTGTTCTGCTCAGTAGATTTGCCACTGAGCAAGGTGTCATTCGATACAACTGTATCTGTAAACACACACATGCATATACACAGACAAAAGGACCATGACAAAGAGGTTTGTTGTAACGACAATGATTTAATAAAAGATCAAATTTTAGATTAGTTGGATCAAATGGAAGCACCATCAACAAAAATGTATGAGTGATTCTGCTGTTACACCAGCTTCATGAGAGTATAGTCACAGCATCTTCTACCTTGACTTACAGCCCATCTGTGAGCGAGTTAGGATCAGAGTCAAGCTAAACATGATGTGACGATGTGACACACATTCATCGATACTTCCAGCAAACCCCATAGGTCATACTGTTTTCCACGTTTTAAATGGCAACATTAAAAACAATGACAAACAGCAAGGATAAGGGAGAAAAGGCAGGAGAGAGAAGACAATAAGGGAGAAAAGATAGGAACAGACAAGAGAAGGCAAAGAAGCCGCAATTTAATGAAATTATTTATTAAGCACTATCATCTTTCAGCAGGTCCAAATCTACTTCCAGTTATAATATTCTCCTTAAAATGAAATCCTTACCCCTGGAGTTAAGAACAAGTTGAGATTTTTGTGGAGGAGAACTTGATTCTGAGGATTTCCTCGACAGAAATTCTGAAGAAAAGTGTGGGCTAGATTCATAACTTCATTCATTTTTTCATCGCTCTGCAGATAGAAAAGACAAATGAAATCAGCTGGGTGTACCTCAACATACGTGTTAAAACTGCACAACATGAGTTCAGCCAGGAACAAACCAATTCTCCTGAGCCTTTATAGAGCAGGAATTCTCTCTCTGGCAAAAGCAACTGATCTAGTTTCCTTCAGAGTCCAGCAGTGGCTGTACCTTACTCTGAATCAACTTGGCCACAGGGAGTCACAGGTATGAGCACAAACTCAAAGTAAGATTTCCTCATGCATGGTTATCATTTCCTAGTTTAAAAAAGTGCTAAGTGGCTCGATTTTCAAAAAAAGCTCTCTAGCCTGCATTGATTTTAAGGTTTTGAAGAGCTTTGGCTTTTACATTGCTACGTATAAAAACAGCTGTAAATGTGTATGTGTGTGTACACCCACACATATACCTATTCCCACACAAATACGTGTCTAGTTTCACCCCTATTTTATATTCTTCTCATACAGTATTCTAACTATGATTTGATGAACCACCTATATGAACAAGCACTATTTTACTGAAGACAGCTGAAGCCAGTGTCTATCTCATAACATTAGTGATAACTCAGGAAAACACAGCCAAGAGGTTTTATCTCCTCTTAATGCTTCCTATAAGATCCAGAAAGATGTGCTCTTTAAAAGGTTATGTAGATCATTCATTTGTATGCTCAACACCACTAAATCAGTACAAATATCACATTATCTTCTGAAAAACTTGCAAGTAGAAACAGTTTAGAGGCTTCCACCACAGAAACAAAGAAATTACTTCAGACTCCATCCTTGAAAGCTTTCTGTCCATCTTGTGTATCTACGACAGCACTCACATCAGTACCCAATAGTGGAATTTAGATACCCTGCCAGGAGCTCCATTAAGTCAATACTTCTTACTGTGCAGTGACTGCAGACCTAAGGTTTGCCTGTTTAAGGAACGGGATGACAGCGCAGTGACATCCAGGTACCTGAGGCAGTAAACATTAAGTTCTTAATAAAACCTGTTCTGTGCAGGCAGCCATATTTAAACTTCAGCCCAAACCCATTATTCTCAAGATAGAAAATGGCATCATCGTTTGATGTTTGTATTATAGTTGACTGAATTCAGTTTTAAAAAAAATATATTCACATTGATTCTTGGGCCCTTTGAGGTCATTCCCTTTATTAGATTCATGTTCTTTACCACTAAAATTATGAGACTAACCTTTTCATAGGGTATCTGCAGAAGGTCCAGGACTACCAAGTGGGCACCCATATTTTTCAGCAATCGCTGCTGTTGATTCCGACATTTCTTATTCTGAACACAAAGTTTGCTGAGTCGAATCAAAATCTATAAACAGACAAATAAATAAGCATGCAAGCAAGAAAAGAACCATGTCACACAAAACCACATTCTCTCAAAATAATTATTAAATCTACTTATCAAACAAGTATGTCAAGCAAGGTTCTCCGCAGATATACCAACCTCTTTAACAATAGTGTAGTTGTTGCTTTTATTGCTGTCTATCTGAGGTTTTTTGGTCCCATCCTGTATCGGACTCAAAATATTTGACTCCTGTAACAAAGCACACACAACAAGTGGAGATCTACTGCAACTTCCTCAACACCAACTAATTATATTTAATAACAGCAAGTGAAGAAGTATTGCAGCAGCTCACAGGGAACAGATATAACACAGATAATAAAAAAAAGACTTGTTTATTCTTTATCCACCAGTCCAGTGAGTGAAAAGATTCCCATTCAAGTCCTTCCTTTGTTTCAAATTTCCAACATGATTTGAGGCAATCACTATGTCTCCATGCTTCTGATCTTCCTAAAAAAAAATACGTCCCTAAATCACAGCCTAGATGTCCTAAGGAGTTTAGATACTATGAGAATAAGGACTGTAAGTGTATTTCAATAACCACCACTTGCTCCAAAAATCCCTAATACAGCTGGAAAGATTACAAAGTCTGTGTATGTGAACATTAAAAAGTCTGGAGAAAGAACTTAAGATGACCTCTGTAGCTGAGGTAAGTAGGGTGGAGTTCTCAGCAGTACAGGAACAAGTAGCACATGGAAATTAGATATGTTCCTCCCATGAAGAGGACACTTATTGTCGTTATCTCTGGATGATACAGGAAAGGATTTAAAAACAAATGAGAACCTTATGTTAAACTGCAACATCCAGTCATGACGCCCTATGCTCTGGACCTTGGCTCTTAGAAAGTCCCAGCTGGGTACGATAAATAAGAGAAATCAAGTTAGCAAGTAACTGCCAACACCCACGCACCTTTCCACGCATATCTCATTCAAAACACGGAAGAACATCTACACAAATACTGTCACTCAGAATACTGGCATGGTGGGTTTTTTTCTGCTGCCAGCTATGGTAAGCTTTTCCTTAACTGGAAACACGAAGAATTGAAAGATTGGACTTTGGATGCTGAAATTATTAAGCGTGTAGAAAAACTGTAGCAGATCTCGAGATTGCCTCACAGGATGTAAACCACAAGGATGTAAGCCAGTGTAACAGCATAAAAAAGAACCAAACAGGTGCGCTTCTGAGTTTCATTGTGTTCTCAAACTTCCTACTGCTTTAAAGAGAATTATGCTAACGCACACATGTGCGTGCCAATCTGAGTGTTTATACCTCTTGAAGCCGCTGTCTGAACTTTCTTAGCTGATGGTGAAAATGAGGAGTTCTATAAATCCCATCTGGTCTTAATTTCCAGAGGGGCAAGAACAGCTGCACCACTTGGCCATGGACGCTGTTTATGTCAGTGTCAGAGCTGCTGTAAGGTAAGGTCATGTTGATCTATGCAACAACAGTGGATTTTTATTTGTTTAGGTTTGTTAGTATGCACGTTGCCTTCTCTCTAGCTGTTTGAATCAATACTTTGGAAGATATTTCAGGCTCTTTGCTATAATTAACCACTCTCCTCTGTTCTGGGACTGTGGGTAAACCAAGATTAATTTACCTGTTACTTTTATCAGCATTCTTCCTCAATCAAAGTAGTTTTATAATCCACGTGAACTATATGTCTTATCTGGAAGTGCTGATCAGCATTAAACTGCTGAATCTATCCTTTCTCTTAACAAAATAAAAAACTGTTTATTGAACCCATAAGAGTATGCCAGCAATGTAGTTATCAAGAGATAATCACACCATCGGGATACCAGAGACACTCAGTTGCATATCTTGCCTCGTTATGCCCCATGATAGACATTCTCTGTCACACGTTTCCATAGGGGACAGGAAGTCATAGACATCACACTGAGAAAGGTTCTTGTCTGAGTACCCCACCTTCAGGAAATGGTATTTTCTGGAACAGACTGCTTCCTCTATTCATAAAATTCCCGGGATATCATTCTGCATAAGTCTTAGGATCCTTTCTTTCTAGCCCCCAAATGGGGGCCCAGATTCCAGCATTCGGCCCGAGCAGGTCCCCACCACTGAAACAGTCTCGCTCACCTCAGCAGGAGCGCTGCGCGAGGCACCAGGCAGCGTCGCGCCGGCACGGTTGTGCCTTCCACAGGCTGCACCAGCGGAATGAGGGGCACTCCCAGAAGTTTCTGTTCCCAATCTCAACCTATACGTGATGCTTCAGGAGATGTTTTGCTAAACATTCCCAGATCCAAAGCAAACTGCCACAGACCAGAAAGGGAGGAGAGCCAGGGAACAGCAGGTGCTTACGGGTGCAGAAGGATTATACCACTTGAAACCTCACTGAACTTTCTTAGCAGATGGCGAAGATGAGAAGCTCTATAAATGCCACTGCACTGCATTCCAGCTTCATCTGAAAGTTCTTTCACTGAGACTGTCTATTTCTCCTCCTCAGCTCTGTGTTTCCGGTGCTACACTACCAATGCATCCTCTAGTGACAGGACAATAAAGACCACACTTTCCGTAGTCCATGGTATCTATACAGACTTCTAACAACCTTCCTAGAAATGACCAAGCAAGCCGGCTTTATCTGCTTTTCCCTTCTCAAGCAAGGCTCAGTTTTGTGACAGCAATTTCAGCATTCCTTCCTAGCCCTATGCGGTGTTTAATTCACACCTGACCTTACTCCAGCACTCTCCTATAATTCCGATCTCCAGTTCCTATCAAGGTGATCCTGCATAGATGTAAGATTTGGGTTTTTCTCCTCTGGAGAACTTTGGACACTTTATTGAGAAGAACATGGCCTTTTTCCTACACATCCCATTTCTGGAGTCACATGACTGGGAGAGAAAAAAAAGGTAAGTCTCTAGCCCTCCCCCAGGTCATCATAGAAAGGTGGAAACAATTACCAAAAATACTCAGAAGCCTAAGGGCAAGAAAATACATTTGATTTTTTAAAACTCTTATGCCAATCTTTCAATGTGCTGGGATGAGGACAGAAACTTGAGCTTAATGCAAGACTGTTCTAAAATGTAATTTAAGCGCTTGTGCACAGTTTAATGTTGTTTGGGAAAAATTAAGCAAAGGCAAATGAAGCATATTCCCTAGAGGTTCACGCAGCCCAGTACTGAATACCCAGCATCCATTCCAAGACAGCATGGGATCTCACAGGGATGTTTATCTGCTTGAAGCTAGCCACCTGCTTCACACATTGTAGATTTTGACCAGCACCTCACCTCTTACATCTGACTTGGTATCTCAAAGAGACTATTAACTATCTAAAGTAGTTTTGAGTATCTCAAAGAGACTATTCACTATCTAAAGTAGTTTTGCCAGTTAAAAATATTTCCTGTCTGTTAAAGAATAATTTCACAGGGAAAAAAATAATGGACAAGTATCTGAGCTATTATAACCTGGCATAGCCCTTATGGAATTACCACCAGATGATCTAACCAGTTGTTGAGATTACAGATTACTGTTCTGATACAATACTCTCTCAGATCTGCCAGAGATAATATTGTGCATCCACCGAAGCACTGATAATCCATACAGACCCACAGATGCCTCACTGCAAAAAAACACTGAGAATATCCCATTTAAAGATGCTTCTGTCTCAAGCACATTGTTTTGTCCTCTCTTCCTGAAGTTTCTTTGCTATCAAGAGTTTAAAAAAAAAAGTTTGTTTGCCTACAAAATCTCAGTATTCTTAGGTCAGTCTTCTGTTCGGTGGAGAGTGGTGGAATTACCCCTGATGTTTGAAAAAATGGATTTGATTGCACTCCTCTCCCCTAGTTGCAGGAACAGGTACTGCCTACTCCTTTGTTCTTCCAGCAAGTCAACACAACTGCCAACATGTGATCCCTAGATTACTTCCTTGGCCAGACAGTGATGCCATACACTGTGGCTTGCTCACCGCCAGAAAGAAAGGCAGCTCTGTGACACAAGAACACAGTCACTGACAGCAGCCAGAATACTACACATTCTCGCTTTGTTACTTTGATTAACCAGACCCCAAATTTGCAGTTGTTCATTAAACTATCAATATTGAAACAATTCTAGCAGCTAAGGCTTTAAAACCCACCTCTATTGGCTCTTCTCCCCCTTTGGTTTGATTGTCGCCCACCTCCCCGCTTTCATAATTGCTGCTCTTCTCAACCCACAATTCCGATTTTTCTACAGTCAGACGTAGCTGATCGAGATCAGCCTTGATTTGCTTGTAGTTATCAACATCTTGATTAGACACCAGCAACTGAACCTGGAAATAAAGAAAATTGTGAAGCTATTATAGCAGTAGCACCGGCACTTATGCCTGGGTAATTTGCTTGACAGTTTTCACTCTAAGCCTCTCTTTTCAGGTCCTTTATGTAACCTCCCCTGTGAAATCGAAACATGGCACACGCAGGCTTTTTAGCCCCCATTCATCAAAAAGCTTTAACAGAGCCAGAGACTGTAGCTGCCCAAAACAGGATAGTTATAACATTCATAATATTTTCTTGCCTTCTTTAACACACTGTGAAACATTTTCAGCACAAGCACAGATTTTAGAAGCTCCTCAGTTCTATGTAGAGTTAGCTATGATGCAACAATTATGATCCTCATGGTATTAAAACAATACAGTTTGAAATAGCTTATCCCACTGACACGGTACTTCACAAGGAAAAAAAAAAAAAAAGAAGGAAGGAAGGAAGGAAAAAAAAAAAAGATATTGCAAGAAATTGGGACACCCAAAGAAAAGTCAGAATGGCCAGCAACTTGAGCAATCACCTACATCACCATAATCAAATACCGAAAAATAACATATTTTCAACACTGGTAGGCCAGCTTAGAAAAACTTGTTTGAATAGAGCTCATGGTTATAAAGGTTCATGTAATTTCCCACCATCTGAGTGGCTGCCTCTACTGAGATTAATTTCACTTCTTTTTCTTTTTTTGTTTTTTAGTTCTCAAACTTATCTGGGTTTTCTCACTGTTATTTGTAGTTCTTGATTTAGCATGATCTACACATTTCCTTTCTTTGTAATGCTCTTTGCTCTCCCAAGATTATTAATGAAGATAATGTACCAAAAACCCTAACAACAATCTTTACAGTAAATCAATAAGTACTATTAAGAAATCACACTTATGTAAAAGATAGGGTCACATGGCAGATAAGAACACTGATAGGGACATTCTTTTAAAAAAAATCACTGCTTTCAGGCAAATATTCACTATTTTGTAATATAAAGTTTTCATAATCTTATCTCTTAGCTCAGTAAACCCTTGTTATTTTACAGAATCTATGAATGCTGCGCCTCATCCAGAGACATTCACATTCCATATTCTCTACAGTCTTTCTTCTTTATTTGTCAATTAGTCTCTTCCTTCCTTTATGAAACCATGTGAAGTTACTCAACCCTTGCTTACCTGAGAATAACAGCTATTTACGCAACTAACTGGCCTGGCTTAACTTTTAACAATCTGGTTGGAGGCCATTATGCTACACTGCAGAAATATTAAACAAAAGCTTTCCAGGTCTTTATCATTCATCTGTTTTGAAACAAGAGAAACCTCCCTGTCTTACATAACAACGAGACAACACGCTATCAAACTCCTGAAATAAGCATCAGATGGTCTTATCAACATATGTTACACAGGGTTACGTAACAGAGATGCCTTTGTCATCCAGCCCCATGACATCAGATCTCCCCATCCTAATCCACTGACACATGGAGCCTGCACATGCACCATTATCAAGCAGAAAGAACAAAAGCTGAAAACAGGCTTGGCTCTATTACTCCCTTTCTGTTATTTGGGTCTATCTGCATCATGCAGTGAAGCACAACGCAAAGACACCTGAATTAGAACTAGAAACACCACATGAATAACAAGAGACCTGTATAACCAGCCTAAGTAGCCCTAAAGACAGGAAAATCTTACTGCTGACACCGGTACACTGTTTGCAAAACATGAGCTAACAACTCTGTCTCTGAGGGATCACTACATCATGTCTCGCTGTGAGATGCGTGTGTCCCAGCTGTCACCACGGACCTACGCTTTTAGTAATGAAGACAGTGCCAGACATTAGTACTTCTGGGCGCACAACTGTAATATACACTTGCGGGGGGGGGAAAGGAAAAAAATTTCTGCTGAATCTGGACCTTTAAGGAAATAACACTGTCATGCTGCAAACAGCAAACTGGGTAAGTAAAGCAGCCTTTGGCAAGGCTTTCCCCACAGCCCGATTCCTGGAATGAAGCTCTGCCCATGCCTACCTGTTTAAATGCTTGCAGAACTTCTGCTCTCTGGCTGAAGTGCTTAAATAGCAGGTGCAGAGCACCTGAGAGCAAAGGAGGGTAGTCATGCATGATGAGGTGAACGAGGACCCGTAAAAAGGTTCTGCCCCCTTCATCATCGAGCTGAACCGCGTTCTTCTCCTTTCTGCAACAGAAATGAGAAAAAAGGACAAAATAAAGTAAAATCAATTAAAAAACAAAAGCTTCAGACCTAAGTGTGCATGTACACACAGTCTTCTTTTGACAGAGTTCTTAAAACCAAATCAAATATGCTGCAGGATATAAACCATGAACACCACTTTAACATATTTTATAAAAGACTTCAGTCCTACAGTTACACGCTGTTGCAGCAGTCTTGTAGCAGAACGGACACTGCAGAACGAAAGTATGAAATGTGTCAAATATTGTGACTAAAATCCCTATCGCAAAAACATGCGTTTATGTCTTGGATAAATTACGCCAAGTTCATTCCCAATTCAAATTAATTGAAGTAAACAGAATTTCATCAGAGATTAAATTGGCCCTTTCCTTTTCACTCCTTCCCTTTTCAGCTGCTATTAAAATTTCATCTAAGACAAAAATAAGCTCAAAAATAGTAAGAATTGCCAAAAGCATCATATTTCTGGAATCATATTTATAATCTGGAACAGCAGAAAGCAGATTTACACTTAACATATCAAAGCAGAAATAATGTTTCCAAGAAACCATTCAGTCTCTCTGTTAATTTTAAAGATGCAGATGCCAAGGGCTGTGTGTTATTTTACATTACGGGAGTTCAGGGAGAGGACTGGAGGCACTGCTCTCACTGGTAAGGATTGAGAACACATAAGGGGCTGAGAAAGGAAAGATCAGAGCACCCATATTGCAGAACCTTCTCCCCAGCTCCAAGAAAAAAAAAATTAAAGTCTATGGCCTTATCTAAGTGGAATTCATTTTCACTAGTATAATTATAATTATACCCATAAAATTATACCAATATAGTGATAATGGTAATAACTCTCCAGCGTGGATATTTTTCATGCTTTTTTTTTTTCTTTTTTCTTTTGTTCACAGCACAGCTGAAACTACTTCCACAACTCTGCAAGCATAACTTGTGATCTACAGGCCTCTGGTGGTCCAGAAGATCATGGCAAGTGGTCCACAGTCGATTTGAGGACTCATATGGAAGAGATTATCATTGACATAACTTTCTTAATTAGTTCAAAGATGAGGTGCAACGACAACTGGTCATGTAATCTATGGGAAATAGTAAGGGTCAACATAACCTATTGATCCAAAAAATATGGAGCTACAGCCATAAGGTACAGCAAGAAAAGGTCTTTCTTTAAAAGCACCCATGTGAGGCATTATAAGAGAAGTAAATAATTAGTGTGTTTTAGCCCAGTACAAAGGCAGTCCCAGCAGCCTTTGGGAATAAGGCAGAAACTTTCTACCGAACCCTACAACTAAAACAGGGGTCATTTCCCATCCCACAGCCATTTATACCAACTGGGCTGCTTGCTTGTTTGACACCCAGGTCGTTTCTGGCACCTCTTTATGTAGTAAGTAGTCGTCAAAGGAAGAGAAAGAGGTATGAAAACAAACATGGAATAAACAGATTGAACTTGAGAAATATCAATGTGAACAAAAAGGTGCATATAGAGAGATAAAACTTCTGATAACACACCTGCCAGCAAACATGGTTTCAGCCTGAGCTGCAATTTCATCTATGTCTGGAACAATTGCTAGAAAACAATAAAAATAAATTTTAAAAAGTCAGTGATAATTGATTAATCTGCACAGCAAAAAAAAAAAAAGAACTCTGTCCCCCTTTAAAACAGATGTTATCAAGTAAAGGTCTAACTATGCATTCTTCAGCTAGGCAAAATCCGCTATCTGCAAAAGTAGTAGGGAAGGAACAGGGCAAGAGGCAGAGTTCAATTGTGTATTACTATTCCTGAGAGAGAGTCAAATTGTAGTGACGAACCAGAGCCCTGTAATGCTAAGAGCCGTACAAATGACCACAAGTGACCCATAAAAGACAGTGCAAATGGAACTTACAGGTTTTTTTGGGCGAGCCAATGCCCAAGAAAACAGGTAAATGAGACACATGAACTTTAGAATATTTATCATAAACCAAATCATTTATCACACCATTATTTTGCTTTAGAATAGATTTAATATACCTTACTAGTTAAGAATTCAGCACTGCTAAGCCATCTCCCTGTTATACAGCACCTCCAAACAAAGCAATGCTCCCCTACTTGAAGGTAGTCAGACTGACAGCCATCAGCCTTTGGAGTACTTCTGTGTGCACAGGAATGTTCCCTGGAAAGCCACTCCATTCCCATACCACATTCACCTCACTTAAATCTGTCCTTATCCAACCAAAATAATCTTTTCCATAATCTACCCTCCACTGCATTTGTCATCATGCAGTATTTTGGGAAGAATACAAATAAGAGAATAAATTCTCATCATGGGAAAAAGGAATAACATTTTTGTTAGAGGAAAACAGGCCACCAGAAATCTTATTTTTAGGGGATTCCTTAAGATTTTCATTTTTCTACAAGCTTTTCAAAACTTTGAGCAGCATGCATCTTTCTGGTGTAGCTGTGTTCACTGTCTGCAGTAGTCTACACAGAATTATTTTACGTTGTGATACAATACCGACATTTACCTGAGGCAATCCCTGGTGTGTCAGGTGGGGATGTTGTAGAGCTATCAACGTTTTCATTGTTTTCCCCAAACTCCCTTTTATAGATAGACAGCATGTAGGATATTCTGTAGTCCAGTCTAACACTGAGAATAAACTAAAAGAAAAAAGTTTAAAATAAGACTTCTTTTCTGTCTTCGATAACACAGGTTAGAATTTTTCTGTGGTGGAAGGTATAGGGATACATTATTATTTTAAGTACACGTGTCCACTACAAAAAAAGAACCTATTACATTTATCAGTTTGCTGTGATTTCTTTCTTCCTTCCGACCACCCTGAGACACACTGAACTCTATCCTATCGACTGCTGAATACTAAGCAGCAGACTGGATTTGTCCAGGGGCTCCAGCACGCTGCCTTGTCCTCGCTGCCTGCGAGCCAGATCAGGATGTTCAAACCCATGCTGAATCCAATTATTTCATATTTCAGCTGGACTTCTAATGCCCCATGAAGATTAAAAGTGGAGTGGGACTGAGAGTAAAGACAACGGGCTCAAGGCTCAGCCTCTCAGATGTCTGACAGCCAAGGGCAGCGATGCTGCGTAACTCCAGGCTCCCATGAAGTGAAGCACAAGCCTGGTGGTGTCTTTTTCTTTTCTTTAAACATTGCTAGCAATCAGCTGAGGATGTGAGGAGCAAACAGCATGTCCTTCAGGAGCTGCGAGTAGTGTTGCCAGCATGTGGGAAAAAAACCTTGGCTTCGGAAGCTACCACGGTAATGGTATCAGAGATCCCTTTCACTCAGCGCTCTGCTTTCTTCTCATTGTTGGTGCCTCTCGCTCTTCAGCTGTGAAATCAGAAACTCACACTGGAGAAATCCTGATTCAAGCCTGGAAGTGCTGCTTTTATATTGAAACACTGAGGAAAATAACTTGGAAGGAGACATTAGTACCAGTTTAAGGACTGACACTTCACCAACTGACTGCCAATCAACGGAGTTTCAGTGTTTCCCACAGTTATGCTTCCTGCCCACAGTAAATCTAAGCATACAACAATAGAGGTTTAAGATCATTTAACATATTCTCCTATCAGTGGTGATGAAAGCACATTATGTTAAGCTACCAAGACCCAGGCAACAAGTGTCGACTTAGCTCCTGGTGGCAACCTGTTTCTTTGACCTCTAACTAAAGCCAGACAAGCTTCCCAGACCCGGAGTAGCAGAATTGGACTAGGGTAACTAGGGCTATGCCAACTAAAAGCAAATAAAATGCCAGTTTAAGAAATAATACCTTTTCTTTAAAATCTTCTAACAAAAAAAAGGCAGGTTTATTTTGGTTCTATGATCAAGTTACCCTATAACAAGGGTGCACAATCTTGTACAAGCAAGATTTTTAAAAACAAAAATTTCCCAAGTCCACGCAGAATCAACTGTCTATCAGGCCATCTCTTTAATTCTGGCTGATGACAGAATGGAAAGTGTTAAGTAAAAAGTGCCTTTACTTAAAGGACTAAGAGGATATATTGAGAGTTAAATTCTTATAAACTATTTCTTAGAATAGAATAGCTTTAATCACCTCTGTACTGGTTTTGCATGATAATACACTAAATCTAAAATATTCTTACTCGCCTTTTAGGGTAATAGCACAGTAATGAAAGGTAACGTGATTTAAATTAATCCTTCTTCACTGCATATTAAACAAAACCAAATTATTTTATATTTCCTGTGAACTAAGGTCATATATAGGTACATTTACTGTGATTCACCCAATATATGATGACATGCTAATCTGCAGTAATTTGACCATGTGACTAAACCGTAACTAACACGCCACAGATTAAGTGACAAGTTAGGGTTAAATGCTCTCCAAGCCTTGGTGCCCTTGCACTGGACGTGCTGTGAAAAAGGAAAGGATGACACAAAATGTGATTCTCTTGCCTGTGAGCGGACAGGGAATGCACAGGACAAGGTTGGTGTCCTGGAATCATCCTCCTAAGCATCAACCAGTAGAGTGAGACAGTATGGAGAAAGACTCAGTCAAAACAAATGAAAATGAGAAGCAATACACATGAATAGCATTATTTAGGTGATGTAACTTCATAACGTTCTGTCTTAAACTAAAGCAGCTCCAGAACCAAAATATGCAGTATTGCAGATACTCTAACAATTGATAGTCTTTCAGACGAGTAATTATGGTAATCTAAATCATTTATAAGCAGTCAGAACAAATGGAATCCTTCAAAAGTGACAATGGTACCAACAGATCTGCAGAATTTGTAGAAAACACTGAAACATTCCTTCAGGGCATAAGTACTGCAGAAACTGGGATTTGATATACAGAACAAATGTGTGCCACTTCACTCACTAATAGCACAAAGTGAAAATTACATCTCAGGAGGCATGCTAGTGTCATACAGCTTGTCAGCTCAGCTGGGAGAAAGTCATAGCAGCCCACAGAATATTCTCAGTTTAACAGTGGAAATATGAAATGGACTTCAAAAGTGTATGGCTTTGCATGACATCAGTGGGCCCTGGTCCAGTTCCGCCCTTCACCAGATTACCGTAAAGGAAAAGTCAAATACTAAACTACCCTACTGTAAAATGAGTGTTAATGAGACTGGAAACAGACACACTGTCTTCAGAAACCATTAGTGAGGCAGATTAAAGGACAAGTTCTGCCTTTTCACAGTTACTGTGACAGTTTCCACAGCATCTACTTCCTTCAGGGAAGTAGGTGTAACAGAGGGAGGATCACAACTGTACTGTTGTTCATACAGGAAGATTCTTCCTCATACCAAAGTCTTATTTTTACAATGATCAGCCCAGCGAATAGTAAGGAGGCAGGTAACAGAACTTTGCCACTATGTGAATAAGTACATAACTGTGAAATGGCTGCTATGTAATATTCTACCAATCATTACTACCTGCAAAATCTCAATGATTTTCAATTTGGTGTCCATTACGATGACATCTTCACAGTCTGAGGTGCTGGCTTGCTTGCTTGGGTGAATGCTTGGCTGTACATCAGGGGTACTGATGGGAAATATAGATCCTCTGCTCAGCACCATTTGGGTCATCATCTCTCCTACACCATGGATGGTCCTCATAACATTGTTTCCTATGCATGAAACCCAAACAAATACATATTTGCCATCAGTAAAGCTTGCGTGCAAAGCTATGTATCACACGTACACTCATGTCATGAAACACCTTTACAGTCTTAACAGTCATATTGAAAAATAAGTTCTCAATTCCTGATCAAAACTCAGGAGAAGGAATTCATTCAAATTACCTCATGGTTTGGGGACAATTTTCTACACCGATTTTCCAAAAGAGCATTTCTTACAGGGCAACAGATGGAAAAGATGCCAAAAGTTTTCCACAACTCTGTTAATACGTTCAAGAAATCATAAAAAGTAGAACAAAAGGAATCTCAGTAGTTCACCTAATCCATTCCTTTGCCTGAAAGCCTATTATCTACATCTAAGACCATTTCTGAAGGAGTTTTGTTTAACCTGTTTTTAAGAATATTTAAGTATTGCATATCCCACATTATACAGCATACCTAGGCAAGCAATTCCAGTACTTGACTATGTTTGTTGTTAGAAAACTTTTATTGGTATTTTGTTTATATCTTCTACTGCTGCAATTTATGATCTTGCTTTGTAGACACATGGGAGGACTTCATTTTCCATGCCTGCTCCCACCAATGCCTTTGCCATGATGACTGGACTTAGTACATGTGCTTGACAGGAAGGTTGCTTTTGGCACTGCAGAAGCTGGAAGAATCTTATATGTCACAGTAAGAGAAAGTAAGTAGCTAGTATGGAGCTATGCTATGGATTTGTGCTGGAAACAGTGTTGATAACACAGAGATGTTTTTGTTACTGCTCAGCAGTGCTTACACAGAGCCAAGGCCTTTTCTGCCTCTCACCATACCCCACCAGCAAGTAGGCTGGGGGTGCACAAGGAGTTGGGAGGGGACACAGCCAGGACAGCTGACTCCATATGATGTCATGCTCAGCAATAAGAAGTTGGGGGAAGAAGGAGGAAGGGGGGATGTTTGGAGCGATGGCGCTAGTTTTTCCAAGTAACCATTACGCGTGATGGAGCCCTGCTTTCCTGGGGATGGCTGAACCCCTGCCTGCCATGGGGAGTGGGGAATGAATTCCTGGTTTTGCTTTGCTTGTGTGCACAACTTTTGCTTTACCTATTAAACTGCCTTTGTCTTTATCTCAACCCATGAGTTTTCTCACTTTTATCCTTCCGATTCTCTCCCCCATCTCACAGTGGGCAGCTGTGTAGGGCTTAGTTGCCTGCCGGGACAAAAAACTTTAGTCCAGTCTAGTTGTAATGGTACCTGTCACTGATGCCAGTTGAGCAAAATCTACCAAGAAATACCATCTATTCCCATAGATTATACTGGTTGGCCTTTACAGTGAACTGTGGTATGAAAAGCATCTCAGTGAAGCCATGACTATCTTCTTCCAAAGGTGGGGAGAAGAAGAAACGAGTGTATCATGCTACCAACCTACATGAATTAGTTTCCTTTCTCACAAAGCATAGATCTGAATGAATGGAAAAAAGGGAACGATAGCGTCTCTTTGCAGAAAGAGCACCAAGCCCTAGACTACACCAAAGGCAAACAAAAGAACGGAGGAAATGTGCTTTGCTGAGGAAAGCCTGAATAGTTCTCGTGTGCCTTTTAGAACACTAATCACCGTGCAACTGACAAGTTTTACTCACCCTGAAGAGACCCTCTTCCCAGACAATCTGCTGTAAAAAGCCAAAGCTATATTTTATTTTGTTAGCAATATCCTCCTCTTATGCCCTTCTTTCTTCAACCCATAGAGCTCAAGTACTGCATGCAGGGAAAGAGGATGCCTTCAGCCCTGACTTTAAAAGGAAAACACACAAAGAATTCGCTATTTCAAAGCGAATGAGGCAGATTAGTGTCACATTTGAGGTCCCATTCAGCATCCAGTCTGGTGTGCAATCACTCTGAATTGGTCTTTTGAAAATAATACTTCAAGTCCCTACAAAGGAGGGGAGAAAAAATTATTTCTGACTTTGCATGGTGTTAGGAAAAAACCGCTAGAAGTCAAACTAAGGGCTAGATCCTCACATTAGACAGGTACAGAAAGTTCTCCTAACTGCTTACACCAGCATAAAGGAAATAAAATCATTCCAAATACCCTACTTGCTGCAAAACAAAAATGGTGCATTTTCCTACCAAATCAAACAAAACAACTGGGGAATAAAACAGTATGGATCTCTCTCCCCCCCTCCCATCCACTCCCTCACAGTGTGCTAAACATTTATTTGCGTTGACCATCACTCAGTACACTCATGCAAACCTAGACTACCAAGTGGAGGACCTTCAACCCTTAAAGTAGCTTCAGTTAAACTGACTTTCTGCATCATCTTCAAACTGTGAAATAAATCACCTCATTCATATCACCCTGTCCATAATGCTGACTGGTAAGCCCACAGTGGGACCTATAGGTTGTGCAGCTGCTTCGTGGCCTGCAATACCCCTGCTCTACATCTCAGCTGAGAAGTCATCATCCTCACTCTCTCAACATGTTTTCAAAATCCCTTTCCCTCAGTTGTACAGAGGTGAATATAAATAGTGGCCCCGCTATTTGGAAAGCTCAGAAATTTTTTATAAAACAACTTGCGTCAATAGGGTTGCCAGGTGATAATTAAACCACTTAAATCTAAGACAAGTCAAGAAGATATTCTTCTCGAAAACTAGAAACAAGTGCAGCTTGTCCCAAAGGAGGCAGAAGAATTCCACTTTATCTTGAAAAGTTCCTGCCACCCTTCAAGACTGAAATCCACTCGGTGTAAAGTTAACAAAAAATGTCGTGTCTTTTGGACAAGAATTCAGGCAACGTCTTGGGTGGACCTCATGTTCTGGGAGAAAGCAAGTTGGGATTTTGCCTAGAGCATACATCCTGCTCATTTCTCAGCTATCACTGTGGTGCTCCACAGGCCCCACAGGGGATTGGATTCAACTCCCTCTGTGACCAAGGAATTAGTCACTCTCTCTGCATTTCAGGAACACCTCCGTAAATCAGGAGACTTTCTCCATCTCTAAGAAGGACAGTGAGAGGCCTGATATAACAAAGACTGGGAGGCACTGACAGCTAAAGCATCTAGGAAATAAAAATAAATGAGATGACTGCTGTCCTTTCCCCTTACCCGCAGAACATCCATGGTAAAAGATGGTACAAACCAGTGAGCGGCAGCTATGAAGCTGCTTCCCAACAGCACTGGTAACGAGGATAAACCCTCTGTCCACATCTCTTTACTGTTGACCTTCACGCAACTAATCTAAACAGCTAGAGGCAGGAAAATGAGGTGGTACTTGTTATCGCTGTCATTTCAAAGTGTATTTCATTAACGCACAGGAAAGGATTTTAGTCAGACAAAAGTTTACTTAATCCAGCTTAGTATTTACAGCTGAAATGGGTAGTGACTCAATACTGCATTATTTCTGTCAATAACAGCAGTGAGACAAGGCGTCACAGGTAAACCCATCTTGGAAAACTTTTTAACTATCTGCCTGATGCTGACTATTACTTTGAATTAATTCAGAAGAGGCAGAATGAAAATACAGCAACTGAAGCAATTCAGCATTCTTTTCAGGAAAGATATTTTTAAACAATTGTGTTTTGCAGGGCGATGATGTAATGTAACCATCTCTTAGGAGCAGACAGCAGTTAACCAGCACATTCATGCACAGCAATGAAGCAGCTGACTGCATCTCAACACTGGAAGGAACTGCTCTATTCTTTGAAAGAAGCCCTGAGGTTCATTCATGTACATAAAGACTGGGCAGTAGCTTCTCTTCTAAAAGATCCCCCAGTGACCAGCACACATGGTGCTCAGTGTTATCTGTCCAGGCTTCGAAGTCTAGACCATGTTAAGCGTGGATTTAAATCTGTCACTCTCAAACATCAGGGGCCAGCAACGGTCTTGCTAGTGAGTCCTTTCTTCTTGCTATGCTTTTGTGTTCTCTTGGCTTTAGTAGTTATCTCAGCAGGAAAGGGTATGAGTCTCTGAGGTAAGGTATGCAGAAAGGTTATTGCGGCTTAAAAAGTGACTGACTGTGCATCAGCTAAGTCTGCAACAATGCAAGACAAAATACACTGGCTCAACAAAAGAGATTTAAGTTCTTATTACGTATGCACACAATGACTGAAATAACGGAGCTCTGATCTTAGTTACAGCTCCAAAGTGTTTCCTGAATACCAATGCCCAAGGAAAAATTAACTTACTGCCTCAGCTAGTTAACTGAGCTAAGTCAGGAGAGATAGCAAGCAGATGTGAATCCTGATTACTTTTGTGCCCACTTTGTTAGAGATAGGTGAAGTGAAGCCTGAGCTCTGCCTTCATACAGTGCTGCCACCCTTAACCTGCAGACCTTGATCTCCTGTTGTTCTCTTTGAGGTCATGGTATTAGCATTTATACATGGCTGAGAAGTGTGGTTGGGAGAGAACGGGCATTGCAATGTTATAAGGTGCTAGTGTGTGCAAAGAATCACTTCTCTCTCCAGCAAACCACTGCAAAAGTGCTCAGAGCTGTGCCTGACCAACGGAGGAAAAGAACACAAGGCAATCTCCATGAATCTTCTTCCATTTTTCCAATTTTCCCTTCCTCTCTACAATTCTTCCTCTCTGCTCCTCCCTCTCCCAAGACAAGTCGGATGCCAAGAACCTTCCATAAGCAGTGGCCCCATTAGAAATACCTCCTGTTGAGCACACAGTTTCACAAGGTTAGCCCATGGAAGAGTGAAATCACTGTACGCACAAATGGTAATTTAAAGGAGCTGCAGATTGACAGGCACTGAAAGAAGAGGAAAGAAGAGAATGCTTGTCATGTTTTGAAAAGACAACTGTGCATCTCCTTTTCGTTACTTTTTATTATAGTGATCACAACTTCCTAATGAATATCAGTTTCTGTCACAAAACTGTAGCACATAATCTCATACAATTTGTCACGATTGACAACACAGCGGCCTCTCGGAGAAGAAAGACTTTTCAGAGGAGTCAATTATGGGGAAAAAAATAACAACCACCCAAGTAATCGAAACAGTGGATAATTTGACACTTCATTTTCTACATAAACATATTTTCTTGATAAGTCATTTACTGGTTGCAAAAATTCTAAAAGCAGAATATAAAAGTAAACAACAATCTGCTATGTAATACTGTATGGATGGTAAGTGACAAAATACCATATTCAGAAAGAAAAACAACTGTCAAAGGCAGCTGGCAATTCATGCCGGTTTCAAATTGTTCCTAGCCAATTGCTATGCAGCATCCTCAGCCTGCTCTCCAGTACCTGCAGCATTTTAGGCATTTCACAAACCGGGCAGAGAACCGTGCGGTAGCTCAATGTGAATACACAACGGACAGCCTCAAAGGCTGGCAGATACCCTTACAGCGAGTAGCCCTCTACTCTGCAGATACCCCTCAAGACACCAGGGGACTTGCAGCCTTGTTTATTTAAAAATTAACTGTATGCATCCGATCTGGTACCCCACAGAGGGACAGAGTCTGCTCTTAATAATGTTATTGTTCAGTCTTCCTCAACACAGATATAGGAAAGACGGATTCCTAAGACTCAAAATTGCTCAGCCACTTTTCTCTTGAACAGTTTTCCACAGTGCTCATCTCCCTACTCAGAAATGTAAAAAGTGCCTATAGTTCCAAAAGGATTTTAACACCCAACATCTCTCATTAGGGACTGGAGAAGATGGATGCTCAGTGTTTCTGGAAACTAAGTACCTAAATAGGAGCTGACATATGATGGGTTCTTTGAGACCTCTGGTACTAAATGACCAGAAAAGACAAAGGTACATGCATCCACTGCTCCAATAACTTTCATTAACGTGTCCATAAAATTCTCAAGACATTGTTAAATCTTGCTTATGTAAAAAGTGGGAGGGATGGAAAGGAGACACATCAAAGGTTTTGCAAAACTGTGGCATTTTTTGCATTGTCTCTGTACTTATGAGGTCAGAGAGACAAATCTCTGATCTTCTCATACCTGAGCATGCTTTTGACTAAGACTTTTGAAGGACCAGATGTTTCAACTTCTCTCAAATACCTCCTACAAAACACTTCCCTTCCAGTGCAGCAGGACACAAGCCAGACAGCATGTGCTAACACAAAACCCCTTAACTCCGCAAACAAATGCTGAGGCTGAAGGACTGCAGGGATTAAGCTGCCCTGTGACCCCACGTTTTCACACACCTCTTTGAAACTACTTCTCTTCTAAATTGGGGGATTATTCACTTCCAGACCAAAGCATTCCCACAGGATGTATCAGCACCAAATAGCAAAGGTAAAGAGACTCAGAAGCCTCTGAAAGCTATCTTTCCTCAGCAAACTCAGAAGATGGCCCATCCTCAGTTCCTCCTGCTTTCCCCATCATTTCCAAATGAAGACTTCTGGTAAAGCTCAGCTGTGGCTTGTATCCCTAGGTACAAAACAACACCAGTCCCATCTGTATGATGCACTGGCAGCTGCACGGACTATTAGAGCTTTTCTCATTCCGCTGCCATTATGCATGAGCTTCCTCTCACTTGCCAAAATATTCTACAGGACTGCAAGAATCCTAAGTAACCTTCCCAAGTCCCTTTCCAAGCACCTGAGCTGGTGGGAGAAGGGTGCTACCTCTCCCAGTTCCAGGTCAAGGAAAGATCTGGGCAGAAAAGATGGCTAAGCTATACCTAATATAATTTTTAAATTAGGATCTCTGCATCAACTGTTGTGTACCATCACCGTTGTTGCATTAAAGAAACACCCTTATCTTCTCTCTGCATCAACTGTTATCTACCATCACCATTGCTCCATTAAAAAACCACCCCTATCTTCTCTCCCTCACAGTATGCAGCGCATTCAGAGGTGAATCAAGGCTTAGTCATGCCTTGTATAGCAGCAATACGAAGGGGTCTGGCCCTCCCCCCAGTCAGCCTCCTCTGTCTTCAGTGCTGCTGAGGAGGAAAGAAGGAAGACAACTATGCCAGAAGGGTGCCCTCAGAGCCCCCTCAATTCCCACTGTCTGAAGCCCATTACCTGCCACCACCACCCAGAGACACCCCTCCCACCCAACTGACAGCACCTATTCCTGTTTCCCCACAGACACCAGCATACTTAGTCCCTCCCTGCCACACCAACTTCTTTCACCACAGTCCTTCAGGCCTCCTCCCCATCCATGATCCAGTGAAGTCCCAAAGCCTTCTCAGCCCTCTCCTCAGCCACCTTTGTTTTTCCCCATGAAAATGGACTTTTACCAGCTGTAGCTCTGATACAGCAAAACTGAACGTTACTAGTGCGCTAGGGAAACTTTGGTTTTCAAGCTCACTGCTACATGAGGAGACATGTAGCATCTTGCTGAAAGTCCCACATTTTTACCACCATCAAAGTGAGCTTTCAGCAAGGCTGACCTTCTCTCAACCCATGCCTCCGTGTAGGTGTGTTCAACCAGATTTTAAGACAGTACTTGTAACAGCAAGCCACTGCTGAAACAGGAAGCCTGACTCCAAATGGTCTTGACTTTGTGGATTTCTGTGAGGCCCACATTACTGCTCCACTGTAATCTTCTCAAAGTTTCAGTGCCATCTTAAAGCATGCGACACTGCCAGTCCTTGGGGATCCTCTGGCAGGGAACCGTATGCACAGCAATGTCTAGTTACCAAGGGCTAAATTAAAATCCAATGGCAGCTTTAATTCTACGTTTCTTTGCATTTGTTGATTTAGCTACATTGCTTCATGCAATTTAATTTTTCCTGCGTGAAAAGTTATAGCCGTTTTTAAGACACATAATAACAACACTTCAGTACCAAAAGGAACACATTTTATTTCAAACCCTTTAGAGCTATATATTATTTGCCAAAAACATTAAGCCTTACAGCTCTGTTTATGAAAGAGGTATTAATTTTTACAGGTTTTCTACAGAATTTGCCCATAAAGACTGCAGAACCTACCATAAACAGGCCAAGAATCACACTTTATTTCTTCATTAAACCATTTTTCATCGCTCAATAACTAGCTGACCTCAGGTAAGCCTCACAGAAAACCTAATGCATGACATTAAGGGCAGAAGGTGAAATCACTTACACATTTTATACAGCCCTCGGAACTAATGAGGTAAAACAAACAGACAAAAACCCCCACAATATGCAATACAAATACATTTTCTACCCACTCCCTGAATAAATCTGGCCACCCCATCTCCACTTACCTACAGCCTATCCACAAGCCCTCCCCTCCCTTTTTGCATGCCAACTCACCACTGCCCAGCCGTGGTAAAAGTCCACCAAACTTGACCTTCTCCTGATATTCTGCAGTTTCTGTTGACATTGCCTATCCCCCAAAACCACAGTGTCAAAAATACGGCTTTCCTTCCATGGATGTTAGACGAAGGAAAAAATCAGCACGCCGGCCTTGAAGGTAAAAAGTATCATGGGAATCAAACCTTCTAGCTGAGTTACACCTATGAAATGGATATCGATTCCTAGAAGAGCAACAGTCTTTGGAATCACTTAAATGCAGGGCCTCATGATGAAGGAAAGAATAAGGAGGAAAGAGAAACGATCCATGCCAAAGAACCCAGCTCTCAGACTGACATCCCCTTTGATCTGACAAAATCCTGCACTAAACAGCAGTTGCTTCACTCCAGACATCTGTGACTAACAGAGCTAACTTTCCTAAGGGTTACATCTTTTGTCTCTCGTAAACTTTCCTTTTTTCTTTTTTTTTTTTTGTAAACTGCTGGCATAGATTATTGCTCAGTCTGCCAGGCAGCCACTGCCTCGTTAGCTGTGCTAATCAAAGTATGCCTCAAGAACTAGAGAAAAGAGCAACTAACAGATATGGATGAAAGGCTAAGAAACAATATAGTCTTTTCTAATAGTCCTGGATGAAATCTAGTCCTTCTTCATCACAAGGACCCCCAGGAACAGTAGAAATGGTAGGTCCAACCTTGTTCTCAACCCTGTTCTAGTAGCAGTCTCATACTGGTACTTCTAAGCAGTATGTATCTCTACTTGCAGCCAAGAGTGCCAGAGGACAACACTAATCTTCTCGCTCAGCTGAAGCTGAGAGACTAGGGAGACTATCAGGATGTCTCCTAAAGAGGCAGAAGACTAGACGAGAGTCCCCTGACACACCAAGCACGCCTTTGCAGAGGGATGGCAGCCCACCGGTGCTGAAGTCTTCAGGAGGGAGTGAGGGCTTCCCCATTCCTCTGGGGTACATCACAACAAAGCAGCAAAGCTTACAGTGGGAGTAGAGGTCAGGCTCTTCATGTTACATTTCAAAGGAAAGTTCCACAATCTCAGGACACCTATGGAGAGTTCTTTAGTCCCTTCAGCCTACAGGACGGATATGCTACCAAGCTAAAGACCCACACATAACATGAAGGAGCTGGGATATCTGACTACTAGTTTAAACAGGTAAAAGGAGGCATCTGTTGAGCCAGCCATGAGCAACACATTTCATGTGAGAATCAGAGAGGCAGGACCTACTGGAGCTTATTATAGGTAATTTTTAAAACCTGTTTTTCAAAAAGACTGAGCATAGCCTTCCTTTGTGGAAGCCAAGGGAGCTGAAAGACCGCTATCAGTTGACACTAGCTCAGGAAAATTCTAGTAATTTATGTAGAGCTCTTGAGGGAAAGACAGAGTCTGCAGATAACCTAGGTTTATCCCACCAACTTTCAAACTGGTGCCCAGCACTGTGAGTGTGGGCACTCCCACATACATACACAGCCTAAATGTATGTATCCCAAAACATACACAGCCTAAATTCAAGGATGTGTTTCCTTGCATGCCATTATTCTCATTCCCAAATAACATTAACTAAATAGCACCGAGCTGCATGGCAAACGTGTAGCTTGCCTACTAACACTACCATGTCATTTAATCCTTTAGATCTGACATATGCTGTAGCTGCATGGTTTGACTAAAATCACCTATTTGAAAGATCAATCGCACCTAGAGAAAGATGTGCATTTTAATTCACAGAGAATAAATAACCAGTATTAGACAAAGCAGATTGGCTCCTGACTCTGGAATGATACATCAGGGTGCACTTATTAGGAAAGCAATGACTTTACCTTTTTAATTAAAACTGTGAGAGATTATAATGTTCTTGAAAGGTGCCAAAATGACAGCACTACTAAATGAAGTCCTTACTTTTGCCTTAAGAAAAAAAAGTCTCTTAAGTATATGGGTAGTATATTTTGTAAACCCTAGATCTTTTTAGAATCTACAGGGGGAAAAAAGAAACAAAAACACCCTGCAAATAACCTCAAAAAATGATTCAAAGTTAAGACACTGAAAAAAAGAGTTGGTTGCAAGATTTTGAAGTCGATTCATTTTTAGGATGCAATCTAGGTAAGAAGCATTTCCAAATATATATATCTTTTTGTTTTCCAGGATCCTATCTCATAAATGTTTCTAGCCAACTTCCCCCAACCTATCCTCATCAGATAAGGTCACACCTGAAAACTGCATGCACACTAATTTAATTCTGGTTACGGTAACTGACAGTGGCATTAAAATCAAGGTTTTTAAAGGAAGTAAGGCATAACATTAACAATAATGTAAGGCTCTTTTCAGAATCTTTGGAGAACCAATATAGAGAAACTCACACACAACATCAACGACTACCTCAGCCATCAACGTGAGTCAAAATTTAAGCAAAAGATAGAAAAGGACATCTTGAGGTAAAAGGTTAATTAAGTCTTCATGCAATTTCTACTAGACCTAAAAATACATGCCATTTTGCAGATTTGCTTCAACAGTTCTATACGTGTCATATATACTTCCTTACTATAGAGAGTAGTTTTATTGAAATAAGTGGGTCTGTAAGAAATAAATATTACACAGGGAAGAATATTCCAGCTTGCTGGTTGTAAATTTGGTTGTTTCAATTTTGAGGTGCACAACTCCAGGCAGGCTTCCCACAGCCAAGACTCACCTCCAGTCTTTCCCTCACCATTAATATATTTCTTCCTAAAGTCCTGACTACAGATTTCATGATGTGGAGCAGTTGCCCAACCAGTAAAGATCCAAGTTCACCAGATCCCTATGACTCCCCAGTTATCGGAATCAGATGCTGGAAGCTTTTGTTGCTACTGACCTGGAACAAATCAACGTTAATAATGGAAAGACAGTACACCCTCTCTGTCCCCAAATTTATTCACTGAGTTTCCCACAGAAATCAATACTTTTTAAACAAAACTAAAACGCAAGACCTATCATTAAAAAAAATTAATTTCTTAACTTCTATGGAGCTGCCACCTTGGATCTACTACAGCTGTGAAATAGGAATTATATGATACTTCCACTTGGTCAAACCCCTTCAAGTCCCTTGTCCTAGAACCTGAAAATCAACTGCATTTCTGGACAGGCATAAATATGGACAAAATATTGCTATTAAAGATCCATTTAATATTAATCTATGTAAATTTACAGTGAGATGGTGATGAAAATTAAAACACACAGAGCCAAGCTGGTATTCAGTAGCACTTTCCCACATTAGAGTTACAGATCAGGTCCCTAGTGCTTGATTAAATTTAAACACTTTTGTTTATACCACTAAAACATCAGTCCCAGGCACCATGGTTGGCTTTCAGTGTTGGTCTAAACTGGGGTTTAGAGCTACACTTCAAAGTTCTAAGCTCAAAGTATGAAATACATGTTCTTACTGAATCAAGGGAATGCCTAGGACATTTGTGATCACTGACTGGATGGATTAAAAAAAACCCCACAACTTTTATAATCTCCAGAACAAATAATTTACTTCCACAGATTCACAGTATAAACACAAAATCACAACAGATACAACCTTAACTTTTTTTTCTTTTTTAAAAAAGAACATCAATGTAACAAGTTTTGCAATGCAGGGAAGCTAACTTCCCTGAAGAAAGCAGCTCTGTAAACCCACACGGCCCCAGAGCAATAACGTGTTGGAGGAACACCTACCTGCAATACTCTGCTTAAACGCATGACATGAATGTTGCAAGTATTAAACCTGTCAGGGAGGATGCTGTGGAGTGAGACCCTTGCCGCAGTCTGGAGAGATATGGGAGAGCAGAATCTGACCTCCTCTAAAGACAGGAGGAAGTCACCCTCACCCCTGACTGACTGGGGCTCCCGCCGTCCTGAATGAGGGCAGGGAACAATACATCTGTCTGGATTTTATGGAAGTTATGAATAAGAAAACACTTTCAAATCAACGAACCCTCCTGATCTTAGAAAATGTCAACACATTTTCAAAAACCACAAAAAACCCAGGCTGAGTTACTTTCTGTTGTAATCCTTTGTCCCTAATAGCCTAAGAGATCGGTATCGTAAGTTAAAAGGGACAATAAAAAGCCAGGACAGGTAACTGATAAGGCAACTAACAGATGTTCTCAGCAACTCAGTTTTATAACAGAGAGAGGGTATCTGTGTAAAAGGGGAAGAGGAACCTCTGATGTACGATCTTAGAAGTACTATAAAACTTTAAAACAATGTATACCTACAGCTTGGCCCGGTGAACAATCCTTACTGTCAGAGTGAGGGGGGGATCTAGATGAAACCCCCAAGACCAATTTTTTCTGTTGGCCTGTTCATTCTTCAGGACCCCTAATGGATCCCAGACAAGGTGGATCAGACTCCACAGGGCCTAGATAACGTCAATACCTTTGGAGTCCAACTTGTTTGGGTAGAAGCAACTGCACAAGATGCAAAGCATTGTAGAATCGGACCCCTGGTCTTTTGCTTCCCCCAGAAGATAAAAAAAGTACAGGACTGTTTTTAAGATACATTATCGTCTCACTTACAGGCCTGTTCCAGCAACCCTAATACAGCAAGGTCTCCCTGTCAAACAGAGACTCAAGCCCAGTCTCAAGCCAGGACTCACTTATCCTTAGCATCACCTACAGTCCAACACATGCAAAGCAACAAAAGTGCCAGCCCACCACGACCACCACTCACAGAGAAAACACAAGCACCTTCCGCACCTTCCTGTGAGCTCAAGCACAAGTTCACGAAGTCTGAAAAGACCGGAGACAGCAGCAGCCAACACCGCTACAGCACAAACCATCAAATACCCCGAGCTCAGCTCTTTCTAGCTCGGTGTGGTACCCTGCACCTCAGCTACGGCTAAACGATACCCAGCCAGGTAGAGAGCACACAAGCAGGTCAAGGGCTCTGTGTGTTTACAGCCTTATTCAAACCTGCTCATTACCTTGTAGCAAAGACACAAATCAGGATGTGGGGGCAAAACGACCACAGGGCTGGTTTTAAAGGACAGTTACACAAAAAACCAGGAGGGAAAGCAAAAAGAGAGTGAAGTCAAATACTCGGCTGGCATGAACTCTCGCAGCCCCAGGAACTAGAGCAACTTATGCCAGCCAAACTCCTGCCCCTATGGTCTGATTCATTCCTCACCAACAGGCTTCCACAGGGAACAAAGATAGGCAGAATTTACGGACATTGACACAGCATTTCAGCCACAGCAGTGGCCTCCAGAATGTCAGCAACTACAGCACCTGGTGCTTTCCTCTTGAGTCCCTCTCTAATCTCAATCTGCAACTAAAGTTAATGCTGACTGGAGTTTATGTGGTTTTTCTTAATGAAAAGTAGTCCCCTGTTTTGCTCGAGTAATACGTTTTTCAGATATGACATATACGCTCTTTGGGCATGAAGTTCTATGAGCTGGATGCTCAAAAA
The DNA here is from genome assembly GCA_013399095.1 of Psophia crepitans. NCBI lineage: Eukaryota > Metazoa > Chordata > Aves > Gruiformes > Psophiidae > Psophia > Psophia crepitans. Next base: position 255,109 of record VWZZ01008229.1, read on the forward strand.
CAGAGAATAGGTGTTATGAAATTGCTTTAATTGCTTCTAAATTATGCATCCTTGTGACATAAGTATCTTTATAGCCTAATGCTGCCCCCGTGGGTAGGTAAGCATGCACCTCCAGAGAAAGAAAGAGGAACAGTAAGATGCTTGGGCATAGTGGTTAATCATTCAGGATCATTCTATCTCAACTACAAAGCGAACACACAGTTTATGTTTTTTATGACCTGTCAATCAGAAGAGGAAGGCTGAAGACAAGATACAACCATCCAAAGATGGACATCCTTTTCTTTTGTCCAAGACTGCAGAAGGCCTCTCCAGCAACTCTTACAGCTATTTCAACATAAGGAAACCTGCGTCTCTGCAGCAAAATTTCAATGCCTATTTTTAAGCCTAAAGAGCACAGCCAATATCTCTATCTGCCGTCTCCCTTAAGATGGTCAAAACAACTGACAACAGTCTGAGCAGGCAAAAAACCTTCTCTAAAGCAATGGCTTTCCAGCCATATAGTTAGCTGGAAAAGTGCAACAAAAAAAAAAATCAAACCAACCCACAGATCATTTCCAAAAGAACATCAGTGGATTGTCACATCCTGACAATCCTGTTTAAAAGACAAACATTCATGGAGACAACTACAGCCAAGAAAGAAGTTTAAAGAATCTCTATGAAGGCCAAAGCTAATAAAAGACGTACAAAAAATCCTGTGCCTTTTTTGCTGAAAGAATATGAGACAAAGACAGATGTGTGACAAAAGTTTCCAATAAGGCTCCAGTCAATGGCTAAGTATTACTAACAAGGCCAGTGAGCTTCAATTTGCATGGCGGTGGCATCTTTACATTCCTTCACACTCATTTATTTCAGAGTAAATTCATTGATTTGCATGGAATTGCTCTGGAAATTAGTATAACTGAGAGCAGGTCTGTTTGCACTTAATGGATGGTTCTTTCCTCTCATATAAAGCCTGAAAGGAAACCCTTCAACAGAAATAAAAGGGAATTAAGGATGAAACACAATTTTATGAGTAAGAAGGTGAGTAAAAACACTGAATTAGATGTATAACAAGGATTAAATACTTGAACAGAGAGAGAACTAAATGGAAGAACCACATCTGCATGTTCCATCTTGCCAATAGGCCGAGATCTTATCTGGAGTCAAACTGTGTCCAGATCCATTTAAGAGGAGAGCCTGCAATGCAGTATTTCAGAGACAAAAAAGGGAAAACATAATTCCAAATGTCTGTACATATAGCCTTTGTCTACTGCTGTAGAGGGACTGCAGCCAGCTACAGCGTGCCTTAGTGTGCACAGCACTGCAGAAAAGACTTTCAGGGGCTTTCACTGAAGTGTGCTGGCAGTGATGGAGGAAAGATCAGGAGAACCAAGCACAAGACTACTTGGCTCAGAAAAGACAACAACAGTCTACACTTCTCCAGAGTGTGTGAAACTCAAGGAAGAAAAAAGTCATGAAGAATGGTACACTTACGCAGGGCACCTGTAGGAGTGACTGAGCAAAATGATGATTAGGAAACTCAAGTGCCGAGTCCTGCACTGGCGTCACAACAACCCCAGGCAACGCTACAGGCTTGGAGCAGAGTGGTTGGAAAGCTGCCTGGAGGAAAAGGACCTGGGGGTGCTGGTTGACAGCCAGCTGAACATGAGCCAGCAGTGTGCCCAGGTGGCCAAGGCAGCCAACAGCATCCCAACTTGTATCAGGAATGGTGTGGTTAGCAGGAGTAGGGAAGCTATCCCTCTCCAATACTTGGCACTGATGAGGCTGCACTTGAAAACTGTGTCCTGTTCTGAGCCCCTCAGTACAAGGAGGACATTGAGCTGCTGGAGCACATCCAGAGAAGGGCAACAAAGCTGGTGAAGGGTCTGGAGCACAGGTCTTATGAGGAGCAGCTGAGGGAACTGGGGTTGTTTAATCTGGAGGAGGGGGAGGGGAGACCTTCTCGCTCTCTACAACTACCTGAAAGGAGGTTGTAGTGAGGTAGGCGTTGGCCTCTTCTCCCAAGTAACTAGCCATAAGACATTTGGAAACGGCCTCAAGCTGCGTCAGGTGAGATTTAGGTTTGATATTAGGAAAAATTTCTTTACCAAAAAAGTTGTCTGGCATTGGAACAGGCTGCCTAGACAGGTGATGGAGTCACCATCCCTGGAGGTGCTCAAAAAATGTGCAGACGTAGCACCTCAGGACATGGTTTAGTAGACACAGTGGAGTTGCGTAGACAGTTGGAATTGATGATCTTAGAGGTCTTTTCCAACCTGAAAGATTCTATGATTCAAGGCTAGGAAAAGGCCTCCCAGAGAAAATAAAAAATAGTCATTGTCTCAAACAACACAGCTCACCCTTTTTGGTGCTGTGGGCCAGCTGGCAGTGCAACAACACTCACACCAGCCACAACTAAAACAGAATTTGCCATCAGTCCGTCTCCTGGACCCTCAAGCCCACATGACTGTCACACTTCCCTTCCACATGCACAGGAAAACTAAACTATTAAGTTTCATCACCTTCCTGGCATGCTCATTCTTCAACCTAGTTTTAAGCCATGGTAGAAAAGGCAGTGAGTGGGACATACAGTATTGTCCAGGGGCTGTCAGACAGGCACCCTGGTCTGGGTTAAAAAAAGAAGACTCTAAATTGACAAACACACGCAGAGGATGGTCTCATCTGGACTTCTATCTGGTGCTTCTGCAGTTGTGGGACCAGTAACATCTTATTCTCCATTTAAGTGAAGTGCTAAGACACCTAATAAACACCTGTGCCACATATGAGCCATCATAATCGCTGTGCCCAGGAAAATGCTATCTGTGCTTGCTTGGGATGTTCAGCATGGTTGGCTAAAAGGAATCTTTTTGAACAGATGCTGCTGCTTCTTTGCTTGTTTGGAACGGAACTATCAAATCTGGACTCTGAGGCCTAGGTCCAGATTTGACAGTTCCGTTCCAAACAAGCAAAGGAGCAGCAGCATCAACACAGTAACCACAAGTCATGAAGTCTGCAGCTCTGTTCAAAAAGATTCCCTTTTAGCCAACCATCTTAATCTATCCTGCAATATATTTTCCTGTAGGTGGGTTTATGTGTGAATAAAGAACTTTGAAAGATCAATGAGACATTCCATAAATTATTTCCAACCTAAATAATGAATTACACACTGGAATAACAGCCTTTGCTGCTTCTCTCACCTCCATCCTGAAACTTGCTCAACCTTTCAAAGTATGATGATATAGGAACTTGAACAATATCTAGAATTGCCAGCAGCGTCCGGGTCAGTCTGAGAAGCTCACTAAAACTATAAAAGCCAAAGTATATGAGGTTTCGAGCCAGATGTACCACCTATGAGAAAAAAAGAAATTAAAAATGAAGAAAGCATCGACAACTTTTGTGGTATTTGGCTGTGCAAGACAGTTGCATTTCATGTAGCAGCTTTCACGGAGATCCAGATGTAGAGTGCATCCAAATTAGTACAAGCCTTTCCAATCTAGAAGATTTAGGCCTCTCTAAAGTTTGTCAGGCATTTCAAACAATATTTAAAACACAGGATTAGGTTTTTCAGAGTATTTCTTTCATTGTCATATCCTACACAGACAATAGTACTTATATTGAAGAATCCCTGTAGGCTAATTCACTGGTGTGAAGAGAAGGGTCATATGGCCATTCACCCACACACGTATCGCCCCCCACCACCACTGAAATGCAACCATCTCAGCGGAAGGAAGGAAAAATACAACTGTTTGACAGCAGATACTAATAGTATTTTCTGTGGTAACAGTCATAACCAAGAACACTGGAATTAGGAACTGGTGCTTCCTTAGGACATTTTACATCGATATTTATTGTGCAACTATGTTTATTTTGAAAGAGACAATGTCAGTTCAGCTAAAATGAGGAAGAATACCATAAATTAGGATGCAGGTAACTGAGAAGTACCTCAAATGTAAGTTTATTTTTCTCTTTGTCTCCAAAAGGAAAGGGTTGATTTACAACTTCTTTCAAGTACTCTTCTACAAATTCCATAGTGAGAGCAAACTTCCTCTTCATTTCATTTCTTGAAGAGTCTGTGAAAGAATCATACCTACAATGCAAGGCACAGAGGTGTTTAATTTTCCTTCCTTCTAATATCAGGATCAGCTGTCACTAAATTAAAAAAAAAAACAACCCATCACAATGCTATAAAATTACTGTCAGTTCTCTGTAAGGAGAAGGGGTAGAGGTCAGCTGATTCCACGTAGATAAGCATAGAGGATGCACAAACCTTCTCTCCAACAGTACCAGTGAGGATTACAGTGAATGGGAATAACAGAGGCAGGAAAATAGTAGTGTTGTGGCAGGTGCGCTCTTAATTCAATAATCACCAAGTCTCAGCTGTCCTCTCTGCCCACCAGCCAGAGTTTACTATTTCCACAAGGAAGACAGCAGATCAGGAAAGCAGCTCAGGACAGACAACCTCCTTCTCTGCAGCTAATTCATATATGCCAAAAGAGTCCTTCATCTCCCTAACAGCGGCAATACTATCTGCTGCACTGCTATACTTCTTCCTCTGTTTCTTCAGCCAGATACTCCCTGTCTGTGTCTAGCCCAGTGGCACTGCTCCATCAAATCAATTAAGCCAGAGAGGCTTTCCACTGAAGTTAACAGGACCTTCTCCCAAACTTATATTTAACACATGCTTTAGTACTTTGCCGGATGGAGGCCAAAGCCTCTTAACAGTTTCTGAGGCAAAAGCTGTACCTAACTGAAAATGCTGGCTTTCCAACTGTGGCTTTCAGTTGAGCTTGAAGTATAAAACTGAGTTTCAGCCTAGCAAATGTGTAATGTTAGACACAACTAGATTACTTCAAGTTCAGCTGGTCTGAGGAAAGGCCATTTCCACTTTTCCCCAGCTTGTTCCCTACAAGAACACGGTGAAAAAATGAAATTTAATTATTTTCACATAAAGTTACCCATGGAAGCTCCCAAGAGTAACAATAATTAAAAGCTCTGTGTTCTGCAACAAAATACCTTTTCACATACATATTGTGTTGACATTATACATCTACAGCCATCTTCTTCTGAGACTAACCCCTACAAAACGCTTTTGTACTTTAGTTTGCAACACTTTCAACTCACTCATGAATTGTGATCTTAGTAGGAATTTCAGTCCACAATCTGGCATATCTGACAGGTACCACAGTTTCCTGAGGATCTCTGTCCACATGCATGTGTAGCATCAGCCGACAAAAAGAAGCCCGGAGGTCGTAAGGGAGGCTTTCATCAGACATGCATCGTAGGATCAAGTCTACTGACAGCTGTGCAGAAATCTGGTTGATGGCTAGATACTGACGGTCCAGGCACATTCTGGCAAACAGGTTCAATTGGTACCTCAAAGAAAAAATAACGTATTTCCAAGTGATTTCTTCAAATACCATGAAACAATGTACCTCAGAGTCTCACTTTACAAGCCTGATGTCAGCCTTTCTGAAGTAAATGATAAAAAATGACAAGAGTGACTTTGCTAACCAAGGGACCAACTTGTCATTAAAAATGCTAACATCAGGCTCCAAGTCCCATGAATACTGGGCTCCCTTCGAAACTCAAAGGGAGCATTGTTCAATGGAAAGCTGTAACATTTGGACTACTTGTTTTCAATCAGTGTAAAACACTGTTCCATGATCCCATCTCCCCTCTCATCCTCAGGATGCTCAGAACATTCCTTCAGCAGGCCTCGCTCTGAGCCACACAATCTAAAAATACAGCCCAATAAATAAAAGGTAAGAGGCAGAATGATAAAAAGACACAAAGAGCTGTCATAAGCAAAGGAAACTCAAGATTTGTCTGAACAGACAGCAGAGTACGTGATGCTCCTACAGAAAAAGTTGAAACAAACTTTTAATCCCAGTTTCTGGCATGACCTGGTTTCCTTTTTTGATATTAGCGAATGATCCACATAAGAACAGGACCAGGCTCTCTGGAGAGTTTACATTTTCTTCCATTTGAATAAGCAGTCTTACCTGTAGTATGTAAGAACTTCTAAATCAGCTTTTGTGCCCTCCTTCGCCTCCTGAGCCAGATGTCTGATGGCTTTGCCATGAGGTTCCTTGTTACTATCAATCCAGTAAAGCCACACTTCCTCTTCATCAATGTCATCCGAGATGACCGGGCATTCCAAGGGATTGTCCATTTGTGTTGAAACCAGTCTGAAAACACAAATCATTCACAACGGAACCACTAGCAAACTGCTACGAATGTAACAACAGAGCAGACAACAAAAAGTTATGTTCCGATTATGGATGCTCACTTAGTCTGAATGAGAATGTCAGCATTCCCTGGGCTCAGCATAAACTTGCAGATCAGCTCCTGAGTTACTGGTATTGCTGTGGTGTTAGATACACACAGGTCTGATAGATAATCCAAGAATCTGCAGTCAAAAAACAACAGGAGAATTAACATACTACACAGAAATGTTGCAGTAGAAATCTCTAGTATCCATCACAAATATGCTCAAGCAAGCACATATTGCGAGTTTTATCAACATAGGATCTTTGCCAATTCACACTATTGCAACTCAACGGATAAAGATGCGCAGTAGCTTTCAGAGCCACCCTGAATAGTGCTGAACAATCAGTCAGGGAGAGAAAAGAAAAATATCCCAAGTGTGACACTTCTCAGCAAATCAAAGGCCAAAAAGTTGTGCTAGAACTTAAGAGCAGCCTGTGGCTGTCTTAAGCTTGGCTGGCAGGGGAGCTTCACTGAAGGCCCTCGTCCTTGTCAGGAACCAAAAGCAAGAGAACCACATTCTCACTCATCTTCCCCATCGGGGAGCACGTGTTTCCCTAACCCAAGTAGCAAGCTGACGTTACTCATGCTGGAGATAGCCGTGTGCCTTCCGAGGACCTGCACTGCACTGAAGGAGTCCACACCTCCACCTTTTAAAGACGCCTGTTAAAAACCTCTGAAGTGACATAGCCATCTATTAGTGAAGAGTGAAGATCTGGCAGGACCTGAAGACAGGACCTCTATAGTCAAAGAGGTCATTCCATGCAATGCAGAAATAACAAAGCTTTGCACAGAAATCAGTTTCCTATCAATTTGTCGCTCGAATTTAGGTCTTCTGATGTTTAACAAGGTTTAACAAGCTGAGACTTTCCTCGCAGCTGGGACATTCATTATGTATCTGCTTCTTGTCCCTCTTTCACAGATTTCTCCGCATGTATTAACAGTAGTCCATATTGCAGCCTTTGCCTCACTAGAATATAAAAAGGGCCTCTTCCCTCATGTAGCTGCTTCTTTTCATCACGTTTGTAGGAACTGAGTATCTCTGAGCCCAGCAGTCCTCTAGTTAATGTCACTAAAAGTGGGCAAGAGGCTTGAGAGCTGGTGGGGGAGCAGGTATGAGCAGGCACACACACAGACATCAGGTACTCGACCTGCTTAGAAGTCCAGGTAAAGAACTTGACCATCTACTACCAGCTGTTCAAGGATCCAATAGTTTGAACCTCTATAAGTGGTCATACCAGAGGGAATCAGAAAATCATTTCTGTGCTAGCACAGACCACACTCCCCACAGAAGCCTGGGAACTGCGAGGGATGAGTACAGAAAGCATCTTCAGGGGACACTTAGGAACAATTTTACCCATCACTGGAATGGAGCTTTGTGGCAACGGGTAATAGTGCACAGCAATATTACATCACAAAGATAATACTAAGTAAATAGCACATAATTACACAGAATTCTGGCGGAGTTACCTCGTTGGAGCTAAAACTTGGGAAAATTTTGTAGCTCTCCTGTTGTAGAGCATACTACCACCCTTCTTACTCACAACAGCAGTGCTGCAAAAGTTTACAAGACTCTCCATGAAAACAAGTGCCTTTACTGTTCACATTGCACCATCTTGGCAAGGTGTATTTTTCAAACATTTACTGTTCTTGAAACTCAGCCTTAAAGAAGCAAACGTATATTTTAAAGCACAGCAATTGAGCAATTTAATTGTGCAACAATACTATGACATCCTCCATCACAAAGTGACATGAGATTGTCAAAAAATGCTAGGGCCCTTCAGCACTGAGAAGGAGCTGATTTCGTGTGGTTCACTCTTAGCACTGACCAAACCCAACACAGTTTAGCATGAGTGAGGCAATGAGATTACAGAGTGAGGCAAAATGGCTGCAGATATATAGAGAAAAATTGAAGCAGTGAAGCACCAGGGCCTTGAGCAATATCCTTAATCGCTAACAGAAAAATGGTATTCACCATTACAGAGGACGTGATTTGGCCTTTAGTACATTAATTTCTTATTTTTGTATTACTTTGGTAATCTTACAACTGAAAATCCAATCAAAAAAAGAGATAGATTTTTCCATTTAAAAAAAAAATCCATTTCCTTTTATATTCTGACCTAAAGCTAATAAAAAAAAGTCCAACTGAGTGAAGTTCAAGGCCAGAATTTTTTATTTGGAACAAGATCTGATCTAGGACACACGTTCACTGGGATCTTCACTGCCCTAGGCACCTTTCAGGTCTGATCTGGAATCAGAAACCTGCAGGAAAATTGATACTAATAAAAGCATAGAAAAATTGACATCTGTCTAATTTGCACCAAGGTTATTAGCAGGGGAACCAACACAAGTGGCAGTTTCGTAGAGGAGCTAAAGAGTTACGAGAAATTAAAATTTCTGTCTGTTTCTCTTTATCCCACTCTGAACTAAAACCAAATTTTCAAAATTGTCCTGTAAACTATAAACCTTCAAGTATAAAACTATGAATAGCAGACAGATTCACCGCTACTGCCACATAAAAGCCTATCGATACAAATGTTACATGAATCGCTTCAAACCTGGGCTCTCGGTTTCTCCTGAGTAAATTCACAAACGTCTCTATTTCTTTAGCCGTGATGTGTTTCTCTAGCAGTTTTCTGTTGTTGTGCAACAAAGCTGTGATGGTGTCTTCTGCCAGAATATCATAACCAATCTGGGACTGCATGACGCAGAAGTTCTTAGCAATATATTCCTGAAAAAATGAAAATTCCCATGATGACCTGTTAAGCAGTAATGTTTTTCTTTTAGAACCAGAAGCATCCAGCTCGATTAGCAATCATAACCCTCAAAATTTTCCTCTTTGAACCAGTCTGAACAGAACAACATCTAAACACCTAAAATATGTACCCCAAGAAACAGATTCAATACTAGGGATGACTAACTCTTCTTATTCTTTCATAAACCAAAGGAATGAATCCATGAAAATTTATACAACATTCAAGAAATGGCAACCAACTTTTTTAAAAGGAAAAACCAAAAGGTTTTTAAAAGGTTTAAGAAGCTTTCTTTCCTGAGTCTTCCCTCCTCCCTTTATTTCCTTCCAAGACAGAAATACTTCTGTAAAGCATTAGAAAGAAAACAAAGAAGCCACACATAGCAGTTCAATCTTTAACTTCCGTCCCTTTAGTCCTATAAAGTCAGTGCAGTTTTTCCCCACTGCAATGTGCAAAGCATTCGGCACCATGTTCTGAAATACTTCTTGCTTACAGCGAGTCTCCAGCAGTGGGAAATCAGGCTACCTGATAGAATAACCTCTGGTCTGATTCACTGCTGTCCCTCTACAAATATGTAAGCAACAGAAACAGTCAGTTTTGCAGACTTCCCACTATATAATCCAGAGTCCGAGAGCATAATTTGAATAACAGCTCATGAATGAAGCAGTGGACCCCCATCTCATTCTGATCCTGTGAAAGTATGAGGTCAACCTATGATGTTCATTGCTGACCATTCAATTCACATACAAATGCCTACAAAACAAAAACACTGCTCCTCAGCATGAGGCAGTATACGACAGTGTCTTCTTCCCACTAACCTACACAAAACCCAGTCCTTTCACCATTCCCACAGAACGCCCCTTGTAAGTGCAGAGAATGATGTCAAATCCAGGATACAGAATTACAGAAATCAGGAGGAAAATTATCTTGAATTCCACTGACCTGGTTCTTCCTATAGTCCTGTTGGGAATGTCTGAGAACTCTGTAACATAACCTTAACATGTATTTGTATGGAGCGTATCTCTGGTCACCTAGGTCTTCAAGTCTCAGCATCGATCCTTCACCTTTGTCCTTAAAAGGAGCTTTGAGGATGCCAAATATCTGTTCAAAATCAGAATCAAACCCAGATTTTTGCTTATCTTATAGCAGTCAATGGACACGTCCTCTGACAGGATCAGCACAAGGGCCTTATCGATCAAAGTTGGAAGAGAATCACCGCACTTATCTACACATGACTAAGTACAAGCGGAGGCACAGTCTCAGACATTGCACTTTTGTGTGTTTAGCTTTACACTTCACATCAACTCGATCAATACTGCTTTCTCTTTACTGGTATCCCCAATTTTAAATGTTGTTAGTTAAATGCCCTAACTTTGGATAAATTACAGGTGAAAAAGGGGGACAATGCTGGCTGCTGTCCAATTTCATCCTTTTTGCCCCCGTTCCTTTTTTTATTTTAATTTCAGTAGGCTACTTAAGGAGAATATAAATTTTTATATACATGGAAGTTGGCTCTCATACAAACAAAGTCAGGGATCCATAAGGGCATCAGAAATTTTCCTGTATGGGAAACACAGAATTGAAACCGTGCTGCAAGGCTGTTACAAATTTCATCAACAATTTGCTATCAAATGTAGTCTTAAAAGTCATGGGAATCACATGAAAAGAACAGCCATAAGACATGGCCCCTCATGCTTCTATCTGACCCACAAACCAAGAGCTGAGCCTTGACTAAGTAGTGTCGTATCTACCCAATCCAACCAGACACAAACCCAACACGGCATAAGCCAAGTTACCCAAAAATGTTATTTTCTCAAGTCACTCTCTCCTACAACCTGTTTGTAAACATAAGCAAGTTATTAATACAGTGGGACATACCTGAGCCAATATATTTTGTTCCCTCATTAATTTCTGTCGTTCCCGGTTTGGCTTGGTAATGACGACATCTAAAACTTCCTGCCCGTTATTAGGCACATCAGCAACAAAGAAAATTAAATCTTCCAGTAACTTGGTTACAAACCTAGAATGAATAGACAAATCATTCTTATACACAGTCATCCAACACTTGCTAGGATTTATTAAGAAGGAAAACCACCTTTTAGAACAAGCTTTATCTAGCACAATGGAACTTCGATCACTACAAAGTTAAGTTTGACATGTACTTAAGAATTCCAGACCTTAGTTCAGCAGAGACTTAAATCCATCACAGGGATGTTTACCAAGGCATTAAACAACAACCAGAGGGAAAAAGGGAGAAAAATACAGGATGCTGTATTGATGCAAAGTATTCAGAAACACAAAATCCATACCAGCTGGCCTCAAGGCCCAAGAACAGTAGAAAGACACTCTTACTCTGCCAAGAAAGGATTTTTATATTTTATCATGGACGTGGGTCCGTGAAAGAAGATGATGGACTCACTAGAGGAATAAAAACATTCTGGCACTAGACTATTTCCTTACTGACCCAAGAAACTATTGAAAAATGACTGTATTTGTTTCACTCTTTGCTCCACAAAGAGGATTTGGCAGAAGCCAGTGCTAAAACAAACAGAGGCAATAGTAATTCCTTCTGTGCTACTTCCAGAAAAAGCAAAAAGACAATGGCCATTGCCTCCTTGTTACTAACATACCTCACCAGGCATGCACAGAGAGAAGTACGGACGCCCACTGATTTCAGTGAGCGACCCCTAAAAGAACTTGCGATCTTCTACAAACAAAACCCAGCACATCTCCTACCTTGGGGAGGAATCATCTGAATTTGGACTAAACTTGTAGGCATGCTATGAAAGTGACAGGAAGATGCCCAGCAGATTTTCAAAGTCATCGCTGGGAGCCAGACACAAAGCTTCCATTACCCACAAGAGGGTTGGGCTGGTCAGCTAAACCCTCTGAGTCAGCATTAGCTATAAAAGTCTCAGCCCACTGGTGGAAAACAGCAAGGTTCCCCTCAACAGAAAAAGTAGAAAAGGCAGATGTAGGATGGAGCAACCAGGAATAAACTGTTGGGACCCCTATTTATCTAAGCAGGCAGGTGATTAGACAGGGAAAAGAGGGCTGGGATGTTTTTTTTCCCCCCAAAGGAAATCACAGGAACAAACGACGGCACAATTTTGAAACCACTCTGAAATGTTTTACATGTGTGTTGCACCAATCTGTCAACATCAAGGCTCGACAATACCAGGTTGCAGCGACACAGCAGTGCAAGGTTAATACAGGGATGTCACACATTGATTATGTCGTACCCCTCTCTGTTTCAACTCAATCATGAAATGGTCCATCAGCCTTCCAAGGCTGAGCACCAACACCCAGGCCATTACAAATCTGCCTGTTACAATAAATCCTCCACCTGATATTAAACCATCTGGTCTAATTGCTACTGACAACTGACAGCAAAAATTCAGTTTTATCACCAAAAATAAACATTTTCAGCAAAAAGCTGTATATGATGGATGGTGGAATAGAAGTTACAAATTAACACCACCAGAGATGCTGTCTCATATTCAGTTTAAACACAGACAGCTGAAAACAAACAGTGAATTACATCACTAGAATTGGGATATATTTGGCTACAACGTACAACAAAACCCCTTAATTCATGGGCAGGTGTGAAGAACAGACATTCTAATAGCGCAACAGCTGAAACACGCATGAATACAAAGGGTAAGCACCAAAATTACCTAAAACAGGAAAAGAGAACAGGGAAAAATAGAACTAAGAAAGGAAAGGGACTATTGGGGCGGCTTCTCGGTCACTCTGAGACCTCCTTCTACTGCTCTCACAGCGTGAATGTGCGGTACAGTCAATTCCACACGAATCAAGAGTCCTGCCGCGCTGTCCACTGTATAGATGGCTTTCCTATACATCAGAATCGAATGCAATGAATCCCCATGTTACAGCTCAGAAGTGGTTTATCAAAGGAAATGAAAACAAACCACTTTGCATTTGCCCAAGGATCTACCCATTCATTTCTGCGGCCAGGGAGCTGGGGAAGTGCTGCTTACCCCCATTTTACAGAGGCGATGTATAGACCAGCCTGAGGGGTAGCAAGGACGCTCTGAGACGGACTCTAATCCCAGGCTAGCACTCTCAGCACCCCAACATCCTGTCCCAATTGCCTCTATGTCCACACAGATGTTACTAACTTACCCATTGCTGTGATGCCATGACATCATGAGTAAGCAAACACCAATTTATGAGGGGGAAAAAAATCAAACTCACTAACCTCCTTTCATTCTGAGTTATTGTTCCATTCTCCAGCTTTTTAACAGTTGATGCTAGAACTTTGTTTGCATCATTGGCAAAGTCCAAGTCTCTGACCTCTGACAGAGGAACTGATACAATGGCAAAAGCTTCCTTGTCCTCTTTTGTTTGGCACGTCCCAATCTGCAATAGTTTTTGGTTTAATATGGGTAAGCAATCCTCTTACCTTTATCCTAATCATTATGCACATTTTATATGTTATAAGTGAGGACACCAGTAGAGAACTTCAGGAATGAGTTTGGGATTTCAACCCCAAGATATACGTGTTTACCTTTAACATCACAGGCCTCTCTTCATCAGTGTCTATGGGAATGCTGGTACTAGTGACCCAAGTGTTAGTGCACAAATGCCTCAGTCGGACGTATGAGTTCCTAAAGGAGAACAAAGCAAACAACAGGTTAGATGGATCAGTCCTGCGCTAAAGCGGGCATGGTGGGATGCAACGCGTCATATGACCATGACTTGAGGGCATGAGTTAAACCAGTCACTTGTAATAAAAGGGTAAGGGACACCTAGAAGATACAGGAGTACTCTTTTCCCTTGTCTCCTCACCCAGAACAGAGCTGCAACAAGAACAAATAGCATGTTTGGATCATGCAGAATGCTGTTTTTAAGTATTTATATAAGCCTAGGAGTGAAGTATTCCTTAAAGAAAAAAATTTAAAAGGAAGGTGTTATAAAATCCCATCTGAACAGAAATACATTTCATGAATAAAACCAATTCTTTCTTTTTTTTATTTCCCCCCCCTCACAAAGTAACAAACCCTTTCAGTCTGTCACAGCACAAAAGCAAGAAAGTAAAACTGACCATGGTTTCACAGCTTCACCATTATGGTCTGCAAACCCTTGTTCCAGGGAGCAAGCATTTACAGTACCAGTTCTCAACTGAAAATCAAGTGAACAAAGAGCAGACATGAAATACTTCTAAATTCTTTCCATATGATAATCTCTGGTATTATCAAAAAGCAGAGCTGAGAAATCAATTACAATTTTTACTCTGAATTCTACTTTTTAAACATATTCACTGTGGTCTTCATTCACACTCTCCTTTTCATGCTGATGGGCTTTGAGTATTCAAGTAAGCAAATTATCTGGCAAAACTTAGCATAGCAAATACACTTCAAAGCTGCATACACCAGTATTTGCGGGTATCCAGCTTTAAAATCCACTCTCATAACAACTAGCCCCAAGTGTCTCCACGTCGGTTCATCACAACCAGCACCGTGTGACTTATCTAGCCAATCTCAGCTAAGCAACACAGTTGCAATTTCAAGTATTCACAATTAAAACCCAGCTTGCTGAATTCATTTGAATAACAGATGTGTTCAGTGGCATCACGATCTGTCAGGGAAACAGAAGCCCAGTTCACCACACACATTACTGTGCTGGGAACTACTCAGTTAGATCTATTAGCAGTACAGTTTTTTCAAACAGTGCATGGGGCTCAATTCTGTCCTCGTATATATCTGTGCAATATTTGGCCCATTATTTTTCTCTTCACTGACTCTCTTTAAGTGTCACTTGTTTTATCCTTATAATTATTTTACCCAGTCACAGCAGCAGTATCATGTTTTATACATCCCTTGTTTATCCATGAACACTCCTCAAATTTTAACTGAAGGATAATACTTGCTCGTGTTTGATTTCTTCTGCTTTACTCACCAGCATAATGCGAGGAAGAAACCCTGTCAATGCAGCACTATTTTTTGCCTTTTTTTTCTTTTTTTTTTCTTTTTTTTTCTTTTTTTTTTTTTTTTTAATATCAGGCAATCAGCTCTCTGAAGGGTGGTGGCATCCAGTTCAAAGAGAGATGCGATATCATTTCCATGTGGCACAGAGACCAAAGTATACATAATCTTCTCCCCTGCTTGGCGTTTCTTCTTTGAAGCAGGAAGGTTGCCGTCTCTCTGCTGATTAGGCACAAGGGTTATTTGCTTGCATCAGGGCCCATTATAAATTCTCCAATTACCTTGCGGACAAGTAATACATCTGATTTGTACCTCTTTTTTTTTTTTTTTTTTTAATATCCTAGTAAGAACGTACCATGACTGGCTTTGGAGTGTGTAACACAAAGGATGCACTTTGCCCCAGGCACATGGGGTCTCAGACAGTCATTATAACAACAGCAGGTCACAGGCTACAGAGAGACTGCAGTACTGTATACATTATTACTTGACACCTACAACTTCAAAAAGCCTGCGGTAGTTGCAGACCCTTCACTCCCAATGGATGTCACTACACAGTGCTGGTTTGGAAAGGGCGATTAAGAGAACTAAGGAAAATTAAAGGGGGAGAGGATTTAAGAAGTAAGCAATTTGCCTAATTCCACTGTTGTTTTACTTAAATTTGCTCTTTTTTTCCTCTCATATGACCAGAATCACAGCAGCACGCTTTTCAAACAGCAAGAGCCAGAGTATCTGCTCCACTAAGATCAGCTTGTCATTGGAAGGGGAGGACACGCAAAGTTCTAGCTAGATAGTGTTAGAAATCTCAGCACAGGCTGACAATGCATTGGAGGCGGGATCCAACATAGGCCTGAGCGTGTCTACCAAAATACTGGAGAGGTTTGCTCCCTTCAAGGAGGCTAGTTTTCAAGTAACAGATCTATGTTGTGTTGGTGCCTCAAGAGACATGCAAATCTATGGTGGCAATCTTCCTCCCACCATCTGCTGAAGGTCCATGGGAATTCTGTGACCCAGCATGACTGAGCAGCCATCTTCATCGTTAGTTACGTACACACCTTTGTCTTCACAGGTGCCAAATCCTTCCTTCCCTAAGCACGTATCTTTGCTTGAAGGAGTAGTTCAGAGTCTGTGCCCGTAACCACGCAGCAAACAACAGAATTACTGGCATAAGTAAAAGCTGCTCCTCTGGGATGCTGAGTTACATGTATTACAAAAGGCTAATAACCAATTAAGAGACTGGCAGCCCAGGGCCCTTCACGTACACAAAATATATCAGGGAGGGGGAAAAGGAAAAGCAGAATGAAGAAAGGCGAAAGAGAAAAATCAAGTGCTGGAAACCTGAAATACTACTATAATGATTTATAGCACACCACTAGGGAAGAGATGTACAAAGCAATGTAAAGAGGCTAGACTGTACCTGGTTGGCATTAGTACCTTGACTAAAGCCAAACTGTAAGGGATAATCAAGGGCAAAGCTTGGATTATTCATATTGCCCATTGATTAAGCAACAAAATCAAGGATGAGTGAAACTATGTAAGAAATAGCTAGTTATAATCTCATTTCAAGGCACTTTCTGAATCCTTCAGAAACATTCATTTTTTCATTACCGAGCCTAAAAAAGGCCAGTTTTCCACTCCATTACTTCTATGAAGGACAAAGGCAGTAAGAAAAAAAACAGGAAGAAATCCTCTCAGAAATTTTTCTTAGGCTCATCTAGTGATTAGAGTATTGTCACTAGTTTTTGAGAGGAAGGCGACACAAAGGGGAACCATCTCCTGTGTCTTGCACAAGAGTAAAAACTCTTATCTGGCAACCCTCACATTCTTCCGTACCCTACATCCAAAAATATTAAACAAAATTGCACAGAAAAACTTAATCTGTATGCCAAGGATTGAGAAAATAGCCAAAACTTGTGTGATTTCCATACACATTTTGTTTTACAAACTCAGGATGAGACTCGAAACTGGAAAGGCAGGCAAACTATAAGCAAATCGTCATAAGAGCTCGACAGCTGTGAGTCAGAGTCTAACATCAAATGAAAATCTACTTCCTAAATTCCCAAATAAAAATGGAACACTGGAAAACCAGTTTAAAATTCAAGAGGTCTGTAAAGAGGTGAATGGCACAGAAGAGTTCACAGCAGCATCCATTTTCATATTTCCCATAACATACATTCAAATCTAGTTAGAGTTTCCCAGAAACCACCCATGATACTGTAATTTTCAAACTAAAAAGGCTGGTATGCAAAAAGGCAGGACATCTCATAATTGTATGCATTTGTTTCCCTAGGGCTCTGGGAAAAATGCAGACCAAAATGTGAAACCACATTCTACTCTGTGTTATGAAACAAGTTGGGTTTTTTTTTTACTTACTCATGACATAACGTCTGAGCATCTCCAAGAGGTCATTAAGCATGAGTACACAGGCACATGTGCAGATTTCTATGACAGGAGGCAAAGTCAAAGGCAGGTCTCCTGGGCTTAAGCAGTTCACGCAAACCACTGGCTCTGTGGAGAAGCTCATCCTGCAGTTTGGGGCTGACTCCACTCACTCACTAGTCTCCCCAGCAATTGTGTAGGTGCTATTGAGTAACAGAGTTGGTTCATGAGGCGTAAATCCCACCAGTCAGGCTTGGCACCTGTCAAATCAGACCTGGCATATGAGCAAGAGATGGTTTTCTAAAAAGAAAGTCCACTTCAGCGGAGGGCAAGGCAATGTCTATAACACTGGTAACTACAATGCAAAGCTCAGCTGAGCAAAATCAGACCTACGCAACAGCTGTACAGGAGTTTCAGACTGGACTGCAGCACAAAACTCAGAAGTCTCCTTATAATATCATTTTAGGATCCCAGATACACCTCACAACCCAACCTGGATTATGGGTGTTAGGTATGAGTCAATTAAAAAAAAAATGTAACGAGAAGTGACCTCAAACTTGACAGCTCTGAGAACAACTTACACATAAGGAGTGCATGACAGACAGAGCAACAGTCATCATATATAAGCATACGTGGATTTACGTCTGAATTTATGTCTGAGTAACATGTGCCTCAGAGAGAGAGAACGCACACACATTTGCACACAGAAAGTTTCTTATGATTAATTAGATTTAGTAAGCAGTCATCAGAATCTGCCCTTAACCTAGCCATTACTGAATCAGCAGATGAGTCTATATGAGGACGTGGAAAGAAGTGAAAGTACTCAACTATTTCAAACTAATTAGACAATATGATCAGCTCAGGAGAAGCACTGCATTCCTAAGCAGATGAAAACAAGATGACATTTGCTCAGGTAAGAAACTGGCATATGAGCGGAAGCAGCCAGCAAACCAGATTCAATGAAGAGAAGGGAAGAAAAGAACTGTAAAAGGTCTCAAAGGTAGAGAGAAGAGAATTCAGCTTAAAGCAGTATGAAAAGGAAGCTAATTAACAGTTTGAGAGGTGTTGGTGATGTGGTCAGTGACAGCCAAGGAAAGCACTCCCAAGACTTCTTTTTTAAAAAAACACAAAACCACACAAAACACCCCAGGTGAATTAGATGCTGGGAGCATAGAGAAGTGCAAGAACTGTGGGTAAAACAACATTAGCAAATAGTAAATTCACTGAGAAAAAATTAATTAGTTTTGATTGTCCCAAATTACTGGCAAACTTAGTGACCGGCTGTCGCAAGCCAAATCAGACGCATATCCAAGGGGAAGAAGGTGGAATCACCTCACTCTGTCGCGCACAGATTAAACCACTCACAAGGATGAAGGAAACATGCGTTCATCTCCTCTTCTGCCTGGCAGGAGTTAGACCTACGCCTTCCAAAAGAATGACCAGGTCCAAATAGCGTGTGGCACAAAGAGCAGAGCCAGCCCGCTCTGCCTAACCAAGCCTCAGCACCCACCGGATGAGAGGGCTGCTATTAGCCCCACATTCGCCAGCCTCGCTCTGCAGCAGAAAAGCAAAGCACACTACTCTCACGTACCTTGCCAGGAGGGGGAACTGAAAATACCCCTACTATACAGCCAGCGGCCCCGGCACTCTGACAGGAGGGACTTGCCGAGGAAAGTGAAGGCTGAGAGTTCAAAACAGAAGTCCCAGTTAGTGAAAACAAACAGCCATTTTCGTGATGAGCGGAAATACTGACCCCAGCTCACAGCGAACTGGGCTATCACCACTGATCTGCAGTGCATCCTACAGATTTAGAAAGAAGTTTAACAAGAAAACCCCCACGCAACAGACGTAATACGGTGTTTGCAATTTGAAGGGCAAATTTCATGTAACTGGAGACAAATCTCATATTGTAATCAGAGACAAAATAATCAGGTACAATCAGATTTGTCTTTCTTGAGACTTGTAGCCCAGCAGATAACTCTTCTTTCCAGCTCTTACTATAATTTGCAGGTAATTGTGACCTATCCCAAATGCCCATTATTCGCCTCAACTGGGTATCATACCTAAAATTCGGGATATTTACATGGAGTTTTGCTTATGGAGGGGTTGTCTTTGCAGCCACAGGAAGGAATACAAAAACATGACAGACCTGAAATACTTTTCATTTTAGAAACCCAATCTACAATTCCAATTGGTAAAGACACCTCTTGTGGCACAGAGACAGACAGGGATAATGCCCTGTTCCTGAATGAATACATTAAGCTGCACTACGGATTTAAGCAGAAATTAAATTTAATAGCAGCCAGAGTTCTGAAAATGCCTGTTAAACCCAGTACAATGTGGTATCTCAATATGTTAACCCAGTTTAGGAGGCTCTTACAAAACCTGCATTTTCAGGGAGCAGTAATGTGAGCAGAACTCCATAGGTTAGGTAATTTAAAAAATTCTATATGAAAAGAAAGTCGAGTAAATTAACGGCCAGCCTTGCTCCTGCATGTTAGGAAGCCCTGGCAGACAGCACAGCAGTTAGCCTCCTGTAACACCTTCGCTGTTGACTCATTTGTGAGTCATCGCATTTTTAGCAGAGACATCACGTTGCAATTCTGTTGTTAGGAGCCAGAGACATTCTGTAAGAAACAATGTATGCGCTTTCAGAGCTGATTCAGACCTGTGTGCAGCGGCAGAATAATAATAATGTGCCGGCATCCATGTCCCCCTTTCTCCCCCAGACTATCAAGTGATCTGACTGCTGGCTTTATATAAGCCAAGACACTGCCATTTCAAAGCTGATCATTTTTTAATTTTTTTAAAAACGTTTTTCAGGTTGTTTATTGTCAGGTTAGTTCCTAACCAAGCCTTTAAAAAAAAAAAAAAATCAGTAAATTCCCCAAGCCTATTCTACTTTTTTTAACTGCATCACCTGTACCCCACATTATAAAATTTTAATTAAACAAACTCAGTTGCTGGAAGGTAAAATAATAAAAAAGTTAATTTATAGTGTTTATCAGGGAAAAAAAAACCAACACCTGAGTTAAAAGCAAGAAAACTTTAAATTGCAGAGTTCTTCGGAATTCATAAACATAGACAAACAGAAGTCAAAGGAGGTATGTCAAATTGCACCTAGAAGTCCACAGCAGAACTGTCCAACTTCTTTACAGGAAAAGTAAATGCATACAAGTCTCAATCCTAAGGAAGACCTCAACAATAAAAGCCAGTCTGGAACAGGCTAGGATTAGCAGTCTCTCCTGAAAAGGCAGACAAATGGAGTTAAGGTACCTATCCAAAGACAGCCTTTCATACAGAGCAGCTAACAAACGCCAGGTTCCCAGCTGTTCTTGACATTTTCCCAATGTTTATGGCATTCTTCAGGATGCTGTATGCTTCTGTGATTAGAAATAATAGACTACTTTGCAGCATAAAATACACCAATTTTGGCTTTAATGGGAGCTGTAACGCAGAACATTGCATTTCGTTGCACGATAACACTACAGTCTCCCAGACTTGAAGAGATCAAGACGACTTTTTTGATAAGGCCTTTAAATCACAGAAAGGTCTTCCCATTAAAAAAAAAAAAAAACAAACTAACTCCTGGAGTTTAGATGTGAGAAAAGTATGTATAAAGAGTATTAATCAACTCATTGTAAGGCCAAACTTTACCAGAAATAAAAGCAGTGTTTCACAAGACAATTTGGCTGGATTCTCAAGAAGCAGCCGATAAATGAGCAGAGAAGTGCAGCCCAAACGTAGCTTTAATGCTTAGGAACAGAAGTCCTAGTGACTTCCAGTAATATTTATGTTCTTCGGAGCCAAAAGCCCTTCAGACTTTTAAGTCGCTTAAGGCAAGGCAAAAAAAAAAGACGCACTTAGGCAGAACCCAGGAGCCTATGCCCACTGCCGCACCACAGAAAATCCTTCTCCATTGCCGCTTCCTAGAATTCAGTTGCCTAAGCAACTGTGATCAGGACTTGTAAACCAGGCAGCGAACATGCACGAGGAGCCCCAGCACACATTTAGGAGTTAAGGGTTGGCACGAAACACACAGATGGCTGGGCCACCTTGATTGCCCTCATGACAGAGAAGGAGCTGGTACCCTTTTATCCAACAGACTAGCAAAGAAAAGAAAAACACAGGCTGCATGCTCGGTTTCTTCCTTCAGTTGAAAGGATTCAAGTGTGTATCTCCCAGTTCCCTACTACTCAGACTTCAAATTTTGCTGGGGTAGGTTCACTTCCACCTCCTGCTCTAGAGCAAATTTACTTCATGGGCTGTATTTCAAAACTAATTGCTTCAGAAGATGAAAAAGAAGATGCCTTCACAGTGAATTAGTTAGGCAGTCACCTGGCAAAGAAACACGAAGGAAACCATGAAGCAAAGACGTGTGTGTTCTAGGTTATGTACATACTGGATAAAAGACTGACATAACTGGCCCTTAAAGAACTCCAAACATTCTTGTACTTTTGAGGGATAACTCAAAACACTGCACCGTTGTACCATAAAAGAAATCCCTGCGCAGGGATGTGAAGCTTTTCTGCTCAGTTGCTCAAGGCCAGAATGAAGGCTCAGTATAGCCATTGCTGACTCATGCTACTTCCAACAAGACTATAAAGGGGTGAAGGATCCAAATGGATGCTAAAAGTGCTAAAACTCTACAGACTTGGATTTACATGGAGGTGTTACCAAACATTGTTAGGAGTTCTTTCACAAAACATTTTTCACAAGAAAGTGTTGACTAAAATTTCCAGAGAGACATCAGTTTTGATCATCAATCAGTTTTGATTTTCATTGGAAGTATTTGCCTAATCTGATTTATTTGATCTGGATTTTTGTTGAAATCAGTACTCAGAAGGATTAAGCCAAACTGTTAGAGAAGTAACCTTTAACATTCATGTTCAGATTACTCTTCTGCCTTCTTCATTAGCCAGTTCAGGGAATATTTAACTACTTAGATGAACTGGAAGTGCTACAACTGGAAACCCTAGACTATCGAAATTAATGTAGTGTGGTACTGTAGGATTGGATCCTTGGTGACGAGGACCCAACGTCTACCCTACCACACATTTTCATAGGTCTTATTTCAGATTAGCTGTAGTCTAGTCTTCTGGGCTAGGCACCCATGAAAGTTTGGAGCAGAGTAGATACATCCCAGAGGTGTGCAGATCGTTTTACTTTTGTCCAACAGAATACAAGTTTACATGTTCTGAGATTGCTCTGCAAAGTGAACTGGAGCATCTTAAATAGGGAATAATCAGGAGATTTGATTCAGAAGCACCATCGTAGTGTGAACTATAATGTTACTGCAGATGCACGTCTGAGACAAGCTCTACTGTTCACAGAGCAAGAACCCAAACGTTGCAAGCAAGCACCCTACTCAGAGTATTCTAGAACTTATCTCGATTTCCATTTGAAAGTTCCAATAACTTCAAGTGTCATTCCAATTCAAAACAGAAGCAACTGGTGGAACTTTGTATTTTCATGAGAGAGAATTCTCATTTCACTGGACAGATTAGCTGCTACTGCCGTATTACCATTCATACCAAGTATCAGGGAAGATGGAAACCCAACGTTGTCAGCTCCTACAAAAGTCTCCATTTTTATTAAAATTGCAGTCCTGAAGGCAGTGATTATGTAAGAATCTTGGGTTTCATTTCATGAAAAATAAAAAATTCTTCCCCATACAGTGAAAACCTTGAAAATGTGTCCTCTAAAAGAACAAAAGCCAGAAGGCAAACAAAGAAATTATGCTGAATTTTTTCGAAGATGATCTCAGCGTTTTCAAGGTAATCTCATGAATTTGATGGAGGATTGATTCTTTTTTGGACTATTTGTTGTCTCAGTAACACCAAGATTCCCCCAGGGTTTTAATTCCACTTTCTTCACACATTATAAACTACAAAATGTCTGGCCTTGCCTCGTTAGAATTAGTTATCATGCTCTTGACATCGTACAAGTTAAAGGCTGTTGCCTCTGAGACAAAGGGCATAAGGCCTTTGTCGAACCCATCCACACTGCAGCAAGGACAACTTGGATCCCTGCGAAGGCATCACGCTAGCGTTGCCTGAAGTGTGGCAGGGCACAGGCGTAGTCTGAGCATGTACTGCTTGCATGTGCTTGGTACATGCAGTAAAAAGTCTCATTTAGAGCCACACTTGACTGACAAACATGCCCCAAGGGGGCTTGTCTCCACCGGCAGAGCCTCTAAATCGGTATTCGCACATAAGTAACCACTCGCTTGTCCCTGGTTTTCTTGCTAAAGAGGGTGGTGGGTTTTGCCATGAAGCAATACATCTGATTTGAGAAGAATTACTACAGTTCATATTTGCAGTCAACAAGCAGAACATCTTCCAACTAATGCCAATTTGATGCAGAATTTGAGTAAGTTTCCTACTTATCCTTAGCTGGGGGAAAACTTTCTGTAGTGCCGATTCTGAGTTGCACCCTAGTTTACACAAGATACAGAAAATAAGTAGAAGGAAAGCCATAAAGGACTTTCATATGTTGGGCTGTATTGGGTTAAGGATACAGTACCTCTCAGATTATATGCAACAAATAAATTGCACTTACCGAAGCTTTTCCTTCATTATTACCTTCTGGATAGTGAGGGTTAAGCTGGAAAAGAAAAGAAGTCAAATACTATCTTGATAGCTTTTAGACATTTTAGAACACAGGGAGAGCGGTTGGTTCAGTTCTCTATTATGTATCCATCCTGCAAAAGGACAGCGTAAGACGGTAGAAGGATTACCAATTCAACGTCTGACTTAACCAGCTATGTCCTCACCTCAAAAAAAGTGCATCTTGTAATCAAGCTTGTTAACTCAAGAGAGGAATCTCAAATAACCAAAACCAAAAAGAATGATGGAGAAAGCACAGATAGTTACTAATTTAAACACAGCAAGTTACAGTCACCCACACACACACGCAATCACTTCCAGGATTGACCCTGAGCAGATATATTGAGATAACAACTAACATGTTTCAAGTCTACTGAGATGTTACAGGAAGACAGTGAACTCAGAATAAACACATCTTTGAAACAGGAATGGCAATGCCACAGCAGACAAGTGTTTACTTACCCTGTGATTCTGTTTAACCATTATTAATGGAGATAATATTTTCTGTGTCATACTAGCATTACCAAGCATTAATTAATTACAAAAGTCGTATGAGAAGCTTGGATGAAAGACACATAACAGTAAGTGCAAAGTATTACTATTTAACAGTGTTTAATATGATTTTACTTTTGACAAGGAAAATATGTAGACTAGAAGATGAGAGATTATGTAGGCAGATATATACTTAAATAAACAAACACACATACACCCACATACTGGCTGCACATGAAACCTTTCAAGAATTGACTTACATAACGAAACAATTCTGCTTCAATATTTATCATATTCCCTGACACAGGATATGCCTTCAAAGCATTGAAAATGCTGTAGTGAAATTATTAGTTATATATGGTAATTCAGTTTTTAAGCAATGACAGCGTGTATACATCTTACAGATAAGCACAGTCATTTTCTTGGCTTGAATTTGGCATTACCAGCGTGGAAGAGCCAGAAGTGAATTGCACAGGGGAAGCTGAACGAATCCCAGTAAAACTTTTCACTATCAGTCATCATACATCCAACATCACACAGACAACTATTGTGAAGAAGTTTTATTAAGTTTATACAGTTTGTGTTAATACTGTATCATTTATATCCCTTTACCAAAAGAAAGCCATCTCCTCTCCACACCATGAGCCTGAAGAAAGGACGAAAACTTTTAGATATTCCTAAAATTGCTGAAAATACCTTCCCTCTGTGTCCTGACTTGATGTGCTAATACAGCAATGACCAAGGTTTATTCTCCTGTCTTCGTTTCAGTATTTGCATTAGCCACAGTGTTACCCTCATGAGTTTAATTTAGAGCGCCTGCTTTCCTCCCTGCATTGACACCTACCGCAAATCTTGCATTTTGCTCCTCCGTGACACTCTCACACAGTCTCCGAGCTCCAACTCCCACCTACTTCTGTTATACAGCAACAGGAATGGAAGACGAACGCTGAACAACAACGAGACGAGAAGGCATACACATATACGTACATGTATGTATGCACTATTTTCATACAGTTTTGGTTTCTTCTTAAGTTCTCGCACTTCTTTCAGCATTACCTGACACCTTAGAATAATGCTAGCTGCCCATTCTAACGGCCAAGCTCAGGTCCCTACGTTTGGTCCTCCATCAAGACCAGAGATGATGATCAGGCAGTGCTCCTTAGCCACAGCCACACACAGCGGCCTCTCAGTACCGGTCCAGAGAAGGTACAGAAAGGCTAAATTCAATCCCACCTTCAGACTCTGCTGGTTGTAAGGAAGCAAGAAAAACTCTGGGTCATCTCAGGTTTGTCACTAGACTCAGCACAGAGAACCATGCACTAAGGAACAGATCTTCAAATGGAATAAATGTGTGATGTTTCATTGAAGGACTCAAGTAAATATAGCTGTCTACCCAGTACGAATTTGGCCTTGAATCCTGCTATTCTTCAGCTGTTCACTTTCAACATAATGATGTTTTTTAAAAAAATATAGCAACAACAGAAGAAACTAGGAAGATCTCTCTCCCATGCCACTTCTTGCCTACTTTAATAAAAATAAACCAGATTGCCCTCAAATTTCCAAAATAGGTCACTTGTGGACAGAGGCTGAGGGAGACAGAAGGCTCAAATGAAAAATAAAGAGCATCCTTCAAGACAGTTTTTCTTGTCCCACCATAACAGAGATGATAAAAGTGAAAAGATGATGTTTAGAGAAAGTTTTGAGACGCTGACACTAACAGTAAACGCGGTGGAATGCAGTTTTAGGGCTGACATTCCTGGCCCCCATTTTCAGCTGTGCTGAGCAGCTGCCACTTTCATTTTCATTTCAGCTGAGGTTGTCGGTGCTGAGCAGCTCTGAAAATCAGACTATTGGCTATCATCCCGTACTATATCCTCCAGGCAGAGGGGCATAAATCTTGTAGGGTTGTACATCATATTAGACCTATTCTGAGTCCTTTTCAAGATTTAAGTACAGCAGAATGAGCTAAGGACACAGTAACAGTCTTAAGACTCAAAAGTGTGTTGCTTTCTCTGATATATGTAACATCACCTCCATACTCTTCAATAAGCCTCCAAAACAAGGGAATCCTTGAAAACAGCAACAATTTTTTTCCTTGTTGCTAATTAAATCAAGTAAAATTCTTCACAGCTGTTCAGAAAGCAAGAACACTATGCTAAAATGGGCCTCATTTAAGCTCAACCATCTTAAAGGATTTTTGTGCCATTGGATGTGCTGAAGTTGCAGTGTGACTGAAGGGCGGCTGAAGTACAGGACCGTATATTTCCGTAAAATGCCACTGGAAGGCGCATGCAGTGAATACGCACTAAGAATACAATGCATTGTAAACTGCAGAGCTCAGGCAAGTGGGATTGGATAAGTCATTATTGTAATAGCTTCATTATATGGTTGGGTTTTTTTTTTTAAGAGTATATCCCCAGTAGCTTCTTTTCCAATGCAGAATAATCCAGAAATCCTAATCCTCTGCTGCTTGTGTTTCAACAAACTTCAGTACTGCCATTTTTCACCTTTTTTCTCTCCCATCCATGGAAAGGTAACACAAAATGAGAGTTCAGCCTCCTCATGGCTGAAAACTCAGTATCATCAAAGACCCTGAAACTTATTTCATGTTATGGCACACTCATGAGACTCACTATGTCGTCTCAACACTCACCCATTACGTAAGGCCATATAAGCCAAGGACCTGAGTAAACGGCAATCGCTGTGTGGTGGTAAGGGAGGTGCAATCTACATCAAGGAACACAGACTGCATTAGTAGATAATAACTAGGGAAGGGCAGAGGAGAATTCACATCGGCGAAGCGGTGAACTGGCCACTTGGCAGTAGTTGTACTTGTTCTTCACTCCACTGCCACGTAGATGGCCAGCTCCAATGCGGGGACTTTGCCTTAGCCTTGCCCAACTGCAATCAGCCCTCCCAGCTCCAATAACAATGATTTATGACACCACAAACATTTCATCTTTTTCACTTGCTTACACATATGAACCCAGACCCAACTCTACACATCCTCCAGCCCACATAAAACCACCTAAACTCCAGAGAATGGGGCTACCACATCGACCTTTCTTTCACATCACAGCACCATGAAAGACGTTATTCACAGAATCACAAGGAAGGGACCTCGAAGGGACCTTGGAAGGGACCTCGAAAGATCATCTAGTCCAACCCCCCTGCCAAGGCAGGGCCACCTAGAGCACATCACTCAGGAACACGTCCAGTCGGGTTTTGAATGTCTCCAGAGAAGGAGACTCCACAACCTCTCTGGGCAGCCTGTGCCAGGGCTCTGTCACCCTCACGGTGAAAAAGTTTTTCCTTACGTTAACCCGGAACCTCCTATGCTCCAGCTTGCACCCGTTGCCCCTTGTCCTATCGTTTAGTGAGGCCGAGAAGAGTCTGGCTCCATCTTCCCAACACTCACCCTTAACATATTTATAAACATTGATGAGGTCACCCCTCAGCCTCCTCTTCTCCAAGCTAAAGAGACCCAGCTCCCTCAGCCTTTCCTCATAAGGGAGATGTTCCACTCCCTTGATCATCTTAGTGGCTCTGCGCTGGACTCTCTCTAGCAGTTCCCTGTCCTTCTTAAGCTGAGGGGCCCAGAACTGGACGCAATACTCCAGATGCGGCCTCACCAATGCAGAATAGAGGGGGAGGAGGACCTCCCTCGACCTACTGACCACAGCCCTTCTAATGCACCCCAGGATGCCATTGGCCTTCCTGGCCACCAGGGCACATTGCTGGCTCATGGTCATCCCCCCGTCCACCAGGACCCCCAGGTCCCTTTCCCCTACACTGCTCTCCAGCAGGTCAGTCCCCAACCTGTACTGGCACATGGGATTCTTCTTTCCCAGGTGCAAGACCCTACACTTGTCCTTGTTGAATCTCATCAGGTTCCTCCCCGCCCAGCTCTCCAGCCTATCTAGGTCCCGCTGAATGGCAGCACATCCCTCTGGTGTGTCAGCCACTCCTCCCAGTTTAGTGTCATCAGCAAACTTGCTGAGGGTACACTCCGTTCCCTCATCAAGGTCGCTGATGAAGATATTGAATAGTACCGGACCCAGCACCGACCCCTGAGGGACTCCACTAGTCACAGGCCTCCAACTAGATTCGGCCCCATTGACCACAACCCTCTGACTTCTGCCCTCCAGCCAGCGCACAATCCACCTCACTACCTGATCATCCAGGCCACACCTCCTCAGCTTGCCCACAAGGATGCCGTGGGAGACGGTGTCAAATGCCTTGCTGAGGTCAAGATAGACCACATCTACTGCCCTTCCATCATCCATCCACCTGGTTACATCCTCATAGAAGGCTATCAGGTTGGTCAAGCATGACTTTCCCTTGGTAAAACCATGCTGACTGTTCCCAATAACCTTCTTGTCCTTGATGTGCCTGGAGACAGTGCCAAGGACAAGTTGCTCCATCACCTTTTCTGGGATGAAGGTGAGGCTGACCGGTCTGTAGTTAACCGGGTCCTCCTTCTTGCCCTTTTTGTAGACTGGAGTGACATTAGCCTTCCTCCAGTCCTCAGGCACCTCTCCCGTCTCCCATGACTTGCTAAAGATGATGGAGAGCGGCCTGGCAATGACCTCCGCCAGCTCCCTCAGCACTTGCGGGTGCATCCCATCAGGCCCCGTGGACTTGCGGATGTCTAGCTTGGCTAACTGCTCCCTAACCCAGTCCTCGTCAACCCAGGGTAGCTCATCCTTAGCCCCGACTTCCTCAGGGGCTTCAGGGGTCTGGGGCTCCTGGGGAGAGTCTGCAGCAGTGAAGACAGAGGCAAAGAATGCATTCAGTAGCTCTGCCTTCTCTGCATCCTCAGTCACCAGGGCACCCGCCCCATTCAACAGTGGGCCTACATTGCCTCTAGGAATGTAGTTATGGTTTCACACACACAGGCTAACAGTGCACGCTGACTGTGTGGGCTTTTGCTCATGCTAAGGTCCCATCAACAGGTAAGTAGCACTTTACCGCAAATGCAATTTGCACAGTATAGTTCACAGGAAGTATCTGGGATCTCAACTTGTCTTGAGCTTAGTCTACTGGGGAGGGTTTGGAAGTAGCCTAGCAAACTTCTCAGCAGACAAGGACAGTCAGTGCCATGAGAGGGCTGCCACCATCACACAAGATCATGTCTTTAAACACTAAAATCATTGACTATTTAGGCATTTATAGAAACATTTGCAACTACAGAGAAGATAATACATTCTTTAAATGTAAACAGAACTTGCATTTACATCCACTCTTTTCTAAGAAGCCAAATGCCCAACTCATGATCTACACAGAGTATCTGCAAGAACCTGAAGGTCAGGGTCAGCATTGCAGCAGTTATACACTCCTGGGTGTATAAAAATTGATGACTCAAACAGATTTCACTTTCAGCCTTTGTACATACTGGCATGTAAACAGTGTAGACGTATGAATGCATATATATACCAATATACTCGTACTGTGGGAACACCAGAAAGGTCCCAGCAGAGAGTATGTGTGACACAGACATAACAGAAGCCAGGTTTTACAGAGGGAAAACCAAGGTACAGGCAAAGTCTTTAATCATTTCTGGTTAAAATTATTTGGAAGGGCAAGGAATCCCACTCCTGAATTTTTGCCCAATGCTCTCATAATGTGATCACCCTTCTGTAGAGCCTACGTAGAGCCCACATAGAACCCACCTCTGACAGTTGGACTGGATGATCCTTGAGGTCTCTTCCAACCTTAATGATTCTATGATTCTACAGCAGGAAGACCACTTTCACCTATGTGTGTTTGTGTGTTATTTCCGGTATTTGGTGCTCAGAGAATGCAAGTGCCCTGGCTAATCCCGAGAGGTATCTTGTTATATCGAGTGCCAGAAGTCCCAGGCTCTGTCACCTCTGCTGATGACATCTCTACTGATTAAAGCTAGTTGAAGTTCTCTCTTAAAGTTTTCAACACCTAAAACTTTAACACTGCGTAATCTCCTGAGGTTCTACTATTGAGCAGAACAACTTCTCACTGATAGGTTATTCCTAGCTTTAGTTTTATTTTTTTGCATCTTCATGTAGTAAGACATGCTTTACAGTCCAACAACCGAATTATAACATCTCAGTCCATTCTGTGGACAGTCTGACGTTTCACCTTTATACTGAATTGCTTTCCTAGACAGAGGAATGCACAGGAAGTACCCAAACAGGCTATTTTTGGACACTCTTAATTAAGAAGGAGAGCAAGCAGTTTGGGGAAAGAAACACCCATGCTGATTTTAATCAAATTTTGTTGACTAAGTGAAGGGTATTTAAAACATCTTGTCAGGGAAAGAATTAGATTGCCAAATTTCAAGTAAATGAGCATTTTAACGACTTGGTTAAAGCCAGTATTTATGAAGGAAACCCCTGACAGACAAAGAATAAAAGGATCTAATTCAACACATGTAAACAGTTCCCATTTCATGTGATAACCAGCCTGTTAAGACACAGCCTGTTACACAATCAACAAAGGCAAGTGTTTCAGGAAAAAAAAAAACCACCACAAAACACCTCAAAAGAAAAAAAATCCACTTCTCAAATCTTTAATCTTCATTAGGCTGACTTTGTTCTTTGTTAATGTCATACTGATTAGCTTTCGATAAATCTAAAGGACTTTTGCACAATTTCAAAGACTTCAGTGGAATTCAGAGGACTTTTGCCATCTTATTAACTTGCTGGAGAAAGACTGGCTACTACTCTACCTCGATAAACCCCATTCAACACTGCCCCTGCATCGGCACAAAGTTCCTGATAACCATCATCTGAGTAAAGTTTAAAAACCTTAAAAAGGCCTTTCATTTCAGGATTGTATTTTGCTGCTGCTTTGCTTATGAGCTGTGTCTCAGCAGATCAGAGGAGTTTCCAGGGAGCGCTGGGGGAGCTGACTCTTTTTGCCTGCTGCAGGCCCCCCATGCAGCATGAGCAGAGCAAAGTGTGGGCAGGGAGAGCTGTCCCTGCGTGGGGGAACTACCTGCTAGTCAAAGACCAGCATGACAATCTGCTCTGACACCTTCCTGTTCTAATTATTGACACTTGTCATAAGAAGAAAGGATAGATGGTCTTGATGGCAATTTCTAGCTGCTGAATAAGTAACGACAAGCCAGTGCTTTGGTATGCCTAAGTCACCGATTTAAAGGTCGTCATCATCATCTTCAGCGGCATAAGCTGGAGCTGCCGCAACACGCAGCTCTACATAAGGCTAGGAGAGTGTGGTGACTGGGAAATCCCTTTGCTTCTACTGTGATCAAGGGCACCCACCAACGCCTGGTGCTCAGTCCCACACAGCCATATCCCATTCTGAACAGGAAGACAAAAGAAAGAAAAATGCCTACAAGATCCTTTAGTCTAACCTGAATGCTGGGCCGTAACACCACTAAGAGCTTCAGCGGCTCCACGCCAACATGTCTGAAAAATCAGACTCATCTCCTCAAGGGTTATGTTCTAAATATTAATATCACATACTCTTTCAGTGGTTCTTCCAGAAATAGAGATGATTGAATTAGACATTACTGAAATTTCTACCCTCAAAAAAAAAAAAAAAAATCAAAAAAACACACACACAAAAAAATCACAACAATAAAAAAGAGGGAAGCCTTCTAAACCTCCATCGAGCATAAAAAAATAAAGAAAAAGAGGCACAAATATAACTGAATAAAAGTTTGTTAAGTAACCTTGAAATAATAAGCAAAAAAAAATGCACTGAAGAACAGACCACATTTGTTGTTTTGGAACAGACCAAAATGCAATGCCTGCAGATGTTATATTTTTAACAACAGAACAGTCCTTATAATGACTAAACGATAATAAATGCTGCATTAACGGCTTCACGCTTCCCTTCCTCCTAAAGCTCGTACGTATAAAAACGCAGCTCGAACACAGCCAGCTTCAGACAGGACTGAAAAAGCCAAGCTGAACAGATCACTACTGCAAAACCAGTTGGCTGGGGGGAAAAAAAATCCTTCCTCCGAGATCCAGATTTCTGAAAGTATCTGCACATTCGCAGATGCAAATGTTCCTCCAAACTTCCACCAAAGTCAAGACAGGTCAGGTCAAGAAATTTTGCTGCACTCCCAAGATTCTTAAAAACCTTGGAAGATCTAGCCCTGGGTTTTGCTAAGTGGACAGCTTCTATCGGTCACTTTAAAAAGCCACATCCAAGTCTGCAGAACAGGTCAGACTGGCTCTGTAAATCAGTAATCCATCATCTTCCTCCTCTAGTCTCTGGATCTCTTCCATTTCTTCACACATAGCTGTAAATTATCCTTCACTCCTTACAGAGCTTTAAAATAAAACCACACTCCTCCTATGAGACAGTGAAAAAGAGAAATAAGGCTTATGGTGCTGAGTTCACCTTGTCACCTTGGCAAGACCTTTTTCTCATAAGAACCTTTAATCACTGAGCCCGACAGATAGAAACTAATCAGAATGCTGTACTAACGTTTAACGAAGAGACTGGAAAAACACGACTCAAATGGAAGATTTTGAAGCAATCTCCAGGTAAGGAGGTCCCGCAGTACCAACAAATTAAGTGTGTAAACAGATGTGTGAAGGCCTTGGTGGATGCTGCCATCTCCTGGTACCTTCTCTCATTTGCAAACTACAATCCTTGAGCAAAAGGTACCTGCACATCTTCAACATGGCCATTTTTATCCAGTTATTTGCCTTACCATTTCAGAAGGCAGAAGGAGCCACAGAGCGCTTATCACTCTGCTCTCCTCCTCTGTATGAGCTGTATGATCAGCGGATGAATACATTTTTCTGCAAAGGCTTGTGTCCGTGTCACCCCAAAAAATACCACTGGCAAACCAGCAGTCCCTTTTTGTTTCCTGAATTTAAAAGATCCATCAGTAGTCCAATTTCCAAAAACTGGGTATCAAAAGACCTAAATTATAGCCTTCAAATACTCAATCTCAGTTGCCTTAATACAACACCCTATGCAATACTCCACCTTCCACAGCAGTTCAAGAAGGTGAAAGAAAAAGAAGTTCATAAAACTACAGAGAAAGTTTCTCCAGGACTCCAAGGGCTTAATCCTGGTTTATTGCCTGAAGTTTAAGAACCGATTTCCCTTTTACATTTTTTCTTATCTTAGCTAATGCTGACGATACTATTATTCACACAAATGGGTCATCTTTCTTATAATCTCATTAAATGCTTTGTTTTCTATTCTTGTGGCAGCAAGTTCCACTTCTTCACTATGTCCTGTCCAGAAGGGGAAAAGGATTATTTTCTACCAATATTAACTTGAACACACACTCAGCTACCTTCACCATGATCTAAATCAAGTGATTATTACAACAGGATTAAATGTATTATGAACCATATGGCTCTGTCCACCCAGATAAATGCGTATTATAATGATATATATCATATGGTAGGGTAACATTTTTAATACCGAGACATAACAAAAATCCATTTAGAAGAATGTAAACTAAGATTAACGGCAGTTCTCAATTTAAAGTGAATGATGTACATAAGCTTCTCTGAAAAGAACCTTGGGCAATTTTGACAGAAAAGCAAAATGAGATAATATGGAAAGATGTTACGCAGGATGAGAGAAATATGAGTAACTTTTATTGGCCATGGATTCAAGGGTTCTCAGCAAGTGGTTTACACCAGCACAAGGTGAAATTCAGCTGACAGTCCCACAAAGCAAGGCCTTTGGCGCTGGCTTCAGCAGCTCCTGTTAACCCACCCCAACCACTTGTGCCGCCCATGCCTTAGCTCAGTGACCTGACCTACAGCACAGACTACTCCTTCCTCCCGGCACCCTGAAGCCTGTGGCAACATCACCTCAGGATGGGCACACTGCATCATGGGACCGCAATCAAGTATCTACAGAAAAACAACACTTCTGGAAGTCTAAGTGGCCGCTGAAGTGGTCTCACCACTGAACTACAGTCTTGGTGAGTTGGACTGGACTTCCTGTTCAATTCAAAATATTATTCATATACTTGTCATTTCATCTCATGTGCATGTAACCTGTGCTGCTCAGGCCAACTGGCTTCAATTATTCCTACCTTCAAAAGAAACTCCATTGAGTGCCTAGTGCTAAAATAACCCCAAAGCTGGAAGTATGTTTCATTTAACAAAGGACTTTAGAACAAACTCTGATCAGAGTTCATCCATTTTACAGCTTAAAACCTGTGCTTTCGCTCTTGCAGAGAGAAGAACGCAATCCCTAAAAAAAGCCAGAGAAGCTTTCCAGTGAGACATGTATCAGGGATACACATCACATTGCTACTTCTGTCCAAAGCAGCTAGCTAGTGGACAGCTTTATCTGTGACTTGTCCATCACCAGGATATGCCCTAAAAAGCGCACCATCCCAACTATCCTGTACCAGCCATCCATGAAGTATATTCACATGCCAAAGTTAAAAGCGTCTGTTGTGGAGGCGTCAGTCTTCTAACAGTCAAAGAAACCCAAGGGGTGGCTGCACAAGGGAAAACTCCTAGAGGAAGTCCAAACCCATCAGGTCGGTATCTGAGACGCCTTTGACCTCTGAGCACATAAATGTTCACGTGCCACTGACTTCAAAGGCAAGGCTACGCCCGAGAGCTTTACTGAACGAGGGCTTTCATACGAGCAACAATTTGGTTGAGTGAATGAAGCACACTACAAGTTGGAAAAGTGCGTTTGGTTCTGCCATTACCTCTGAGCTCATTGCTTCAACTTACTGCATTAGCCAGCCTGTTCTCGCTCTTCTCTTTCGTCTAGACGAACTTCAGGGCACAGGTTACCTTTTGGAGCAACACCAGTACTCTCTGCGCTACCTCAGAAGACACAGTAATAATTTGAACCCTTGTTTATGGCCACAATTTTCTAGAATCACAGAAGGTAAACATGAAGGTTGCCATCTTACCTGCATTATCTTAATTCATTTATTATAGTATAGTTAATTCAGTGCTGTGACAATTATGTCACCGAATTTACTGCCGTATCTTTGCCAAGGTACCTAGTAACTCTAGTTTAGTCTATTCAACTAAGTAAAACAGAATTATCACAGATTTGTCCTTACAAATTCTGCACTGTGATTATGTACACATTCACAGCGTTTCACAAGCAATGTACTGCGGTTTATCTACTGCCTACTGCAGTGTCTGAGACTAGCGTGTGATTTGATATTTGCATATATATTTTGTGATTATTTTAGCAACATCCATCTCACCTGAGAAGTTTAATATGAAATGACCGACTTATCCTGCATTTCTTGAGTATACATATATGCATGTACGGGCACACATATTTCTGTTTAACATCCTCAGACAGCAAGTGTTAATAGTTCTGGTACAACTATCCAGTTTAGAAATCACAGAACTGGAGCTGCCATACACATGGAGAACAATATTAAATGCACATGTTTTGCTTCAGCACAATCAATAAGCTGATATTCAGTTCAAAGAGCCTTTTATCCTGCCGATTAGAATATTGGAAAGGTTAGGTGTGTTCATGAGAAAGGCACAGCTGTGTGGTCCCAACCTGTAACATTTGAAAGGCTGTTCAAGTAAATTGCAGCTCGCTACTATGCATGGATAGATAGATTTGGGTGCATTCTACAGGTGGTACATGCACCGAAAAGACTAAAAAAAAAATTGGGAAGTCTTTGTTACTTTGAAACATTCAATTTTCACCTAACCTGCAGCATCTCTTTATAAATATAAGGCTTCGAAGTAACTGGGGTCATTTTGCTGTAACCAGGGCTAAAAAAAGAATCTTCCACAGAACTTTTTCTAAAAGACTGATGACTCTGTGAAGATGAGAATAAAACTCAGTAGCCTAGATCTTAGCTGGTGGCTTTGTGTCTAAATCTCCTGCCAAGGATCTGGCTCAGCTCTTTTGGGTGAAATCAAGCCCTTCTGACACTAACAGCAGAACTCCCACTGTCTCCAAAGAAAAGAATTTCTCTTTCCAATTTTTCAGCTGAGAACTTGGTTCAACTTTTTTATTATTTCAGTATTTTGGGAATGTCTGAGCCAGTGGTTTCAGGTTTCCAAATGCTGGGCATGTAGGAGACATTACCACCTATACAGATTTCTGACAGCCCAAGTCTTACCAAACATGAAACCTTTTCCTTCAGCATACCCCTCCTGCGCCTTAAGTAACTGTGTGAGAGCATATCTGATGTGTCAGACTGTGGCCCCCAGCATGTGCGTAGCAGGAGGGGAATGACAATGCAATTACATGCAATTAGCAAAAGTCTTCCACTGGGTCTCCTTTAGCGGTGGGTCTTTCAGGGTCTTCAGCCCACAGCCTGGTAGAAGGGTCTAGGCTGCTTTGTGGTATCAGCAGGTCTTAAGCAACTTCAAAGCATATTAATGAAAACTGGCCTAAGTAAGGCCAAGTGAAAGTAGGATTAAAGGAAACGGTACTACTTTAGACTGTGTCAGAAGTCAGAGGTATCAGAGGACCGTTAGTCTTTGAAAGGTAACAAAAGTTGGATGACTGATTGTGATTCTTAGGAACATGGAATTTAGGAATTATACATCCTGACTTCATCCTCTCAAGTTTATAAGAATAAAATTTAGAAGTACTCACCCGTATGTTTTGTTTATTGGGCAACTGTACTGCCTCACTTTTTTTTTTTAACCCTACTTACCATAGTATTGAAACATCTTTAAGTTTGTTAGTTTTAAATTCCTGAATTCTCTGGGGCAAATGTTTTCAATTTTCTTAGTCTCCAGATCATCCCTTGGCCTTAGCAAGCCCCAGTGGCATCCCTTCACTATGTGGCTCAGACCCACTGAGTCACAAATCTGGTTGACCACTTAATCTGACACAGCAAGCCTCAGAGAAAAGGAGAAGGCACAGCACTGCTCACACAAGGTGCATGCCCAGCTGCAAGGGAGCAAAAGAAGACACCCAGGCGAAGGACACTTCTGCTCATTGTCCGAGACTTGACCCACGCCAAGATTCTACTGCAGAATTCTCCCTGGTACACGTCAAACTGATTTACAGAAGGGTGAAGTAAGGAAAAGGTGGTTATGAACAGTGATTGTTCTTGATTGACAACAGGTCAAACTGTGACAGAAATGGTATCCTTAGCCAACAACAGAATACTTAAAATATTTGTAATTTTGTTTATGTGTTTGTACTTATTATTCCACTCTAGACATCTTTATCACGGAAGCTTAAACAAAATCAGATCATGGCAACGTGTGACGTTGTTGATAATCCATACCATGAGTCATCTTCCTGTGCTGCAGGAGCACAGATAAATGTTCCATAAGCTCTGCCCAAATGATTTAA
The DNA here is from genome assembly GCA_013399095.1 of Psophia crepitans. Lineage (NCBI taxonomy): Eukaryota > Metazoa > Chordata > Aves > Gruiformes > Psophiidae > Psophia > Psophia crepitans. The sequence goes on from VWZZ01008229.1 coordinate 292,783, forward strand.
AGTTAGCTCACGCACATTAGGTGTCTGCCTGCCTTTTCATAAATCTTTGGCGTGTACGTCTGGCTGGTGTGTTGTGCCTGACATGTGAACCGTGTAAAACACAGTTCACAGGTTTTTATTACAGCAGTACCTTTAATATCTCCACCAGCAGGTATTTTACACTTCACAGATACGGCAGCTAACGCTGCTCTCCAGTCACGGCATATCACCTCTGTTCAACCTAAACACTCTCCCAGCTCTCACTCTACTGTGCCAATTGTACTCTCCATATCACGAGTCTTCCTGCTGTGGATTTCCTTGCCAGAGGTAAAAAGGACCCAAGCTCAGGTTCAACATTCAGTGTGACATCTCTTCACCTGAAGATCTTTCTCCTGAAAATCCCTGAGCAGATGAGATATGGTGGGAGAAGAAAGCCAGTCAGAGTGCTTGATGCCTTTCCTGACTCTCCATCAGCCTAGCTGGTCTGAATAAAATCTTTCTACTAGGAGCATCTCTCACTGTAAGCAGAGAGGAAAAAGGTGGGAGCATCGGTTGCCACTTGAAAATGAGTTGTTATTAGCCAATATTAACTACACAATAAAACCAGATGGCTTCAGCCAAGCCAAACTATTGCTGCAGCACGGAGGCAGTAGTGTAGAGCAGAGCAGTTAAGGTGTGTTGGCCCGTTGCCTTTCAAGGGATGATAGTCTTCACCACTCAGGCCTATCAAGTTTCTAACTTACACTGTGAGCTGCTGCTAAAACCAAGGAAAAGATCCAAATTACATTCAGTCTTAGATAGAAAATAATATCAGTATCAGCCTGGTGGTCCACTGTTTATGTTTTAGGCATTGGTTTTGCATAATTAGAAATAAGTAAAGGTTTGAGAGCTCCTGTTTGCTCTTACTCTGAAACCAGTGCAGGCTGTGATAGGAGCTGGAAAGTGAAAGCAGCACCCTGGTAATACTACGGGCTTGTCTGCATACGGAAGTTGCACTGCTGTAAACGTAACGTAATCCAGTCAGAGGAAGTCTTTTTTCAGGATTCCCTAACATATAACGATTTATAACTAACTCCTGTAGTTGTAAATTTTCACACTCGTGCTTGCAAGCATAAACCAGAGACAACCCTGCGCAGACATAACTAAATCAGTGGGGAGAAAAAAACCTACTTTTCATTCTACTGATAGAACTTGGACACAGACCAGTTCTAATATGGATTAAATACGATTTTAAAAGTTCACGGCTTCTTGCAGCCAGGGCAAAATCCAAGGCTCTCCCACTTCATAAATTTGGTATTATCTGCTCTCTTACAGCTTGTCAAGGCCCTTTTTTACTTTTAAAGGCAATTATGGGTCTTAAAAGATACTAAGTTTCTCTTTTTGGAAGGCACAACACTATTTTGCCTTAACACAAAGTACCAGATAAATTACCAGAGAAGTTGCAAGATCATCGTCCTCCTCCTGTTGGACCTTCTGTTCCACCAAAAGGGGCAAGATTTCCTCAGGCTTTTATTTATTCAATTTATTTTTTTAGTCAAAAGACAAGAAAGCAACAGCAGAACTGCAGCCTGCTATAATGACAGTGCACTAGCATGACATCAAAAGTCATGACACCAATATATGAAAAGTTTGTCGCTGCCCAACTTTCTACAGAACACAAAGACGCCTTGGACCACATGGTGGCTGGCAGAGGTCAGTATACGGAAATTAAGAAAAGCCTTAGTCTATATATGGATTCCTGAGCCAGTAAAGACGCACATTAGACCGATCACCACAACACTGCAAAAACCAAGGGCAAACCAAAACAGCGAGATAAATGAATCCAAGGTTTTTCGGTGTAGATATGATGGATATTCAACAGTGGTGTTTGCTCTGGCTGCCATGACAACAAGAGTCAAGATTCAACACCACAACTGAAGCTGAAGTTAGACATTGTCTTGAACTGACCTACTAATGTCCTGTAGTTCAAAAGTTTTCCTCACAGCCCTTGGATACAGCAATACAGCATGACACAGCAGCGTACACTCGGTTCTCCCCATTCAGACCTGATGTGGGATCTTTTCAGAGACCTTTTCGTGGACCTACCTGCTACGGCATTTCTGAATTAGCAGGACACATAAAGCACTTAGTTAGGCAGCGTACAACCACTTGTTTAATTCACATTCTTACCTCTGCAGCTAAGTAGTTTCCAGTTGCCAAATGCTTAAATCTAAACAAGCTATTCCACTGTCCTGCCCCTCCCCGGCAAGGGTCATGATGGACAACCTAAAAGAAAAAGTACAAGTTTTAATCATGCTCCCTAAGTTCATACTTAGATCATTGACATTTCTTACAGCTCATTCCAAATAAAAATATGTAAACTACATAATTACAAATAATCTACCACAGAGAGGAGTTCCGTGCTCACACTAAGCCCACCCACAGATAACAACTATTTACATTTATTTTTTGCCAAGTGCCAGGAAATAATCTTATTACTTTCCACGTTTTCATTAGACTACTCTCCATGAATATGATAAGCCAAATTTTGCTTTAAATTGACATGGAGTCAATCTGGAACTCAAGAAAATAAACGGAGCTGCTCTACATTTACATGGGCACTACTTAAAAGCAAAACTCAAACCCTCTTACATTGTTTCACCACTTATACCAGCTCTATTTTTAACACTGTGGGATTCTGGTAAATTTGCTTTCACGTGATTAAAAAGGTCCATATAATTTGAAAGATTCCAAGTTATTTCCTTTTTCCCCTTGAGCAAGCTGTAGGTCATTTGCTACCTTCAAACCCAGCAGTGCATCTCTCATGGAGTTAAAGTAATCTCAAATAACTACAAGTACAGTAAACTCTATTCAATACAAAAATCAGCCATTTGTCTGAGTGAGGAGCTCTGTTTTAAATGCAGAGTTTGTCCAGCACAGAAGAACTTCTGGATATAGGAGTTACATTACTGTAATATCAAGGGTTTGAAATGTACCAGCTTCCAATCAAAGTTCATCAGATAAAAATATACCTGCTAGTCATGCTCTCAAAATCACCCCCTTCAGCAACACCACCTTTATTCAGCCTAACTTTACACAGATGTTGATGTGCCCTGTTGCAGAAGAACGGACTCGATCACATTTGAGAGATTTCTTGTCAGTCATGAATTCCAATTTTCTCTATTGCACACGAAATCAAATATCAACACGCAGAACTCGGGATACATGACTATTATTCGACTGGCTTTGATAAAGTCGCACCATTTACATCAAGTCTGAATTTCACCCTTTGTCATTTTAGCACAGGTAAATATAGTAAGAAAACATCCTCTCTCCACACATGTACAGCAATAAAGTACCTCTTCAGCGTTCATCCTACACAAACCGCTTCATAAAATAATAATAGTTAAGGGGAAGTGTATGATGATATCAAAAGGCTAAGAATGATTCGTGTTGTGGTAAAGTATTTTTACTGAATCCTGGCCTTCAGGTCCTAAAATATTTATAATGAGAAAAAAATACCTCTATTTCCCACAGTGCTTTAGAACTTGTTGCAGAAGTGGCTGACTGACGCAGCGTAGTACGAAGGAAAATATGTTGTTTCTTCTCATATTCGTCACAGGTCAGAAACTTCTCTTGCTCTGCATGAAACAGCCTAACAACATCTCCCTAAAGTAATATGAAAAAGAAGCATTATTCAGTGGTAGGCAAAGCCGTTAGACTCATCCTTTGTATCCGGTACTAGCTTCAGTGATGTCAACACAGCTGATGTGAAGAAAACATTTATTAGTTTCCTGTTGCTGGAGCAGGTACCAAGTGCAGAGTGTACAGTCTCGGCACTGAGTCTGGAACTCAGATGAGATAATTCGGTCCTGCAGGGGATCCACACACTTTTGTGAAAACAGAACTTGTTTCAGAGCACCGCAATGAATAGTGGGCAACAATTAAACTAAAGATGATTTTTAAGTTTAGCTAACTTTACTAAATGGAATTTTTTTTAATCTCTGGTCTCTTTTAGTATTTAGGGAAAACAAACAGATTTCTCTAATGTTGTCTCATTTCTTTTACTCCGTGACCAAAACCAATATTCTCTCTCTATTTCTTCTGCTGCCATCATTGCTGCTTCCCTCTGCCTCTCCTCAGGGCTTGAAACACTGTTCCCAAATGGGTGCAGATACACCTTTTTTTTTTTTTTTCCTCAAATTCTTCCTCAAAAAATGCTGGTACCTTAACACCTACCAAGAAATAGCCAGCTGATAATGACTTAAGGCATAAGCAAGGACAAATAAAATTTCTGTATTTAAAATGAAACTGTGATCTCAGAGCACGATCTAGAGGCATGAAGCTGTGCAAACCTTGAGCTTTTAAAGCTACACTGTTTTGTTACAGCTATTGTCATCTTTTATGCCTCAGTCCCTTCTGTAAGCTTGTTATACCTGCTTTAGCATCTCGGCATAAACTGAAACGTCACAGCTATTCTGCGCAGAGCCCCTTGTCATTCTGGACTTGCATTTTTTCTCATGGATCCTCAACTGTCCCTGGGAGTGGAAAGGGGCTGGAAACGATCACAATCCAGACAGTTTCACTTAGTTGGACAGTAACACAAAGGAAAAATATTCTGGCTATTGAAGGACAGTAGTGAAGGATCCTCAACAGCTCCATAAAATCCTAATTTCATTTATTCACCATGTAACATTTCTCTACAGCAAAATATGGCGTGGTTTTTTAAATTCAAAAAAATAATTTAAAAAAAATCATACTCACCCCTTTCAGTACATCATCTCGGTAACTACTGAATTTCATGAACAAAGTTATTTTCCAGCTTGTGTTACAGTTGACGGCATTTACCTTCGGGAAAAAGACCCACAATTATAGTATTAAGGGTTGTTTGTTCTTTTCTTTTTGAGATATTCTATCCTTCTAAAAGACCACAGTGCACGTAGGCTGGCAGGGGACATGGCTTAGCTACATGTTTGTACAGTTCCTAACAGGGGTCCTAAAGCTCCCAAGTGTTAATAATAATGTTGACACTTGAGATGGTTCAGTGGGCAAAATGGTACACTCTGTTTACAGCCTACCAAAGACGACCTAAAGAGCTGTTGGAAGTGAACTTACTCTTACATCAGCGAGGGTTTCAGATACTCCAGCAAACCTCACAAAGCTTTCAGTGCCAGGCAGAATTCTGCCAAGAGTAAGTATACTTGATTTTGGTTTTTTGAGGCCAAGCTGGAACCAATGTTTAATACTTGGCATCTAGCCCACGGTGGGGTTCTCATTACCAGTAAAGAACAACATGTTCTCATGTTGCTAATCTCATCTCAGATTAGCAATTACCCCTTCCTCCTTCCACTGAACTCACCTCTTTGCAGCCAGGGTTATCCAGAAGCTCAATGTTGCTGGCATGTAGAGGCTGCCCTGCATTGACTGGCATCAGTACAACTTTGTCTCCCACAACCACCTGGAAGTCAGAAATAAAATGCAATTTAGACCTATGTAATTATCCAATAAAATGAACTTCTCTTACGTTTTTAGAAAATGACTCAAATGCATGCTCTAGGAATGGCACTTGGTGAATTTATTTGCAGACAATTCACACACCAGCACTGTTTGCCTATGCCGCTGCAATCGCTTGGGTTCAAGATTTCACACTAATGAATCCTCACATTCTCAGTAAGCATGTCACCCTCTTCAACAGAAACTTGAGATCATTAAATAGATACGAACCTGTGAATTCCAAGAGAAGTTCAGTTCATTTAAAAGTTGCATGAACTACTCTTTATCCCATATATACTGCCAGCTGAAAGGCAGAAAAAGCTTAGAAAATAACATGTAGTCAGACAGCAAGACTCTCTTCCCTCCCTTGCTGTCAGTCAACCTTCTCCTGTCAACGTGTCTTTCATTTCACGCAAGACTTAAAAATTTGCCTGAGACAAAACTGCTCTAGCCCAGTGACTCCCCAGCTCTGTGGGCCATCTTCCAGCATATGTCAGGACTGGTTCAGGAGTTCTCCAATTTACACTATATGTCTGCAAACTAGAAAGGAGCATAAATCACTGGGAATTCATCAAGAGATGAACATACTCCATCCCCTCTCTTGTTACTCCCTAAATGGTGTTTGGAGCTCAGCAGAGGCAGCAGATAATATCAGTTGAGAGACCTTCTTTCTACAAGAGGAATTCCCAGCCAATTCCCTGCAAACAAATTCCCACGCCTTTGCAATTCTTTACCTATACAGACAGGGAAAAACAATACATGAACATGTCTTTGACCTAAAAAGTGCTTGAGACATGCAGACGGAGAATTCAGTTCATACCTGGGAGGTGGAAAAAATAATTAAAAAAAATAATCAATCCATATAGATTGGTTGGCACTGGGTCCTGATTTGCTTATGCTGTTCACTGCAATTTTATGCACGCACACACACACAAAGACAAGTGGCTACATGTGATCTTTGCTATATGAAATGCTGCACAAGCCATGCTTTCTTTTGGAACACAAACAAACAAAACCACTTTCTGTCTTGGTCAGCACATTTCCTACGAAAAAGCAGAGCCCAATTCAGCCTCATGTAACTTCAACACAGGTGAATTTGGCCCACTTATTTGCAGAGGTGAAGAAGAAGGTTGCCTTTTCTTCACCAAAACAGTTGAAATAAACGGTAGCAAAAGACAGTGTCATCATGCTCAGACTACATGTAGAAATCCTATTTGATCCACGTAACAAGAAAAAGGTCATTATGGAACCAAAATAACAACAAGATGCCTTTAACATACATTATTTATGCAATACATTCCTGCATGCCATGCTTCACACGGACATTACTTACAGCCCATTTTAAGAAGTTACGACCAGACAATTCATTAATCAAAAAACCATCAGGCTTGCTTCCTGCAAAGTGGAATCAGGACTTCAAAATTACTGCAAGTACACCAGGACTATAACAACTTAATTAGTAAGACAGCACATCACTGAGCATCTTCTTCAAAAAGAATTTTAAAAAAAGGAAGGGTAGGGGGAAGCTATCTTTGGATGCAAGCTTGTGACTGTCATGGAAGCAACCAGAGGAAAGGAGACATACACAGCTAATCTGTTGCCCACACACATCTGAGGAGGAACTGTTATGGAGGGTCATGGTTTCTGTCTTAGTTTACTACCCTGCTCCAAGTCCATATCAGTAACCTGCCATTGATGCTGGCCAGCTCTGCCAGCTGCCACATAAGCAACAAGATACTCTAATGTTCTTTTTCTGTCTTCTTTTTCTTCTTGCTTCAAACTTCCATAGGTGGTTGGGAAGGAAGGGATAGAGACTTGTTTCTTATACACCCTCCAGATGCAGAAAATGAAAGAGAAGTGAAGAGGGAATCCTGTTTTCTTATACATGGCGTCCTTGGGCTAGCTGCAAGTCTGCTTTTTCTAGTTCCTCCCATCCCTTGACCAGTTTATTTCCAGCTCCAAATAATGCCACAGCATGCCCAAAACACTGGAGGTATAGCATATGCATGCCCCACAGGCTCAGATATCTTCCTCTAGAATTTTACTAAATGGAGGTTATAGAAGACAGAGCAACGTATTCCCAAGGTTAAAATTGACATCTCTGTCCTCTTCCTTAGCTATCCTTGGGCACAGCTGGCCACAGTATGCTGTAGATCAGCAGCGGCTAACAGTTTGACAGGTCTCTGGAACTTCTTCCTTACATATAGACATTAATGTGTTAGGATGCATTACACACACACCTTTTGAGGATTTCACTCCTTTGACAGAACTCTTTACCCTTTCCGGTTTAGATAAGAAACTTGCAGAGAATGGTTAAATTCATAGAGAATCCAGCTTTTGAATTCAAGATAAACCTACAATGTCCTTCAGTCTTGGACACAGTGAAGTTATTCCTCCACAAGGTCAATTCTAAATTCATGCAACCCTACTTGTCCATGTCTTGGTCAAGAGGGTATACTGGGAGGGGGAAGAGCCACAGTCAAAGCTGTCTGTCTTCTGGGTGGGGGACCAGCACTGGTATCACTTAGAGCACTCTCTGGTTGCATATATGCCTAGAAAGTCCACCTGACAGCCACATCTACACAATGAGAAGTTTGAGCATATACCTTAGTATAGGTGTAGTATATCACAAAGACTGGCAGTTGCAAGAGGTTATATTAGCTGTGAAGATGCAGTAGCAGAGACTTCAGTTTGGACTAACCATCCAAGTAGGTTACCAGGCACACCAAAGGCTCTGCTGTTCCACCTCCACTGCTTTCATGTTATAACCACATCTGCTAGTCGCATTGCTGACACACTTCAAAGGTCAGGAGGATTAACAGACTTTCCCACAGATGGCTGGGCTTTCCCCAGGTCTAAGACCACCTTTCTCAGCATGCTGCAAGATCAAGCTTTCAAACAACTAAAATGGCAGACAAGCAAAAATGCAATCCACATAGAGCTAATCCTGCCATCAGTGCACATCTTGCTATTCAAACTGGAACCAGCTCTAGCCTTAATCAGTCACATCTTCCATTGAGGGAGAACTGAGAGATGCTTAATAAAAGTCTGCGTAAGATATTGCAGAGTTATGCCAATTACTGCAAATGTTCAGCAGTATTTTTTCATTACTTTCATTGACTTGCATAACTAATCAGTTGTTAATGAAGCTAAGCTAACGCTACTTCAGAAAAATAATTTTTCAAATATTTCACAAGGCTAAACAAGATGACTTACCAGAAAAATCACACAGATGACTTCCTATATCACAGCTTCCCCCAGACTAAAACTTTTTGCTTTTTTTATTTAAAGGATACATGACCTATTTGGGTATTTGGATCCACTTTGCCTGGGTTATCTGACACAGTACCAGTCATCCAAGCAGTAATTCAAGACTCACTTCTACTGTTCTGAAGACTTTCTAAAATGTGTATTCAAGCAGCAGCCAGGTTCCAAGAGAGGCCATTTGGTTAGGAGGAAACCTGACAGTTTCCCACACGGTCTTTGTAGCACAAAGCCTGTCAAACACGGCCCCACAGGGAACAAACTAGGAGAGAGGTCTGCGGAGAGGGATGTTACAGCAATCTGCAAACTTTTCAGACCAGCAAAACCACTTCCGAACTCTCACACTTCTTGGGTGCCCACAACAGTGTCAAATTAAATTAAAAGTTCTACAGTATTAAAGATGGCTTTTAAGGCTTACGATGATTCTACTGCTCTCAGCTCTAAGGGCTTGCGATGGCTTTGCAGATCAAAACCTGGGATCCCCAGGTTCTCACTCTGGAGAACATGACATGTACTTATTTCCCAGGCGTGAGGAATTAAGAAGATGCTGACCCAATGTTATTCTAAGAAATTAAGTCAAAAACTTAAAGCAATAAGTCACCTTTTTTCTTTCCAAAGTGGGAGAGGAATGTCTGATCCACAACACTACTTCTCCCCAGCTGAAAAGCCATGCAGAGGTGCCCCAGAGAACTACTCATGTTTGCTGCTTTTCTCTGCAACAGGCTTGGGGAACAGGGGAGATTTACACATACCCTTCCAATCACTGCACGGAGCAGGGAAGGACTATGACTTGTAGAGGTTTCTGACCAGGAGCTGGGAATATGATCCTTCCCCTCTCCGCAACAGATTGCCAAAAAGAACTGCAAGTAACCACACTCATCCCGGATTCGTGGAGCATCCCAAGAGCTGGGTAACCACAAAGTTAATGAGAGAAAATACATGAGAAAACAGGCATTCCTGCCTGCGATCCCAAGAGGGCTCTTTCACTGAGTACTTCACAAGGGAGAGCAGCCAAACATTTCCAGCCAGGTCTACAATATAAAACCACACCAGTTCATCACGTGGCCTTCCAGAGGCAGATCTGAATTTTCCACAGTGGGCACTTAATCAAGCCACAGCTGACTGAACGAAGAACTGAGTTTTGATCTCATGGCACAACCCTCAGATCCACAGCAAAGAGCTCTCCTATATATTCTTCCTCTCACCAATTTGCAAGACTCCTACTGAAACCTACGCAGAAAAGACCCATCGTACTCTCCAACCCAATCGCAGTCATAGATGTCGTTCTTATGTTGGAGGGGAATACAGATTTAAAGAAACCTGATGTACTCCAAGAGACGTTCTCTGCTGTCCTCTTGAAAAAAACATTGCCCAGAATATTTTAAAAAAGAACTTCTGTTAGAAGGGTAAACTGTGACTTACTATCTGCTTTGTAAAACTGCACACAACAGGTGGGCTTAGCAAAGATGTCCCAATACAGGTCAGCAGAGGCTCAGATGAATGTGGCAACATTTCAGATTCCAGACCATTTAATTTGGTAACACTTTCTAGTTACACAAAAAAGCTAACAGACCCAAGTACTGTTTAAAATATTTTTTTTTCTGAACTTAATCCATTGTGATTTATCCCAGTACCAAAGAAATCCTGTGTCTCCTGGAAGCTTTCTGCCTTCTCCCTCTTAGACTTTCATTATTTCCACTTACATTGTCACCTTCACTCCTCAGTTTCCAGAACGGCTGGATGTAAAACCAGGATCCCTCATTCCCTGCAGCATCCAGAGACACCCGCATAGCATTCTTCTCTAGCAGAGCCGGCAATCTCTTATTGACCGTGAGGTACTTGTTACTTTTTATGTGCAGTAGCTGTGAACAAATAATCATTAAAAAATTTAGTACGGCTGTTGATTTTTCTCCCTTCAGTCAAAAGAGGCAGCACGAGCATTCGCAATGTAGTGACTTTTCATAATGTACATAAAGACGAAATAAAGCTAAAAGAAAGTTATCAAAGTCAACTATAGTTTAAGAAAACAGATGCTATATTGAGTGAAATGCGTCAGCGATCAATTTGACAGCACATACTACAGGTAGGGCAAGGGTCCGTTAACAGCGTTACCTTCAGGAATTCCATCCGTTACAGGAAGGTTGTACTGCACTTAAGAACATAAATTCTGTCTCATATGTCATGAAGTACAAATTACTTCAGCGATTTAAAAGGAGCTACATAGCACCTCTACAACATGATTTGGAAATGAATCTTGAAAATAAAGGACACATACTTACATTCAGATTCTAAACTGCAGCAGCAAAAAAATCACACATAAAATTTTATTATGACAGATTATTTAAACATGAATATGCAGCACTTCTGGTAGGCTTTAAAACAGACAGGAAAACACAATACTCTAAACTTTGCCACGTTCTGTTTACCTGACCCTTGACAATCCAGATTACACTGGTTAGTTTCATTTTCACCAGAACCCTGAAATGAAACAACTGTTTCCAGCTCTGAGAGGGGGCAGATGTATTTCAATAGGTTTACCTGTATGACATTGCTATATTTTACAATTTCGCCCAACAGCTTTCTGTTCTCGCTTTCGTTCTGCTTTTGTTCCAGTTCTGCTGCGTGCTGCAAGAGAATGATTATTTCTTTAAACTCTACAAAATCAGTACCTGTATTCAGCTACTGGAACAGACAGTATAAAAATGAAAAGGTATCACATTTAAGGCGCTTCCTCCAACCTGGAGGCATTACTGCACTGAAAATATATGCACCCAAATCCTGCTGCAGCAAGATTTTCTGAGCTATTATCACCCAGATCCTGTGTAATGATTCTGATCCTTTTTATTACCCAGAATAGAAACTCAGTCACAATTTACGATCACACCTGAAATGCATGCTATTTTCAAAATTTTCAAGCATGGAAGTAATTCCAGGTGCTTTATTTCATCCTGAAGGAGGAAAAAGAAGGGCCTACGATTAGCTTCTCCCTGTCACCATTGCTTCTACTCATTGGGTTTTTAACTGCATACAAATACACTGACTTCTATGTAACAAAACAATACTAGTAGGTCACACATTGCAAAACCACAACTAAGCACAAAAGCCTGGGTCAAACACAGCAACAAAACAAAATCTCAGCTCCCAGCTCTAATTGCTGCGTAGCTAGCTCTAGCCACACACCAAGTGCCTTCATTGCTGTTTTTAACTGGGACCACTGGCAGCCTTTCCACTGCACATGAAACTATCGAACAGGTTTGATATGACTTTGTTTTCACTTAGTCTTATGCATCCAGTTATAACATCAAGCCAGCTCTTTTTCAGAGACAGAGGAGTTGCTCCATCCATACCATATTTGATGCAAAACAGAATCTGCCCAATGGTTCAGAAAAGAATCACCTAAACTGGAAGCAAAGATAACTGCAATTCTGAGGAAACTCCAGACTTAAGTGTGGAAAATATCTCTTTGTCCACCCCTCTGCCTAACTTCTAAAATAACAGAGGGATTTAAACCAGGGCCCACTTCTGATTTTATCAACTCCATTTTTACTTCATAAAACTTCTGAAAGCAATATTTTTCTTATAGCAAAGGCATAATCCCCAGCCCAAAGTAAGATAAAAAACAAGGCAGGGAGAATAAATGCCAGTCAGGAGGGCAGGAGAGCTAAGGAGAATAAAGTTGCTACAGTGGCATAATAATACGCATCACAGTTGTTCCCAAGGTACTTGTTATTATTCTTTCCGATTCTATTGAAATTCTACAGCCTGCAGATTGAGATAAGATTACAAATATAGATGTGTCTTACTTGAAGTTTCTTCAGCAGTGCTGCTTCTGTATGGTTTCCTTGTTTGGCTTGCTTGGCTTTCCAGTACTGCTTCTGGGCTGAATATCGGTTCATAGGACACACCTTGAAAAGGCAGTCTGGGGAAGATTGAAAGAAATATTCATAAGTAATGTTGAAAGACACTTCCTTCATTTGTAAGTATGCTTTGGTTGGTTTTCTTTTTCCAGAAATGCCTAGATACCAGTGTTTAAACATAGCCACCAAACAGCTTCACAGCAACGACACCATAAACAGGGTGGCAGAACATCTGATTTGAACCCAAATCCTTCGATGCCCCACACATGCCCACTCTGCGCAACCTCTCTGCAAGCTCCTGAGAGTCCCAGGCGGTGCGCCTGCCATATGCAAAACTGCCTGCTGCTTCATCAGCACTCTGCTGCAGCACATTACAGATACACTGTTTGAAGGCATGTGAAACCTTGAAAGACAGAAAACAAACCAAACCACCACAGTCCTGCGTTCTGTACACCATACATCTGGCTGTCCTGCTCCTCCCGGCACTGCTGAAACAAAGGATTACGTGGACATTCAGCTGGAAACCACCAAGGAGGTTAACATGGTGTTCAAGTCTATGAGCACCTTCACTAAGACTGATTTTACAAAACTAACAGTATAAACAAAGTGACACAAACTGAACACCAGTGGCATCCAACAGACCAGGAGAAAAAGTGTGTAAGGAGGCAGGGAAGGCCACCTGAGAGGAATCACCCAAGAAAGGTGGCTGCACAAAGGACAACAGAGGAGGAGGTACGCCCTGAAGGGACTGCAGTCAACGGGAGCTGCCAAGTAAGAGAAGAGGAGCAGCAAAGGAAAGTGAGTTGCAAGGCACCAATTTCCATCCCCTCCCCGTGCGGACCACATGCAGTGTGCTGCGAGGAGGCTGGGGACTGGGAAGGGGAAAGAGATGTGTCCAGGGGGAAGCCAAGAGGTGCTTCTCTAAGTGCTTCTTTCAATTGTTCATCTTTATTTATACCAGAATCAAGAATTGAAAGTTAATGGTAACTGGCAATAAACTAAAAATTTTTTTCAATTCCCTGACTCAAGACTTTCGGGGATTTTTTGGGGCCAGTGACAGTCCTATAGACTCAAAACAAAGGCTCACGAGTCATCCAGATCCGACTGCTTTTAGAGTGATAAATGATACCTTGCATGGTCCCAATCCTCAGCTGCTCTAAAAGTTAGGCTTAAGACATTTTACTTAGGGAATGTTGGTAATTGTCCTTTCACACCCCACATGTATCAATGGGCAAGAGGAAGGGACAGGAAAGTATTAATTAGCAATCAGAGTTTTGCCGCGAGACTAGTAAGAACATATGGGACTGCGTGTGTATTACAGTGTGAAACTTTTCCCCAACCTGGGTTGTGATTTACAGACGCCAAAGGAAGGTCTGTCCCAAATTATTCTCTCTCCACATTTAAGTGTCACAGATGGCCAAGCACTCTGAGGACTCATCCACCTCCAGATAAGACAGACCTCTGAAGAATTTCCTCCCTGCTCCACATCTGGGTCTCAGGAAGGCAGAGACAGGAAGAAAGCAAGTATTCCTACCTGACTCCCAGCCACTCAACCACGGCACAAGCTAGAGCCAGGTAACAGCAGCAACATATCCTACTTAGAGAAGGTTTCACCCTGGGGCAGCATTAAGAATTTAAAAAATTCCTCTTTTGATCCCACAAGTGCATGTTGCAGGCACACGCACCCCCCAGTTTGGTCAGAATCAGCAACACCACTTCTCGGCTGGGCATCAGGCAGCTTTCCCAAGGAGGAGATGTGCACCACCACTAGAAAGCCACATTGCACAGAGAGCATTGCACAGACATTGCTCCTCACAATACAGAAAAGAGGAGAACAAATGAACACTCAAGCTCCACATGAGCCATGTTAAGTGCTTATTTCATAGAATCATAGAATGGTTTGGTTTGGAAGGGACCTCGAAGATCATCTAGTTCCAACCCCTCTGCCATGGGCAGGGACACCCTACACTAGACCAGGTTGCCCAAAGCCCCATCCAGCCTGGCCTTCAACACTGCCAGGGAGGGGGCACCCACAGCTTCTCTGGGCAACCTGTTCCAGTGCCTCACCACCCTCACAGGGAAGAATTTCTTCCTAATATCTCATCTAAATCCCCCCTCTTTTAGTTTAAACCCATTACCCCTTGTTGTATCACTCCATGCCCTTGTAAACAGCCCCTCTAGGTACTGGAAGGCCACAATTAGGTCTCCCCAGAGCCTTCTCTTCTCCAGGCCAAATAAGCCCAACTCCCTCAGCCTGTCCTTGTAGGAGAGGTGCTCCAGCCCTCTGATCAACTTTGTGGCTTCCTCTGGACTTGTTCCAGCAGCTCCATGTCTTTCCTGTACTGGGGGCCCCAGAGCTGGACACAGTACTGCAGGTGGGGTCTCAGGAGAGTGGAGTGGGAGAATCCCCTCCCTCGACCTGCTGGCCACACTGGTTTTGATGTAGCCCAGGACACAGTTGGCTTTCTGGGCTGCTAGTGCACACAGCCACTGCACTCAACACAGCTAATAGCATACACATCCCATAGCAGAAGAATTTGAACAAAGTCCTCTACCCTCAGGTCTCCGGCTGCCTTTTCAGAAAAAAGTCCCTTTCCAACAGAAAGACACTGTATAGTCACTCTGACCTCTGTTATCAAAGGTGCTGTCATATGAAATAGCAACCACAATATCAAGTGCACATTCCAATTACACACTGGATCAACGTCTAAGTGACCCTGCTGAAGCTACCAACCTTGCATGTAATTTTTAAATAGAGCGGAATCAAGTCATTCCCATTTTGTGACCCACTAGTGTCACAAAAATGTCAGCAGGGGAAGCTATAGGGAACTATCCTGAAGTCATGGCCTGGGTTCTTAACCACTGAGTCAGGTCAGCAGCAGACAGTTTCTATTTTACAGTGTAAAATACTCACTTTTACACTACAGTGTAAAATTACTCACTGTGTAATTCCCAGATCAAGTTTAACATCTGCAGTTGTTCACTACCTAGGACTAATTCCAGCCCACCAATCCACAGCAGCACATGTGGGAAGTCCCATCTATCATACACATGACAAGAAAAGTTTCCCAACTCTGTTCCACCCTTATGAGTGGAAATTCAAGTGTCAAACTCATACCTTCTCCATAGAAGATGCCAGATACCAAGGTAGATCCTATTCTCATTTTCAACACCGTCAATCCAATGGAATTACTCTTTCACACAGGGGGGAAGAGGTGGCACCTAGCTCTTCTGAGATACATCCTCCATGTATCCTCCAACATCCCCATCACTTCACAGTCTGTGAGGAGTTACTGAAACCACGTTACAGTAGGAACAGCTCTTCAACACAACAGAAGAGGGAAGGGCAATCTGGTGTGAAAGGCTACCCCTGTCTCTCCTAAGTAAAAATGAACTCTCATTACTTAACAAAATACAACAGGCAGCGCTCTTAGCTGCAATCAGGTCCAGCTAAGCACAGCTATCTGATGTTAGCACTGCCAAAACCACCAGTAAGACTGTGCCACACGTTCCTCCCACCGCCTGCACTCCCAGAGCCAGCAGTTTGCAACAGTGCTGCCCTCAAGCCACCAACTAAGCTGCGATGCTTTTAGTTCTGCAAATACGCCATCTGGTCTCTCGTACGTTGGCCATCATTATACCAAGCTCTCCATTGCATTGCCTCTTCCCTTCGTAGCAATTGATCTTCCTCTAATATTTGCAGTGGCAAAGCTTGCTCATACAAAAACACCACGAGTGGTAGAACTTTCCTTGGGACTGACCCAAATCTGCTCCCTAATCACAGCCCTGAGTTGCTGTTCCTAGGAGAAAGCATTACAAATCTTTACTAAAGCAAACCCAGACACTTCACAGAGGTCGTTGCTTTCATTTCAAAAGGGAGTATTTACAATGAGAACTGTATCATACAACCTAGAGTACATGATAACTCCCAGGTAACTTTTACAATACCCTGGACACCAAGAAGGAAAAGAAAGTAATTACAAAATGCTGTGTAGTGTTAAATCACACGACATGTTGTAGGAGATTTTACTTTGCATATCAGTATTTCAGCTTGTAGGGCAGAAAGTCAGCTATTATTTTCTGCAACAATCTATAATTAATGTGCCTTCTCAGAAGACTTCATGAAACATTTATTTCTCTGAAGTAACAATACCTTCTTTTTATAGGACCAGTCTTCATTTCTCAGTTACTCCCCACACATCCTGCTACTTGAGTAAACACGCCGCTTCCCATCCTCACGCAGCCTCAAAGCTCGGCGCTACCACCCTGCAAGACGTACGCGGATGTGCAGTCACTACCGCGTGGGTCTGCCTCCCGAAGGTGGGTGAATTTTTGTCATGACAGTTCTCAAAGGAAAGGAAATGTAGAGCCGGCGCCGTGCAGCCTCAGCCACACAGCTCCAGCTGCAGCCACGCCGCACGACACAGCTCTCCTGGCTTCCGCTCCAGGGCTCTTCTACAAGTTGAAATAACCAATGACTTCTCTAAAATCAGTATTATTTTAATTGTACTTTCCTCAGTTCATAGATGAAAAAACTCATGTTGTTTGTTTCCAGGCAAGCTTTTCCCAATCCTCTTTTGGTTTTATTTTTCGGTTTTGTTTTTTTTAAAGATTCCAGATGCATTAAAAATAGATGGTCTGGTTTTTGGGAGCTTTTTTCCTGGTCTTTCTACTTACTTGTATTAGAGTAACAGTAAGATACTCCATAAATTCAACCCTTATTGTCCTAAATATCAGGGCGTAAAAAAAAAGCACTCCCTGCCCTATAGAAGGTATACTTTAAACAGTAGAAAAGAGAAACTGAGGTATAAGATTATATAGCGACTTCCCAACACACTCAGTAGATCACAAGCTCAGTCCAGGAACCCATTCAAGAGACAGACTGTCTCTTTTCTAGCTTCTCCAGACGTTCTTGGAGAGTCCTAACTCATTACACTTTATGGAGTTTAACATAAATGCTCCTCTTCCTCAGGATAGTAATTAAGTTGGCACTATCAAAGGGAAACAAACAGCTTTAAGGCACGTAGCTTAAAAGTATCAGCCAGTTTCAATTACTAAAGTTTTATGTGTTCAACTTCTGCAGTTTCATCAGTTTTTCTCATAACAACAAAATCTTCCAGGCAAAATTTCAATTACTGGTGCACTAAGTGAAGATGGACAAAATGAGAAACATTGCCCACCATAGCTCACACACACATTTTTAAAAACAATAAAAATCACGTAGTTTTCTTTATAAAATGGAAAAAAAAAGGGAAGCTCTCCCTGGTCACACTCCAGGCTTAACCTCCTATGCTACACCTTGGTTTATTAGAAAGTAAGAAAATATGACAAATTATCAGTGCTGAGACACACATCAATTACTTATTTTATGAAGGGGGAGGGGAGGGGAAATACATCTATTAACCAGAACAACCAAAAGATGGAAAGCAGCAAGTCCCAGGATGCAGGAGACGATCCACGGAGGATGCACGCAGCACCGACCTGCCCACCTATCTGCCTCAGCCTGCCAGCGCACACCAAACGCCAGCCTTCGCTTTACAGAAGGCAACAGTGGGTAAAACAACCACACACGGCACATCCTCTCAGCAGAAAGCAACTACGCTCAGGAAGTCTGAAAAGGAAAATAACTCATATTATGCCTTTTAAATATTTCTTGATATTGGATAAAAACAGCTTAGAACAGTATGTGTCAGATGGTTCCTCTGCCCGCCCGCCCACCCTTCCCCCTGCCTTTTTTTTTTTAAGTGTTAGAAATTCAACTCTTGCCCATCGTAGAAGACTTCGGCGACTTGCAGAGCTAGATAAATTATCATATGGCTTTACTTAAAACAGCAGGCTGACAAATGGGCAAGTGGAAGTGACAGGGATATTAAGTCACAGCACGTACAAATCTATGCGTTTTGAAAAAGATACAGAAAGGTAAAAAAGAGCTGAAGTGAGAACGGACAAGGAGGAATGCGAGGGAGCGAGGAGGGGGGTAATGTCCTAAGGTGGACAACAGAAAAAGCGATCGGGACTCTGAGAAGACAATGAAAGAAACAAGAAGAAAACGCAAGTACATGATGTAGGAGAAGGCAAGTAAAAAGGAAAATGGCAGATGGCAGAGGAAAGGGTAGGAGGAGGAAAGAAGAGTGCAGAGCAACATAATGGAAGGGAGAGAAGAGGAAAGAACAATGTCACAAGCAGCTTAGAACAAACAAAAAAATTGACAGAAAAGCAAGAGGAGAATAATCTAGGAACTCAAATACCACTTTCACTGCAGATGCCTCAAGAAAAAGGGGTATAAAATGTAGGGAAGTTTAAATCAGTTCAAGAACTTAGGTCATCATACATTTAAAATAGGAGATAGATTTGTGCTCCTTTTTCAGCGTTGCTAAATTTGACCAACAGGCAGGTCTTCTCTGTGCCGTTTTAGACCTTGGAAGCTGGAAGTGTTTCACACTGGAGAGAACAGCATCAGGCTGAAGCGTGCTTAAAGTCACAGTCTCTAAGGAAACTCACAGTTCTGTTCCTCATGATGTGACTTTTCTTCAGAGGTATAGGACTTCTGGCACTCACACTGGTCTTCCTAATCTCTGTGAAGCTGACCCTGCAGCCTGGTAAGCATTTCCATCACGACAAAGACCTTTAGCTCTCACTAGCTTCAGTTAGAATAAGGACAAGAAGCACTTGGTTTGATCAGTCTCTTAAATTCAATTGCAAACCAGTAAATGCCTTTTTTGGTGGTTTGTTTTGTTGTTTTTTTTAAACAGACTTCAGGAAACAGATGTGGGACCAAATCTTGCTTTCTTTCGCACTGATGCAAATCTCAATATGTACATTGATGAACACAGAGCCACTCCATGTTCATTCCAGTGGGACTGGAGGGGAAATCTGGACCACAGCTTCTTCGTATGGACAGAAAACAAAAAGCGACCACAGATTTCCTTAGCTTAACTATACTCCATTTTGTAGGATGCTCTGAAACAACTAGAATAGCTACCACCCACTCAAAAAAAAAAGAAAGTAAACACATAACAAAAATGAAACTACTATTTTGAGACACCTCTTTACGTAGGCCTTTCAAGTTCAGGCCAACAGCTCAGTACCTAAATTTGATCTCTGAGTAAACTCTGTAGGAGGGATACAAGTAGTTAGAAAACAATTTTTTTAAATTATTTTTTTTTCCCTGTTGGGGAAAGGGTTGAAAAAAATATTACCAAAACAGAGCAAACATAGTCCTCTGATGTTAATTTTCAGAGTCGGTCCTTGGAATCTAAACATCTTGTTAGAAACATGCTTTTCTCATACTACTTTGACTCTTAGGTCGTGCTCTAACCTCAAATCAACGCCAGTTCAGCTATCAGTGATAAAAACATTGTAAACCATACAGACAGCAGTTCCTATTACTAAAGAGGCCCTATTCTTCCTGCTGTTAGATGCTATTTTTAGTTGCTGATGTCTAATCACTCAATTAATCATTCATGCTTAAGACTTTTTTTTTTATGTCAAGAACCTACTTAAAGCAGTTTTTGTTTAACTTTGCTATTTTAATTGAATGCTGTTTCCCAGAAGATTCTTGGGGGGGAAAAATATGGGGTTTGCTTATGCTTCCTGGTTATAGGAATGACATTTAGCAACTCTTCTGCCTCACAGAATCATAGAATCATAGAATCACTAAGGTTGGAAAGTACCTCTGAGATCATCAAGTCCAACCGTCAACCTAACATCACCATGCCTACTAGACCATGTCCTGGAGCGCCGCATCTATGCGTTTTTTGAAGATCTCCAGGAACGACGATTCAACCACCTCTCTGGGGAGCCTGTTCCAATGCCTTTGGGCTCTTGAGCAGAGCTAAGAAATTTAACAAAGCATGGCAGAGATGTGCTTTTGGTTGCTCTCATAATCCAGACACCTCTGTGGTACCAGGCACTAAATCCCAATGAGACAGCAAGTTTTTGCTGTGTTCTCAGCAAAACCATTGCTATTCCCGCACTTCAAATTTGACATGTAAGAAGGAGAAAACAACCGAACAACAGCTTTATCTTTGCTGCAGCCATTCTGAATGCCACTTGATTACACATTCCTGAAGCAGCATGAAAATGCTACTAGATGCCATGGTGTTAATAGCATGGTGGGTTGCATCAATTGAGGTGACAAAACTCACTTTTTCACTCATTTAGTTTCTCCTACAGATGTTGCAGTTCATCCAAATTTGCATGCTACCACAATGCTAGCGATAACTAAACAAGCCACTTCAAAATTAAGTCAGATATGGGTGCACCCTAAACCAGGAAGAGGTGAGGAGTGACAGGAAGAGAGGCTGCTGGAGCCAAAGGGAGCCAAGAAGCAGCAGCGAGGAGGAGGCGGAAAGTAGCTAGTAACAAGTTTTGGGGCAGGGAGGGAAAGGGAGAAGAGGGGATCCCCAAGAATTAGAGGAGAGGAAAGAAAAGGTTAGATGCTGTGGGGAAGAGGGAGCAGAGGCAACCAGAGATAAAGGCGTGCGTTATGAAGCAACAGAGGTTGCAATAGGGAACGGAGCCAAAATTGTCTACAACTAATAGAAAGCATTCCCCTGCAGAAGCAGGGATGTAACTCAGGAGTACAGTCCGTGCATTCCCCCAGCAGCAGCAAACGGCTTTATGTCTTGCCTGTGTCTCGTCTGACAGCTGATCCACATACACATGTACTACTGCCACTACCGATGTCATGTCATTAGCGCTCAGAGTTGGCATCACAGAATGGTTTGGGTTGGAAGGGACCTCAAAGATCATCTAGTTCCAACCCCCCTGCCAGGGGCAGGGACACCCTCCACTAGACCAGGCTGCCCAAAGCCCCATCTAACCTGACCTTGAACACTGCCAGGGAAGGGGCACCCACAGCTTCTCTGGTCCCATGTACGCTGAATCAAAGTGCCCAGACCTTCCTGATGCTGCTGAAATAACTTTAAAAAAAAAAATAATTCACAAAACCAAACCAAAAAAATCTCAACACAGAACCCTATCAATTTTTTCCTTCTTTGCCTTTTCAAGTTAGGAAAAAACACCACAGAACTGCAATAAAAGAGCTCTACTGAAGTTATAAAATCAAGCTCTCAAAAATCAATGAAAAAATTAAGGTTGTCTTTTTAACCTCTGTTCAGCTCCTTGATTGTAGGCATTTGGATGTATTCTGCAACTATACTATCACGTGCAAATCTTTTCCAGTGACCCCCATCTCATCTAGAAACCTGGCTAAGTTCTACTTTGGGAATACATCAGGGTGGTGAAGTGACAGAAATACTGCTCAAAAAAACCCACCTGAAATTTTGTGCAACCTGGAAGCTGTGAATTAAACATCTATTTGTAGACAGTGAGAGGAAGAAATCAGTTAGGTAGCCCAAAAGTCACACTGGAGAACTAGATGCTATGCCCATCTCTGCTATAAAGTTACTTCGTGACATCATGCAAGTGACTGAAATTTATTACTATTAGTTTCCAAGTATAGATCCTCACTTTCTCAATTTCCAAGATCTGCCGATGTGCTGAATGCTCACAGCTGGAACTGGAACCAGCTGCTGATGTTTCCTGAACACATAATGGAAAAAACATCTGGAATATTCTGGGAAAGCAGAACTTCAGTCTGTCAATGTTTTAAAGACAACTTTTTTTGCAATAATAGCGTATACATACTATGGTATAATAAACACTGGAAATAAGTAGGTTATGAACATCAGTGCAGCACCCTTGGGATAGATACAAGCAGCCATGAAACACATTACCCTTGCTCTAAACCAGGCAAGCCGTAACTGTCTATCTTGTCACCGGTGTGAATCCAAGCCCATTTAAGTCAAAAGAGGTCTGGATCGGGTTAGTAAGGCTCTAGCGCGGCAGCTAGAGCCAATGGCTTACATCAAGTACAGACAAGACCGAGAGGTTTTATTTCCTTCCCTGCATATAAACACACAGAACTTCTGATACCACGGGTGTATTTTTCTAGCATTCAAGAAGTAGAAACTGCATTTTCTTAGTGCATTGTTATTTTTTCCAATAAGCAAAAATAACAGAATTATCCAAATCTACAAGGTCGCGTCTAAGAAAGTTGAGAAAAAACAGATATGGTTTTAAACAAAAGCAAAACACAAAGCTGACAAAATAATTGGGGGTAGTCCTTAAAATTGTCTTTAAATTGTCTAAAAAAAAAAGAAGCAAACCAGCAGCTCCAGTAGTTTTGAATCTCACAAGCTTGTTTCCCACTGTAAGAGCAGAGCTGGCACAAGGAGTTGGTCACTGAGCAGGGGATCGGCTTTCAATGTACGGAACAGAGCAACCAACTCTTGAACTACAAGAAAATTAGTCCCTTTCCCCATGTTTTCCACCTATCCCTCGTGCCTTTGCTCATTTGGTATTTAGTTCTGAAAATCTGTCAGTTACATTCCAGTTTGAAACTTTGGCAATGTGTTCACAAACCAGGAAGGGATCTGGGCAGGTACGTGTCTGGTATGGCAAAGTGCCCAAGGAGTTAGAACATGCATCAGTTGGTCATTAAAAAACAGTTATGCCTAGTTACTGACCTCTGAACTTCTTTGGAGGATTAGCAAGGTCACCTGCCTCTGGCTGAACCACACACCGGTCATCCACTAACCTAGAAAAACAAAAGTTATGACACTTACTAAATCATGCATTTGACATCAGTGTAGGTAAATGCAGAGACATGCCTGTCACACCCTAGATACAGAAGCTGACACATCTCCAATTTAATTCAAACAAAACCTTACAAACTCTATTAATCAAGTACGAAGCATAACCAAGAACTCTGCATTTTCCTTCAAGAAAGAAGGATCTCTTCTATCACACTAAATTACGGCCCATGTTTCAGATCCCACTTCATTTAAATTTGGTTAAAGTTCCTTTTGTTACACCACGTACATTGATGTTACATGAAAAATTCTTGTTTGCCTTCACTAGACCCATTAACCCTGAATCAGAAACAGGTTGGTTTTCTGCAGCCGTCAGATTTTCACAGCCATTACCCTAGGGCACAATCCAAAATTCATCAAAATCAGCAGAGACTCTGAGCCACTTAAATAAGCCCTGGAAAAAGACCCCAAAGAAAAATGTTGGGAAGGCAGACTTGTATCTGAGAGCAGCAAGGACATTTAAAGCACTGTGAGTTAGCTTGGCCCCACACTTGCAAGCTGTCCTGTGCCTGCAGATTCCTGCATCCCCACACTGAGGACTTTTGAGGGGATGCACATTAAGCGGCATTCACGTGGGTACAAAGGTGTACATGGATCTGCTTTCAGGACATGGGGGTGGGGGGTTCTCCAGTGACTTGCTGTTTCAGAACACAGTTTTATCTAAAATTTTAATCTGGATTCCAATAAAGCACCTTGGATTTTAGTCTTTAAACATTCAGCCATTCTTCTTCACCATTTCCAGTCTTCCCCCTCTGAGCAGGCATGTGGGATTAAGATTCAGCTCTGATCAAAACTCACAGAACAGCATTTTCCTTTGCTAAAAGCTAATGCTAAAAGCAATGCTAAAAGCATGTATTTAATCCACAGCAGCAAATCCAAATAGCAAATCGAATGTATCTCCCACAATATACTCTAAAAGCTAAATAAACAATAAAATTCAAAAAAAATATAAATTGTTAATCCTATCACAGAACTTCCTAAACATAAATTCAGCTTCCTTTCAGGAAGCATCCCGTAAATAATCTGCCTGTTTCAAACAATCATTCAGGAAAAACACGTTTAAGGACACACTACTGCCCTGCCACTTTACAACAACAATCTTAGCAGCATTTTCTGTGGGAAATTGCCAGGAAAAGCACAATTTGCATTGAGCCAAATTACACAATAGATGCATTCAGGCTTCCTCAAGCTGGTGAAGGCTTTGCATCTAGCCACGAGCACAGCAAGACCGATCCCCCCAGCATGCCCATGAATTTTCTACCTCTAGCAAGCTGACTGCTGATAAGCTGCCCACTGCAGTTTCAGCTCCCAGAAACAGAAGCAAAAATGATAAAGAATTTGAAAGTCAGCAGCTTAGATGTCATAATGTAAGTGGATGCAAATGTGAGGTATCAGCGAGGAAGGACTACAGTTCCAGGAGCTGTGTTTTTCACAGTCTAGGTTAGGCCAGGCTTAACAAGAACAAAGTGAAGTTTGGAAAGCAGTACTTAAGAAGAGCCAGTCCTGCAAGATGCCCTCTGTCTCATAGGTCAAAGCTTCCTATAAACAGCACCTAAAATCTGGAGTCATGGGAGAAACAGGGCTGGAAAGCACTACCTTAACAGACGCTTTGCCAAAGGATTTTAAAGGCAAGAAGTACTCCCTCCCTTAAGCACTGTCAGGATGGAGGACAGTACATTGGAAGGTGAGCGCAATTAATTCACAAGGAACATCATGTGTTCTTTGGCAATCATTTGAGCACCCTCGTGACAACTATAACTGTGGATGAAATGTAAAACTTCCATCAATGCGCAACATCCCGGTAACAAAAGCCATATAGAAAACAAGCTGTTGGTGCTGAGAAAAGCAAACAAGGTCCTGCACACTCTCTGAACCAGTTAGCTGCATGTCTCAAACATGAGACATCCAAGGTACAGAAAACAGACATCAAACAATTAATATCCATCACTTTCATTTAAGCATTCTCTAAAGGCAAAAAGATAAGGACCATAAATGAGTTCTGCAGTCATTAGGAACCAAAGACACAAGACAAAGGAGAAAGGAACTGCTGCTACTCCCATCCTATAGACACAAAACGACAGCACAAAAAGATTAACTGACATGTGGCACGACAGACCAGAAACATCATTTCCTGATGATGAGGCTCAGCGCCTCAGCTTCTGACACCTTTGTATCTTACAACACAGGACAAAAAACTGAATAAAGTATTGCTTTGCTATATATTGTTAAATAGCAGTGTTCCAACAATTTAATCCCCTGCTATTTCCATATAGTGACATTCATCCTGTACTCCCGCATTACGTCCTTCAAAGAGCTCAGTAGCTCCTTGTTTCCTGTGGAGGTGCTTGTTATAGTACTGTAGTAGGAATCGAGCTGCACACTGCACACCATGAAAACTTCAGCCTGTTCCGTAAACTGGAACAGAAGAGGCTCTTCAAACTCAGACCACTTCCTCTGATGCACAATTCATAATATTCAAATTCCACTTTTTATACAGAGCCAAAAAGCAGCTGTTGGTTTGTTACAGAAGCCTGCTAGGTGGCTGCATCAAACAACCTGTCATTCACGACCTTTGTAACCTGCGAACAATCCGTTTGAGATGCGTGAAACCAAACAACAGGCTTGACTACAAAAAGGTGCTGGGCACCGGCAGCTTCTGTCAGACAACCGCACGTTTTAAGATCGCTCGCGGGCTGGTTTGCATAGGAGGCCAAAGTGCACCAGAGAAGAGTCTTCCGATAAAGGCAGAATTTACTATGTTATACTATCAAATTTGCTAGCTATTTAAGTACAGTTCTAAATTAGCATGCCGATATCCAAGCCACTGTATCACCAAAGGAGCTTTGGCAAACCTCAAAGGGTTTTAATTCTTCAGCAGGACTGCAAACAGGTAACACCGCTTTGCGTCCCCTGTGGTCATTCAGTACGCATCAGACACAACACGACTGCGTTTCAGTTTTTCGTATGCTGGCAGCATATAAACGACAAAAGGGTTCCCTACACACGTATGATACAATTTTTAGTTGTGCAAGTTCTTCCCCAAACA
Source organism: Psophia crepitans (assembly GCA_013399095.1). Classification (NCBI taxonomy): domain Eukaryota; kingdom Metazoa; phylum Chordata; class Aves; order Gruiformes; family Psophiidae; genus Psophia; species Psophia crepitans. Next base: position 319,059 of record VWZZ01008229.1, read on the forward strand.
CGATAAATATCTGTTTTATGCAGAATGCCTCCACTGCTGTAGCAATTAAGTTGTACAGTAGTTCACTGGTGCCTAAGATAAATCATCAGAAAAGTCAAAATCGTAATTACGGCCCCGGGCTTTACGTATACCCCTTTGTATTCCGTAATTGCAGAATTAGGGTCTGAAAATAACACCACCCATGGGACTGCTTGTCTTAGACGCCCAGTCATTCTCCTGCTGAAAGTAGTGCAAGTTTTTCCACTCGCTGCAGGGGAAGCAAGGGCAGCTCCTCACCATGCTTCCAACCTCACAGACCAGCAGGCATTCAAGCCATGAAGACCCCACACTACAGTGTACAAAGCCACACTAAACACGAATTGAAACTACCTAAAGCAAAGCCTAGGAGTCGAGGTGTGCTTCTCAGCAGAGGCGGGGGGGGGAAGCAAAGGCAGCTTTCAACTCTCTGTTAGCATCAGCCACGATAGCGCGCCATATCATCTGGAGCGGTCAATGCCCAAACCTGTATGGAGTCCTACACCTATCTTCCTCCCCCTTCATCTTCCCCCATCATTTGGTGGGGTTAAATCTATCCTTTCTCGCCACACGCAAACATGTAGAAGCATTTGATTTCGTACTATCTTGTAGCAATGAATCCCACATATAAGGGGGCACCTGTCTAAACGTATTTACAAGCAGTTGCAGATACAGTCCCTCTCATTTTTGTTGTTTCACCAGCAAAAGGACCAGATCTACTTCTCCCAGTACTGTTCATCATTTGGATTCAGAACGTGCCTAAAAAAACTTCAAACTTCTCATACAGCTTCTAATATCACTTTGCTCCCAGGACACTGGGCAGAAGCAGGGGAGCAATCACTTGCGGCAATTCCCACTAAATCTTTCTACAGGGTAGAGCACCAGCCTTTGTAGGGAGTTTCCCTGAAAGAAAAACACAGAATGAGTGTGTGAAGAACCAGTGAGGACTAACTGTGTATTTGGGGAAACAGGAGAAGGACACACGGATGGGAGGAGCCGGACTAAGGGTAGCAGTGTGACTGATAAGGCAGGTAGGTTGGCAGAAAAGACTAATGGTACCTGGGTTTACAGGTACGAATCATAGATGCTGGATGAGCCTTCATGTTGTACAAGCTTCTCTGATTACCTAATACAGGTTACAGGTAAATACACCAAAGGTTTCTAGGAACTTGCAGATGTAGCATGAGGGTCAAGGAATAGTTGTGTAGCAATATCCCTAGAAATACTGTTCTCAAGTGATGAATTATTTTAAATTTACTACTGAGATACATTCTGGAAGAACAAAAAGCATTGTAAGAAAAAAACAGAAAAGGAACAATGATGGATTTAATGAATTTTAGGGCTCTTTCATAACATAAAACTTTCTTTAGGTTGTCCAAGAAAGCAGCCACATAATATTCATTTATTCTAAGTTTGTACCTTCAACTTAAAAAAATATCACCCTGAAATGTATTTTGTATCTTCCTACCAACAGACTTCCACTTTTCATGGAAAATATTATTAAGCAAAATGATACCAAAATAAACATACAAGACAAAACACACAAGCACACAGACTCCCTCGTACACGTAACTACACATACATGTATGTGTGTATCTAACCTGTTAAAAAACACAAGAGCCAGCTACTGATGTCTAACTATTATAAGACACTGGGATGAACAGAACTCAGCTTGGTAGTCTTTACATACATGTATCTTACTCCTCAAAAAGCTGAATAAACAAAGCTAAAGGCAACGTCTTCAATCTAAGACACTCTCAGTTGCTCAGCTTTTACTCTCTTAATAGTATTATTATTTCACTGATTTTCTGAGCAGCCTAAGGTCTGACAGCAGCAGGAAGAGGGGGCAACACTGGCAACAGACATCAGCAAGAGAATCGGAACCTTTTAATTGCAAGTGGAACCAAGCAATATCTTTGTTCATCAGTTCAGAAATCATCCTGAGGTTACATCCCAAAGACACATAACCTCAACATCCCCTTGTGAACAAAGGACCAGCTCTCAAACCCTCCCTTCCTTTGCTCCACAGACATTCCTTTCACATGCACAACCTCCTTATCAGAAACACTCCTCCTGAGCACCATCCACCCAACACATTTCTTCCCTTTCCAACCACGGCTCTCGCATACAAAGCCTCTCCCACGCTCCGCACATCCCAGCACACAGTACCCGCCCGGGAAGAGAGGTGCTAGTCATATCACTAAGAAGCCAACCAATAATGAACAATAGGTTATTAAAATGCTGCTGCCCTGGAAATCAAGCATCAAATACCTAAGTGCCAAAACAATCAGGTCCACCCAGTTCTTCTCCAGGTCCACCCACTTCTCATTTCATTGAGCCTCTTATCAGGCATCTAGGTCAGACCACTTCTTGCTTGCTTCAAGGGGTCTCCTGCCAAAAATCTAGAGTCATCGTACCTCACCCTTCCCAAAATGTGAGTTCATATTCCTTTCTGACTACCAGTCCGGATTCAAATTATTTACAGCTCTACGATTTAGCTCCACAATATGAAGTTTGTCCTTTTTCCTGTCTCCTTCTTTTCCAAAGCCTAATTTTTCATCACCACCTTTTCAGCATCTTTTGAGCTCTCCTACATTAACCCCAGCTTGCACAGAAAACAAAGAGGATCTTCCTTGCACTTACAGCAGGGCTATTAGGCCTGTGTACCATTCAGGAAGATTCTGCATTAAAAATGCCTTTTGATAAGTGGGAGGATCGCACTACGCAATATTTAAACAAGAACTGCGCTACATGCCAATGAGGTGCAGCAGCACAGCGGGAGGCTAGAAAGTCTGACTGCTGCCTGCCTCAAACTTTAGCAATTTTATCCTTTTTCCTTTCTGAACAAATTTTAATTGCTACAAACACAAAGCTTAACACAGGTTGAATGAAGCTATTAAATTAGTATCTCTAGTCTGGGAAAACAAACTACTATGCATCTCAAATAGTCCAAATTTCTCGAAGTGCCTTAAACAGCAGACAAATTTCACCATAACCCATCCTCAGCATAAAAAAAATGTGGGTGCATTTTATCTCAACCAAACAGATCAGGAACACTCAGTCACTCTGACCGTGCTGAAAAATGCTTCCATAGGGCACCTTGAATTGCGTTATCAAGAGCCAAGGAAACAGAAGGGCAGAAAGCAAGATACCAAGCGCATACTGTGAAACGGAACAACAGCATGCAAGTAGGCAGCTTCACATTTGCATTAGCAGTTGCACTAATAATCAGCCCTAATTTTTTTATCTGATAGTGCATTCATATATTCTTGTAACCGTACCTGTAGGCTTGCATGTCAGAGGGAAGAAAAAAAAGGCAGGAGTTTTGCTTGTTCAATTAAGTAACCCAGCTGTAAAACCTGAACGTCACTTTGTTATTCTTTTGAAACATATTATATCTAGTCATGCTTTTAGCTTGTAAAAACTTCAGAAATCTGTTCAAGTAGAATTTATCTATTTTATAGTTAGTTACATTTAAAACCGTGTGGAAAATTAAAATAAATCATAAGAATAGAGTTAAAATAAATTATTACAATTTTGGAGATTGCAGTGGAGGGCAGAAAACATGATTCTTTGATTTTAGTTTCAATTTTGAAATTTTCTTGGTCTGCATTATAGCAAAGTCATTTATTCACAGGGAAAATGGTACTGAACTCAGCTTGTGCATAACTCATTTTTGCCAAGTAAGTAAATGTTCACACCGTATTTTAAGATCCTCACATCCATACAACATAAAGTCACTTTTCCGTGGTGCCAAGCATACCTACTTTCTGCTGTCAGAAGGGGACTTGGGAACTGGCAATGGGAGAAGGAGGTGCACCAGCCCGCTCCAGACAGCTCGTTCCTCAGCCACACAAACTCCTGCCACGCTTCTTTGAAATGCTGGTGCTCTGCTCCCAGGCTTGCCTGTCTCGGCACTTTGAAAAACAAATCACATTCCCATAAAACCAAGGAAATGTCTGATTTCTTCCTTTTATTTGTTTTTTAATATGAAAAGTAAAAGTATCATACAAGGATGTTGTGACAGCCTAAAGGCATTTGATAGAAGAAAATCTTGCACAGGACAACTTACTGAGTAACAATATGCAGCACCTGGGAGACTGGACAATTTTTCCATAATTAACATTTTCTTTCTTGGCCGCACGGCTATATGGGAGATTCTTCAAACAGGGGAGATCACCACCACCGAGCTCACCACTGCCAAAACAATCTCACCTGGAGATGGGGTGGAACATGGCACACTGCTGGCCTCAGTTCAGCTGGGTAAGTGTAAGGTGTCTAGCTCAAATCCATCATCCAAGATCCTTTTTCAGTCAAGATTGAGATAGGCACCTCCAGAGGGCAATAACAACCTACTCTAGGGCAGATGTGCAAAACAGCAAGATGAAACATGGACATGACCTTCCTCCCTCGTCTATTTATCTACTCATGCAACTTTGAGATGACTACACTTTGGAACGACGTGTTAAGTGAGACCTCCAACCATCTCAGGATGAGCTGTACGCAAAATGATGAAAGTAAAGCTCTATTAATTATTAGAATTTTGTTAAAATTGGAAATTTGATCATTTCAAGACAAGACTTTAAAAAGTGCGATATGTATTAAAATATCGTAGTTCTTTGAGTATATTATACACTAAAATCCAAAACTGTCAACATTTGCTTATCAGTTGTTCAACAGCCTGTCTGAAGTATTATCCCACATACAGTATTCAACTGAGGCTTCATATTCATGTTATTCAGGGCAGAGGCCACATACCACAAACATCCATGATAATCTTCAAATATTCCCTTTATTTTCGGAGCATCCGAGGCATCCTTCGTCAAACTTTTAAAGTATAATCTAACTTTGCAGCTCTTCTACTTAATCCTTACTCCAACTAGCTACATACTGAATGCAAATACTGTAACAAGTCTAGGATTTGATCCAACACAAACATGATGCTTACTTAAAAATAAATCAGAAAAATCAAGATTAAACATGTCACTTTAACTTAGCTCACTTATACCTTACAACTACCCATAACAGGTCTGCCACTCAGCTCTCCCACTGTAAAGAAGCATGGATGAAGTAGATTACTATGTATTTTGAGGTAACACTAGAGACAAGAACTCTGTGACCACTGCTAACTAAAACAGGATTTTCAGAACTACGGAAGCCTGCATCTTCACAAGAATTTTAGGCATGTTGTTCACTAATCAGCCCCGATCAGACTGGTACATAGTGACTTCAGAAAAGAGGTCCTATTAATAGCAGCACTGGTGTCACAATCAAGTAGACATGCAAAACTCATTGCAAGGTTACCTATTCAGCCAGAGATAGCAAAGCCAAGCCAGCAGTAGGGAGAAAACAATCACAATTGAAAGAAATTCTACATTCAGTCTGCACCAGAAGACTTTGTGCTTTTTGCTCCGATTTGTCTATAGCTACGTTGCACCTAATTGTGAGCATCCACCTGAAAGGGCTGTTTTGACAAACGGTGTACTAATGAAAGGGAATCGGAAAGGCTGAATTTGCCACTGTTAACTCCATTTAATGAAAAGCGAGAGCGAGTTTTACCCAGAAAAATACTGTTGAGAAACACCAATATCTGTCCAGTCATCAAAAAAGTGACTTCATCACCGAAAACAGCAATGAAGGCATTCACACCTACACATCAAAATGGCAACACTTACTGTATAAAGGAAACATAAGCAAAAGGAGAGAATTAGGAAACTTACCTTTGGCTGAACTAGCATAATGTAAAAATATTGTTGTTTAAGTAGAGAAACCAGCCTCAAATGCTGCTGTAAGGTCTCTAACAAACCTCAGCAATTTCTGGAACAATAACGTATATACAGACAAACACATACATACTCAAATATATAGATACACAAACACATACACACAAATTACCAATCCCGCAAACACAACTTGGAATCTAGATCCTGGAAATCAAACCAAGTTCTTTTGCTGTTTTCTAACATAAACAGTAATAATCTGACAGATCATCTGATGTCACACGACGTAAAAATTTTTAAGGAAAACATTTCTTAATCAAAATGCTGGCATTTCACACACTTTGCAGTGTTTATTTCACACAGCAATGGCAAATCTTATGTGCCTAACTTTTTGCTAAAGTTAAAAAAAACTGCCCTCCTTTAGATAACACAGGCATCACAACACTCTCCATCACACACTTTGTTATATGTCAGGACACCAACAGAGGAAAGGACCCGCCTCCTTTCAGAGGCCTTCAAACAGTGACAAGTCCTGAGCTCGCGTGAACATGTGTAATTCCACTGAAGTTAGTCAAACAGCACTTGGCAACAGCGACTACGCATCTAACCCAGTGCTTTTTATGTTCTTTCTTTAGAGTACCTTCCTTCAGCTGCCCCAGAAGCTATCTTCAACATCAACCAACACGTTGTGCCATGCGGCAGGACTCGGGCACCGGCCAGCCGCAGCCCCCTTCCACAGAACATGCTATATATATCCTGGCACCGGGGACAACCCTGGCTTTACACCGGAACCATGAACCTTCCCCAACCACCTTCTTGCTGAAGCATCACTCCGGAATTACGGCACTGCCTGGTTTTGCTTTAAGATAAAAAGCTCTCAGTTTAACAGCATAACCACCATCAAGCTTGTACCTAACACGTAATTCAGCTCACCAAATCCTGCTGCTGGTCTCAGCATTTACTTCTGCCTCCAGGGACAATGACCTGATTCACAGGAATTTACTGAACAAGGAGGTCTGCTCACCCTTTGATATGTGTCCAGGTCTCACCGATGGTAATGAGAATTATGCAGAGTTATTGAAGGATATGAGAGCAATTCATATCAACACATGTTCCAATACTCTCAACAGAAGACTTTTTTTTTTATTTTCATTTTGCAGTAATAAAAGTTTATAAATTTTTGCAGCTGGGTCAGGTGTTTTTGCATACTCTCTTTGCTTTTCTGTTTCTTCTGCAGCAAGTTAAAAAATACCGTCCAAACAAAAAACAGCTGAAAAATTACAGTGACACTATTTACTTGTTTTTAAACTAAGCAGAGCCAGTTTCCTACTGGGACAGATCATTTTGGGAGCTGTTCCAGACTCTCTCAGAGCTGCTTGCCCAGTAGCTGGGAGCAGCTCTCGGAGCCTTTTGCCACACCTACACCCAACCTGTACCCGCTCGCTTCGGAGAGTCACACGTACCAGTGCCAAGAAGCAACCTGGAGAGGAAATGCTTGGGAACACTGCTTCCACGGGGAAAGGAATTGGCAGGCAGGAGAGCCAAGAAACAGCAGCCATAAGCGAAATGGCAAAACAGTAGCTTCTGTGAAGGTCTACGGGCATGAAGGCAAAGGTGGAAAAAGAGCCAACGCATTGCTGCGCTACTTGTGTGATTCTTTCACAACTAGCATTTTAAAATGGGAAAGTGCCATAATAAGCAGGTTCAAGCCTCAAAACTGCTTCAGATCTTTCTCAAACTGACGACAATGCAGGTTGGCATTCTCTCCGGTTTTAACGCAGCGAGGTGATACTCACAACAGCACATTTAAAGTGCCCAAGAACGCTCCCACGGTCTGAGGCCAAGCAGCATGGAAAAGCCCGTATCTGCCTCAGTAGATCTCGGCGTTGAAGCCGAGGTGGCTGCATGATCCAGGAGAGGCTTCCAGGAACCCTCCAGCCCCGGCCCTGCACAGGGTCTGGGGACAGCATTAGTGCCAGAATCACACGAGGAAACACTCTCACCAAATAGCTGGTACAGACCATCACCCCAGCACTCCAGGGGACATGTGGGCATGTCTGTTTATTGATATGGACGTAGCAGAAAGTTTTCTGAAAATGGTCTCATCCTTGACGAAGGGCTTCCGCTTGCGCTCTCAGTACTGACAACATTATGCTGAACTTGGATGAGGGAACTTTTTAATCATGACATAAATATCAGACCAACAATTCTGCTGAACACCAAAGAGCACTGACTCTCAGGCTGTACTGTCAGTTGTCCAAATGTTGTATCACCTAAGGTGTGTCTTAACAACAAGCTCTCTTACAAAAAAATGAGTTTGGCCTTTTACATTAAGGCCCTTGAGTTCTGCAGCATTCTTTTCAGCTGAAGAAAACACTTTCCAGGTCTCCTCGTACAATTTATCCTGACACCATAACAGAAGAAAAAAGTTTGCAAGTAATAGCTTTTTATTTGGAGAGCTGGAGTCCTTTATCACTTACATACACTTAACTGGGAATTAACTGGCAGAGAAACAAAGACTCATGTCTTCTAGAAAAGCCTGCACTTCAGTGATATGGTAAGTGGAAGAATGGCATCCACTTCATTTTTCCTTTTAAGTGCATTACTGCTATACAGACACTTATTAACGCTCATGTTACAATCCCATAAAATCCACTGCGTTTTACCTGGGGAAAAGGAGCATGGTTCCTTCTTCTGGCTCAGCGAATACAAAGCACTGTTATTCTCAAACATGATGCAAGCAGACACAGCGCACCTTCTCCCTCCTGTGCCAAAGTGTATATCTCATAAAGGTAAATCCAGCTAACTAACTTGTGTTGCAAAAGTTTTTCAAGTCAAAACAATCAACTCGAGAAGAACTGCAATGGTATCGCACATTTTTTTCCAAATCTTGTGATATTTGGTATCTTTTCTGTTGGTCTACTTCCTGATGCTGTATGAATACATATTTAAAAAAAAAAACCAACAAACCCTACTTTCATTGAAGAGGAAAAGAGCACATGTTCCCTGCTGTCACTACTGCCCAGAGAAATGTGAAAAATGGCCTCCGGCTCTGAAGGCTCAAAAATCGGCAGACCAAGAGAACAAATCCGTGCACAATTACTTTTTTAAAATCTCACAATTTTTCAAACCCCTCTCTCCTGTTTGTGGGGGATCTGACTCATAATTTTCAGAAGCAAACAGGAAGCACTGCAGACATCTCCAAGTATTTCCTCTCTCCACCCTCCCACCCCCCTTGTCTTTTACTTCGCTTCTGGACACTTCATTATTCCTTTCACTGCATCAGCAATGAAACGGCACTGCTGTACACCAGCTCCAATGTGCTAGAGTACTCAAGGCCTTCCCTTTTGCCCAAGTCAAAGGGAAAGGTGTTTTCCCTCCCACTGACAGGACAACGTGAGGCTTTCATGCAGTCTCCCTCTACGTCAGCTGAGAGCGCGAAGCCCCTCCACCGTGCTCCACCCCTACCACAGCCACGGCAGCCTACAGCATCATGTTGGCAGCTCCTCCTTGGCAGCCAGCGAGGGCTCCCCAGCTGCTCTGCCCAAGGCAGCCCGACCCCGGGGACTAGCAGGGGCAGAAGCTGGCTGTCGGGGGGCCGGGCGCTGGATGTGACCCTCCCCAGTGCCTCCCTGCAGGGGAGTCCCACGGAGTGGGACACTGAGCAGAGAAACAGGATGAAGAAGTGTTAGAAGGTAATGTGCCGGGAAAGCTGTTTTACCTCACTCAGTTTATTACAGTGCTTCCTCTCATTGTATACATCGGGAAAAAATCATTTCCCCTTCTGCTCCATTCACCACCAAGACCCGTCACAATGCTGGGCAAGCAGCTGCTTCGGGCTGGCTGGCGGCACTGTGGAGGGAGGACCTCGGGGCCAGCTCCTCTGCACCCAGAGCAAAGCCCTGACTGCCACTTGAGGAACCTCTGGGTTTTTTTTAGCTCGCCCTGCTAGAGCAAGCAGTTTTCAATGACCATGGGTGCCCAGCACATGCCCTCAACCAGCAGAAAGGTATGGAAGGGGCAAAATCCAACATGTGAGAAAGGCAGGCGGTGGGACGGCACGCTGACCAAGCTCCAGGGCCTCAGGAAGAGGAAAGCATGAGGGGGCAGGAGTTCTGCACCTGCTGGAGTAAGGAGAAACAACATGAGTAGTGACAGGAAAAAAGAAAGGAGCTAGTTTGAAGATGACCATGCAGCTACAAAGAACTGAAGCAAGGTGAGAACGTGGTGGATGATGGAGTAAGCAGTCATCAGTACTACCATGACTGCTAACATGACCAACTCTTGATGAGTGTGGTGAAGACCATGGAGGCACACAATAGCAAGCTACCAATTTCCCTTTTCAGAGATGCCACCTCTCTCAGGCTACTCTGATTTTCTTGGGGGGGGGNGGATACATTTCGCAGCCCTTCGCAGAAAGAATGCGTTCCACCTTTCAGGGTATTTTGTGTATTCCATCTTTTTGTGTCAGTGTACAGTCTGAAATGCAATTACAAGCCAGGCTGAGATCTGACGTTTATATCCGTGCCACCCTGGTTCCCATAGTGACTTTGACTGCAGCAGCAAGGCCGCCCCGCTGCTGGACAGTTTCCCTGCGAGGGGAACCTGAACACAAAAATAGCGTACCGAAGTTCACAGCTAGTTTCAAGTTAAACAAACTAATTGGTGGACACAACTCCTATTCAAAAAGTCCTGCTAAAGTCAATCTAATATTGTGCAATGATATTCAGCAGAGTAAAATTATTCTAAGCTTCTCCTTATCGCCCCACAACCCTCTCGGATTGCCACCCATTATCACAAGAAGTTAACCCGCTGCCTGGCACATTGAGATTAAAAACCTGCTCGCTGCCTTAGCTACAATTCCCTATTCGTTTGTACACAGTAAATAATACGACTCAGTTATAAGCTGATCTGAAAAGATAGTATAGCACCCCACCCAAAAATCAGCTCCATTTTTATCACCTTTCCAGATTTTATTACATATCAAAAAGCCAATCAACTATCTCTGTGGTGCAGCCTTGTGTATGGTTACACAGTTCCCTCTCCAAGTCAAACAGCACCATGTTGTCTGGGATAATCTCACCCACTCACATAAACAATTAGTCTGCTATATTTTGATTAACACTTCCGTTCAAGAGGACATTGAAATCCTTCAGGCCGAGTGGCAGAAGGCCTGGCCTCCTGCTAAGACAGACATGCTCTCCTCAAGCTTCTTCTCTGACTGGAAATAGCTGTCAGCCTTGCCCCAAGTACCTCACTGAAGCAAAACACTTATTTGACACATGGAAATAAAACAGCATTGGTTTAGGTGATGCCTGACACTTTTTTGAGTTTACAAGACTCACAGATGACAACATTCAACTAAAGGACTAAGTCGACCCAAATGCAAGAACAGGGAAAAGTAAACATCGGGCCAGTTCACCCATTTTATGTTACAAGCTTCCAGGGCCTAACTGACTCTAAGCAACAGTCAACTCTGTTAGCACAAATCATCTACTAAATTAAGTATATCAGCTCGTATTGCTTAGAGAGAGCTAAGAAGCACTCACATCAACTGTTCTGATGATGAACAGCGACATGCAGCCAGTGATAAAAAAACAGTTTGCAGAGTAAATGTATACCCACAGCCTCAGTGGTTTGAAAAACTATTCACCAAGTCAAAAGGCATGATAATCTCTGACACCGCAGTTTACTCACATATAAATTCTTCCCTCTGTATAGTGCCCTAAATAAGACACCAGAAGTTAACTGCTCTCCTGTGATCCATTAAAATATAAACAGATACTGGTTAAACCTAAATGGATAATCTTTCTTAGAAAAATGGAAAGCGGAGACAAGGATTTATTCCACTGCATGCACGTTGCTGCCTGCTCCTCTGGCAACTTGAAAGGAGCACAAATTGTTCCTGCACCTCACAATGTGCAGTTCATGGTCTGCAGCTTTGTGCTAGCAACTGCGTGAGTTGGAAGGGAGCTTGAGCCTTTGTAGTTTCTTTTTTTAATCCTCAATCTGAAGATGTTTAAGAACATATTTTTATTTTTACCTTTCAAGCTGTTGGGGGGTTTTCTTTTAGGAAATGAGACCTGAAAATAGCTATTTGTTTGTATATAAAGCTCTGTGTTTATACAAAAGTCTGTATCTAATTTGTCATCCTGAAATTAGAAAAAAGTATCCCAGCACTTACACTCACCAAAGCAGTACGTAAGTTCCTGCCAACTACCTTTGTACAGATCTTGTCATAGCTGTGGAGCAGACTTTCAACTAGTGTTTGGCTCAGATTCTCTGCTGACTTACTCTGGCAATGCAGTGCCCAGAAAGCACCTGACCAGCAAGCACGCAATTCACCATCTGCAAGGGATGGCACAAATATCCCACTGCCTCTCCTCTCAATGCATGGTAGCAAAGGTGACAGAAATAAAATAAAACTTACCAGCGCCTTCCAGCAATGCCCTCTGGCCAAGACCCATTCGAAAGCAGTTGCTTCCGCATTAGGGCTAATATGGACCAGAAAACCAAACACAGAGAAATTTATCTGGCCACTTATGTGCCAGTTTAATGTGAGAACACCAGCCTCCAAAAAGAAAATCCATCGTTTGCAGAAGACACAGAGCCACTAGCCAGCTGGGGCAGCGTTGAAGTCCTGTCCTGTCCATTGCCGCCCCTTGGACAGTTCAGAGTTTACAGGAAAGATCTCATTTACATCTATACCATTATAAAGAACCTCTCGGCGTCTTCCAGGCAATCCGCAGTCCCTTCACATGCACCACGTATCCCAAAAGGTCCTGCCTTCAACCTAGGGACTGGCTAGCGGAGGAGTGGTCAGCCTCCCGTGGTAATTCCCTAAACTGAGCAAAGATCAGAACATCTCCCTCCTGCAAACTAAAGCTTGTTGGCATCCCGAGACTCAGACTCTTAATTTTTCAAGCTACCCTAGAAGCAGAAACTGCATGATAAGATTGACCCTTTAGTGATAACAGATAAATCACTTGTTATCTACTGTTTGGGTTGTGTGGACTCCCTGCTGCTCAAATTTTCCCTTCAACCTCCTCCTACCAACCACACAAACAGCAAGTGCTTTGGCAGAAGCGGTGTCAGTGGTCAAAACACACCCTGCAGCATGCTGCTGCCAGGAGCCACTGCTCTTTCAGGACGCCGGAGCCCAGTAACAGGGACAACACACGAGCTTCCTGTTCCTCCACAACTGACACAGTAGATTAAATGCTGGAAATGGGGAACCACCATGAACCACCTCAGGCTGCACAGCCCAGAGACCAGGACCAAATGCCGCACAGATCAAGGCACCAACGTACTTTAATGCACAGGAAAACCATCCTCCTCCTTCTCTTCTTCAGCTAGACTAAATAACCTACCTCATTTTACTCAGAAGAATTCAGTCTCATTTTATATGGAGAACGACTGAGACCTTGTGGGATATATTTAAGGTCCAGATTACAAAATGGATCTATATCCCTTCTTCCTGAAAAAGTCAGGGAGAAAAAAAATCTGTGTCTGTTTTTTTAGTAGAAATAATGCGCGTATTCATCAATCCTTAGAAAATGAGCACTCAGATCTGACCTCTCAAACTACCACCACCAGACAGAACACAGAAATTCCAGAACTCCTCCAACAGGTATCATCATCTGCCAACCTAGATACCCACAGCTAAGGCGCAGAGACTGCTCTGACAGTATTTGAAGACAGTTGATGACATTTCATCACTCAGGCAAGTCTGGAAATACAGTTATCTTCAGTATCCTCAGAAGACTGAATTGATTGAATTTGGTTCTTTTGGGAATAAGGGATAAAACACTCCTAACTCTTATATGACCTCTGCTAAACCGAGATAATGGATGAAAAGCAGCTACTGGAAAACAAACCAACCAAACACCACCAAACTTTCTTTCCCTCCAGCCTGAGGAAAATCTTCATTCTTTAATCTGGACATGAAGATGGTCTTCTTAGTCCATGCACATATCACTACAAGGTAAACTATTGTAACTCATGTATCTGAAGCTACATTAAAAAAGAAGGCACAAAGTGCAACTGAGGCTGAATTCTCCTTGATTCATTATGTCTCACATCCAGTCAGCTCCCGGCCTCCATACACTTTCCGGTAAATTATCTCCCAGAGATGTCCATGTTACCAAACTAAAGGAGCTTTTCCGGTCTAGTGATCTTCTGCACAGCCCACATCACTCCAAAATTAAGAGATTTGTTTTATATTGAAACAAAATAACTTCTGGAGTATAATTATATTCTCATCCACTCCTGTTTTAAGTCCCTCAAAGGCAATGGGATATAGCACCCTAATTTCCTTGAGTCTGTAAAACAAGGCATTTGAAGGTATGAGTCCGTAACAATCCTTTCTACCACACCCATCAGACTTCGGGTACCTGAGATAGGGAATCTTTTATGGAAGCCTACAGTCTCAGAGACTTAACGAAATACTTTGAATTTAAAATTTTCCTTTGATCCACCTGTGGCTTAACTCTTGACTCTGAATCTACAAAAATCACTCAGCAAAGTATTTCCAGTGCCCTTTGGTGCCTGACTTCACAAGTGTCAGGTGATTCTGTGAAGTGATCACTATGTCAATGGACAGTCATAACTATCAATTCTCTGGCAGAAAAAGAAAATACGGTCTTCAGCAACACACTCCATTGATGTCCCCACAAGATACTGTCGCCCTGGGGTGCTCTGTCTTATCTATCTTGCAAACATCACATTTCCTGCACCATTTTCCACATCCTGCTTACACTTCACCAAATCATACTTTTTTCATATCAGCTATGACTCTTGCAGCGCCCCCCAATTTCAGCAGTTTCAAAGCCACGATACAATTTCTGAACGAATACAACCTCCTACGCAATATCTCATTTATAAACTCGAAGCTTGCCTGATACGGCCAGAAAACCTTGATCTTGCCACTTTGAGGGGATGCAACACTAAGATGATTGCAAGAGCCAATTACCTCCCCAAATGCTCTCCTGGAAAAGCTTTTGGCTGCTCTGAAGTCCATTCCAGGAACAATACATTCTTCAAGTGGATGATTCAGGAGGTTTTGCATCTTATTCAGGAGGTTTTGCAAGTTATGGAAAAGGAAGGAAAGAAAGAGTGATCTCTTTATCAGCAGTCATTCCTTGAAATAATCCTTTGATCTTCTGCCCAAGGCAGTATCTGCAACTAGCCTCTAGAGAGTTCACTTGGGTGAGGCATCAAGGTCACCCTACTGCTCCTGGATCTGTGAACACCTGTGAAAGTACAGTCCTATTAATTCCTACAACCACACAGCAAGCTATCCTCAAGATGTCTCAGCATAGTCTGTCCTGACCGTGTACTTCTTTCTTGGATAAATTACAGCGAAAATGTCTGAAATTCTAAGCACCAACAGGAATTTTCCCCACGTAGTTAAAAAAAAATCATCATACTTCACCTCCCAGACTCCCCTTTGTTTTCCCAAACCCAGGTTTCCACACTTGGGTAACCCACTGTTATGTTAATCAGAAGTGACCTGCAAGGTAATTTCTAAATCAAGTATGTGCTGAGGCTCAAACTCAAAACCATCCAAAGCTGTCCCCATCTCATTTTGTGGGAAAACAGATCAGAACAACAGCAAATACATTTTTCACCATCCCGCTGACCCACCTTGCTGTTTGTGAGTGGGTATACTGCCTGCTTGCTTCCCAAACCTGACCAGACAGTTTTTAACTGCTGCTTATAAAAGATTTCACTTTGACCTGCAAATCATCATTCAGAGTGTTCACTGGGAAATCTCTTTGCTTTGACTCCTGGTGCACCCAGTTATTTTTTTTCAGGTGGCATTTTTATTCTTGCTTTAATTCTATCTGCAAGGCTTCCAGTTCTTGTATTAGAAACCATACCAATTCTCTCTGGTCTCTTTTGACACAAGAACACCAGTCAGAAATTTCCATTTTGGAGGTTGAATCCATATCAAGATACCAGGCTGCTGTTAATCACAAGCAATGTCATCAGTTCTGAAGACTTAAGGGCT
This sequence comes from Psophia crepitans, assembly GCA_013399095.1. Classification (NCBI taxonomy): domain Eukaryota; kingdom Metazoa; phylum Chordata; class Aves; order Gruiformes; family Psophiidae; genus Psophia; species Psophia crepitans. The sequence goes on from VWZZ01008229.1 coordinate 334,806, forward strand.
GTTTCCACTATAAAGAAAAATTTGAGATGGTGTCAGGTATTTTCTTGATTATTTATTCAGAAAGAATTTATAAATTCTTGTTTTCCTGGTCACAGGAGAAATCAAACTGCAGGAGTTTCTTTGGATACAGTTTTCAAAGAGGGAACAGTTCTCAGTAGCACACTCTCAATTTTATTTTCCTCAGGTCGATGTAGCAGGTTTTCTCTGCCTATGACCAAGGTTTGTCCTACGTTCTTCGTACTTCTACCCACTTAGGCCTGTATAGCTTGCCGTGTCAATGCTGAACTTCTTTCTAAGAAGCTTCTTGGGTAACACAGCTCAGCTTTTACTCAGGCTTTACCAAGTACATTAGCTTCGAGTGGTGACTTCTATTGCTACAGCTGGTTGCAGAAAGGAGGAAGGATTTTATCTCGCATCTCCATTACAAATGAAGAAGAGTAATTACACTTAGCAGCGTCAATGAGGTTCCACCCAACGTATGAGCACGACAATAATGTCAGCAAGCATAAAACTCTTTCAGCACTTTTTTTCTTGCAATGATAAAGCTCATTCTGCATCTTTAGATAATAGACTTAAACATGTTTGACACATGGAAACTTTAAGAAACTAACTAGTTCTGTCACAGCTGGCTTAGTCCCAAGGTTTGTTACGAGATAAGCCAATATAAAACAATCTATGCAACTTAGCATTGAACATCTTACTAGATCAACATTTATAAAAAGAGCACTGACCCGGAACTTGGAGACTTTGGTTATATTCCATAATTTGTTAACAACCTTGTGCAAGTCACTCCTCTGCTCGTGTACCATCCCTTATTACAGTAATTTCCTTTAAACATACTATACAGATCCACAACTGAAAACTCCAACCAGCACTGCCCCGCTTTCACCTCTACTCAAGTATTCAAAGATTCTATTAAGAGCACCCTAATCACAGTAGACGGCTTAATTTGCCACAGAAAGGAAACGGATCAGATGAAACAGTCCCGTGGACTGGGACTTTGACTCCACCAGCCTAACACACAGTTTTGCTTCAAATGGAGGTGTTATAACAGAAATTTATAATTAATGGGTTTACCATATCCCAGATATTACATAGAGGGGAAAAAAATGCAGTAATTGGTCCTTACATTCGGTGGCAGAAAAACCTGTTCAACTACAAAAGTTAATACAGATGGGATTTACTGCCTGCCAGGTCCTGACCTTGTTTTGTTTTTCCAGGAGGAGCCACTGCTAACGCAAACTGAGCGCTCCTCTAACCCAAATCCTGCACCTGCCCAGGGTCCATCGCAGTGCCCTCTCCGAAGGGCTGGATGGTTTCATGACCAAACACTAATCTAGCTATTAGTACTCACGGAAATCTATCCAGGGACATAGGAATCATAACTTAAATTCTCTTCCACGGTTTTTGGTTTATTTTGTTTTTACAAAAATGCCTCGACTTTGCAATTTGCAAGTCTACCAATTTGTATTAACTGGACCTACATCTCAGGCTATCTTACGGGAAATAATGTCAGGAATCTTTGCCTCTATTTTTTTAGTTACTTTTTCTGAATAAAATAGTATATAATATGTAACAAACTCACCTACAGCCTGACAAATAAACTATTATCTCCTCACACACACACACAGAAAAAAACAGCAAACCATCCACCTCACACACAACCAAAAAAACCCCACAATACAATATCCACTAAATGTTCTGTAAGTTATTTTGTACTTTTATCATTTAAAGGCAAGGATTTTTTTTCTGCATTCTAATACTCCTAATACTATGCTACAATGACATGAAAGGATATCTACAAAAGATACCTGAAAATTTTACTCAAAATTCGAGCTTCTGGTGTTCGCTGAAGTATTCAACATTACTGTTGTTACAGTAACACTAAAATCCAAAATATTTATTACATCAGTTCCTTACTTACTGTTCAGCCTTAAAGCTCCACTAAGTTCTGTCTTCAACCTGAGAAGCATTACAGACATTGCCCTACCTGACTCTTACATCAGCAAACCTGATGTAAAACCTCATTTTAGAACAATGAAGTGCCACCAAACTCCTGACTTAACCCTGACTTTTCAGCAATCTGCGTAGAGCCAAACTCACGAGGCCCCGTTTTTCCAGTTCGGAGCAGGAGTGAAGCCTACAGACTGGCACACTCACATGTGGCAGACGGCAAGGAGGGGACGGGGCATTCGGCTGAAACAGAGCCTACCTTGGCAAAAGGTGATACTGTAAGCTGGAAATCATCCAAGATGTCAAAGTAAATACAGTAAATACTACGAACAGGCAGCTAACCCTTCTCACTTGAAACAGTTTGTTTGGGTTGGGTTTTTTTAAATGAAGGATTTTTTTTAATTTTTTTTTTAACTTTCAAGGTAGCCTTAAAACTTTTATTCTTTGATCAGAAAAACTGAACTTGCTTAGTGATGCATTTCAACATTTTTCACCACTCAAATCTATAAAGATCTGCTCTCAGTGTTTTCAAAACTGTTATCCAGTCTTTCCCTCTTTATTTATTGTTTCTGAACAATAAAAAAAAACTATTAACTAGATTTCAAAGGTGACTGAGAGTATTCTAGCAAAGCATACTACTGTTATCTGGAACAACCGGCAAGCCCATCAGAAATCCAAACCCAGCTAACTCTAAAATGACATCAACAAGGTCATGCAAAAAGCACTGTTTCCAGCCTCAAGTTCTAACATAGCATCAGTCAGTTGTCGTCCCCACCTGCAAGCCATTTGCACCAATTTAAACTTAGCAGAAAAAAATTACTTCTACACTTGGGGCACTCCTCACACAGCTTTCATTTGTGAACATTCCTATTTTCAAGCATCTCCCCACACCCATGAGGGAGAGCAACTAATTTTTTCTTAAATGGAAGCTGAAGCTATCCAAAATTCAGAGAGCCCTGGGAGTTGGAATTTACAAATAATATCAGGTACGGCAAGATTCAGGCTAAAACTATACTGGTCGCATTCAACTTAGCTGCCCTCTAAAGCTGTCTAGTTAAATTTTCCACATCACAGTGCTCAGGACTATACAACTACACAAAATTTCACAGGCATCAGGATGTAAATGCCACACTGGAGCCAGGCAAAATTCCCCACAGTGAAATGAAACCCGTCCTGCAGGGGTGGCTGGGGATGCTTCGGGGGCTTGTGCGTGCTGCTCCTCCAGCTTTCATCCAAAGCAGCGTCAGGACGCAGGCGGGCAGCTGGGTGGCTGAGAGCCTCCTTGTGCTTGGCCTGTCTCTGCTCTGCACACAGGAACACCAGCACACATTCGCACCAAAAAAAGAGGGAAAACCCTAAGAACCAGGTTGCTGTCTTTTAACTGTGGGCAGTAGGGATAATTTGGGGCTTACCATGAGTTTAAGTAGTTGTTTTCCTAATCCTGCGACTGCTTGCATTTAGCTGCCTCTGCAACATTCATTAACTTGTGTATGTCAAGTACAGAGAAAAAAAAAACTTGTTTGAAATTCAAACAAGCCTCTAAAAGTAAATCAAGATAAGCCATCTCAGCATTGGATCATAACAAGTTTCTGTATTTTGAGAGTCACATAAAAACCCTAGTTTCAGGGTTTGTTTGTTGATTTTTTTTAATGACGTTGATTTTTATCTCCCAGAGGTCAAAGAACAAAAACTTGATTACGGTTTTAATATCAGTGCTTTGTACAGAGAAGAGCTGCAGTAAGCTTAACGTACAGTGTCAAACGGTAACAACACTTGGATATGCCCTTATAGCCACCTTCTGCAGAATGATTTCATGTACTCCATGCCCTCGCTCCTGTGGCAGTAACAACCTAAAGGGGAGTTTCAAATCAACTGTCCAAAATTTATTATACAGGAAGATTACCAGAGTACCACAATTCATTGTACATAAAATTAGTTGTTCCAAAAGTACTGGACATCGCACACACTTAGCAATCAGCCATGCACTGCAAACAATAGTACGGGACCACGTCAGCAAGGTCTGTTGTTCTTTTACACAAAGAACTGCATAAGGTACCACAGACAATCTTGAAACTATTTCTTTCCCCCCTCTCCTCTTCATCATCCAGGGCCCAGTGAGGGAGCACCAGAAGGACAAAGGGAGCACCAGAAGGACAAAGGGAGCCAGTTTCCTGTTTTCTTTCCTTCAACCTACAGCAACCCACCAGCCAGTGGAAGTAGCCACAAGGAAAATCCTGCTCAGGCAATGTGATGTACCTGTGAAGCCCACCAAGGGCAGGGCCAGCTCCAGCGCAGGCAGCATCTCAAGTTGCCAAACTCCAAAACGCTCCTGCTAGTGTGAAAGGACACCCCCCCACCCAGACTAGAGGCACAGAAGGCAGCTGGGGAAAAAAGCATTCATGGACATGGTTCGCAAAGCGTGCCCAAAGTTTATAACGGCAATTCACTTAGCTTGCTAAGTCAAAAGGTAAACCTGAGCAGAAGAGCCAGCGCCGGGGCAGCTCTCAGGTACACTGCAGGACAGTGCGGCAGCACTTGCACGGGCTCCAGGCAGCCCAGCCCAGCCCAGCCAATACTTTAGGGTTCTCTTTCTTTATTACAAAGCAATAAATAAGACCTGTTTTTAAATTGTGTGCTTTGGATGAAGCTTTGCTGCTATTCAACAGCAATAAAAAAAAAATGCAAACAAACAAACATAAGAGGCAGACAGAGATTTGGGCACAAAAAGAAGGTCAGAAAGACAGAACTAGAGCAACAAGTCTACAGCTGGCACAAACTTTAGGCCAAAATAGCCCCAAAAACCTCAAGCAATACCTAATACAAGACACAAATAACAAGTGTGTTTTAGGCCTGTGTTTTCTCTGTCCTTTGCTTTCCTGGTTACATCTTCCCAGTTTTGTAATCAAAACCATTACCTTGCAAGAATGTAATTTCTTGGTTTGTTTCATATTTGAAGTGAACTGAGGTAACAAAAACAGAAATTATTTTTACTTCCCCAGAGACAGGGAACACAAACTGGTTGGACAACCGAAGCCCACACGGTCGTAGGGGTCTGAATGAGATCCTTCCTCAACTCACTGCTGTCAGACCCTGGGCATATGTCCAAAGGAGCAGAGAAGGACAAGCCCTCCATGCTGGAGGAGAAGACCACTCTGCAGCTCCAGGATGCTCTTGATACACAGCTGCAAGATCCTTTTTTTTAAAAAAAAAACAAAACAAAAACCAGGAATAACTGATGCATTTTTGCTTACGCTTTTCTCAGAAATGCCATTTTACTTGAAACTTTCCACACAAACACATTCAGCCCCAGACATCTACCTTAGGTCCAAAAAGCCAAGGTTTAGCATCAGTATAAACAGCTGAAACCAGGACCTATGTCAAGAAACATCTACAGATCTATGTAGCGGTGGAACTACTGATTCAAGCAATTAGATGGAACACAATACAAATAAATTAACATCTAAAAGAATCTGTCATAAGGGAAGTTCATGTCCTTAATATAATTAAAATATGTATCTCTGAATAAGTGACAAAACAGAACAAAGACAACAGGAAAAAAGTAAAACCCTGAACTTCTGTTCATTTTCCTTTCTCATTTTTTTCCGTATACATCCTTAATCATGTATATCAAAGTCGCACTTGAACTTCAGCAGTCTCCCTTCCACACAAGAAGTAACAGACCTTTCAAAGCAAGCAAAAACCAGAATTTGAAGTACATTAACACATGCAGAGGACACGGCTCCATGCTACTGCCCAACAAACAGGCTCACTTCAGCCAAGCAGCAGCAGCAGCCTGCACCACTGACGGCAAAGGGCAGTGGGTTTCAAACACCTCGCCGTGCAGTGAAACACCCGACTGAGCAAAGGTTCAGTGTGCTGCTTACGAGACAATGCTCCAAGCTGGGGAAGTCAAAGATTGATCTGACTCTTTCGTCTGTGGCACTTTTAAAATATAGGATAACCTTGATTACCAGTGAGTCCGAGAACCACATGAAGGCTGTTTAGTTAATCCCCTCATTATGTAAACAGAAGCTAAACTGGACTTAAAATCATGCAAGTTAAACAATCTCCCCTCTCTTTCCCAACTACTCCCCATATTACCCGTAGCCCAGCTGAGAACTACAGAGGTTGTAAAAGCCACACCACCTGTCTCAATTTAAAATTCAAGTCCTTTCCTATTTCCATTACCACCATAGAGCTTACAGGTAAACTTGCTTTTACATTAAATCAGTTGGTTCTTTCCCTAACCCCAATTTTCTCTCCGCTTCTGTTTGATAATGAGCTCTTTGAACCAAGGACATTACATTTTGGCGTACAGTCTCATAAATCAAATACCGTAATTAAGTCTAATCCTATGTCCTTCACACCCAAGCTGTGCTCTGTGTGCGAGTAAAACTTCTGAAACAAACAAACGCCCTCCGGGGCTCATTACTTGCTGCATTACCGTAAGGGCGCTTTGTGGAAAGCTTTGTCTCATTGTTTATTTAAAGACAGCACTGTTAGACTATTTGAGATGAGCATCAAAATAAGTTCGTTATAAATGGCAAAGCTGGAGCGGTGCCTAATTGCTAATGCGAGTGGATAATTACAGAGGATATGAGCTTTGATATATGTATTGAATTGCAAGGTATGCAAGATACAGAGTTGTGTTTATATGTCTACATCTCTGCTTATGTGGCATTTATTGTAAGATCAATGAAGGTATTTAATAATGCATATAATATGGCTCATGCTTAAGAAAGTTATCACAGAAAAGAAATACACTATATAGCTGAAAAGTGTCATATAATGGGCCACATTAGGTTCCCAGGTACATTAGCATACATTCAAAGTAGCTGTGGAATTCAGACCAGTGCTTTTGCGTTAGGAAGACAACCAAGAGAATGTATTTCTCAAAATGCTAATCCTACATAGTATTTAAAAAAGAAAAAGTAATTAAGAAACCCACAATCATAACTGTCAAATCTCATTGGTACTGTCAGTCAGGAGGATAAAGTACCTAGGTAATAAAACATAATAGTACTTTTACCCACAAGAAAGCTGAAATTCATTTTCCCTTCCCTTTTCCAGGTATTACTTGATTCTGTATCAGAGTTAAATTATGAATAATTCTAGTTATGCCACTCACACTTTCTTCAGGCTTTTTATTCTTTCCTGACTAACTACATTTTGTCAGCTGGCAAAAGAAATAAAAATTTGCTATTCAGGGACATATACTCTGTTCCATAACCACAGCTTACATTTTCAGGCAGCTGGAGAGAAGGCTGGAAAAAGTAGTATGTTGGTTAAAATAGTACATTGGTGTGTTGTAAGCATCACCAGTCACTACATCTTCTCTCTTAGCATCATTCCTGAGGCCACCAAGATGACACATTTTAGCCTTTCTTGATATTTGCAGTGTTTTGGTTGATGCTGTTCCATAGGCACTTTACCCAGTCCTGTCTCTTCACAAAGCATGACAGATTCAGTCCGTGTGTGAAGTCCAAATTCAGTAAGACAACTAACGCAGGCACAAAAGCCTAGTGAAGGAACCCGAACAAAACTTGTGATACTAATTTAAAATCAGAAAGTTCTGGCAAACACTTCCACAAATTAAGAGAAGTTGTTCAAGAGAAATCAACACTAAATTCAAGAAAACGAGCCCAAATATTCTCGAACACGCTTTTTGCTGCTAATTAGAAATAAGTCGCAGCACTCCTCGTCACCCACGAGGTGCCATATATTACCTAGCAGGCAGCTCCTGTTGCATGCCCCATTAATTATGTTCCATGAGGTTTCTCGCTGCTATGGCACAGAGGCGCATTTACGGAGGTGAGACAGGAATGCAGCTACCGATGGTGACTAACAGGCCCCTCGTCAAACTTTCCAACAGCTGATGCTGGCCGTTGTTACTTTTTTCCATCTCTCCAACCAAGGATACTTTTTTCCCTTCATTGTACCGATAGGGGGTTAATGGCAGCTCTAATTTCCAGCATGCCTCATTGCCAACGTTTACACCGCAAATATTGGGGAAGGTGGTCTCAAGGCTCGGACCCTGCTCTAGGACAACTTCAGATACCTGGATTCATTGCCTAGCTCTGCCACATGCCTCCCATGGAACATAAAGCTTCCAACTGTGCAGAAAATAAAACACACTAAAAGCTCAAAAATGAGGGGGGGGGGGAACCCCACATGACTAGCACAGTTCAGTAATTCAGTACCAAACACATCTTGAAATGACAGAAAGCTACTCATGGATGTAAATTCATTTCCCCAAACATCTTTTCTGTAGTAAATTGTAAGACTACCAGTACATACATTCAAAAGCATTCTCCTTTTTAAAAAGGCGGGGGGGGAGGGGAGCTCAGAGAGCCTTGAGATTGAAAAAAACAGATTACACATCACCAAACCCAAAATAAGCCCAAAATCAAGCAGAAAGAAGAGCAAGGGGTTGCTTGGACCCTCAGTATCTCAACTATCCAAAGACCTGCAGTAGCCAGCGGAGAATGCTGAGCCCTAAAACCCTCTCCTGTACTAAACTACCCAGAGATGCTCCTCTCCACTTGGGATCCACAGCCTGAAACATCCTGCTGGAGACAGTTAAACTTCTTCTTCTTCCAAAAACTGAGCACAACTGCTCTCTTTTAAACTATGGATACAGGAGGAAGAATTCGGAGCAGTGCTGCCTGACCTCCCTGCCCCTGCCCCCATCCCACGCGCTACAGAACTAAGCCCAGATGCGGAAGAGAGGTTCAGTTTCCTCTTCTGACTAAGAGGGATCAAATCTAAAAGTAGAGCTTGCACACTCACATTCAACAGCTGTTTACAGTAAAGAAACAGTTCAGAAACAAGGACAGCAGCACAGGTTTATTCAACCTCATAGAAATGCCCCGACCTTTTGGGTCCCATTTACAGCATCTTGTTGTTCCATCAATCCTCAAATCCTTTTTGCAGAGGGAGGTGTGGAGAGGCACTCCTGCCTTCACCTGGCACCGCTCAGCACGCTCACTCAGACATGCGGCCAAGGGACACGGATACCCTGTCTCCTGAACAAGGAGACTGGGCATCTCTGCACGAGAGGAAGATTTCCATGCTCAGGTTCTAGTAGGTATCAGCCTCACGCTACACTTGATCTGAACAGCTCAGCTGCATCTTCCCCTTGTCTTCAGGTTTCCTAAACTAAGCACGTGAAAGTTTCTGCGTTGGCAGGTGAGCAAAAAAATATTCTAAAACACATGAAACAGCCTTTGCTTGGAAATCTCCACCTCAAAGCTAATCTGTTGAGCTGGTTCAACTCTTCAAGCAGTGAGGTCTGCTGACGCGAGAGACCTCCCCCGACTGGAGAGGTGCTGTGCACTTTTTAATCTTATTTATAGAATGGCCTCACTCACGCTTTGTTTAAGAAACAATTAGCCTTTGACAGTTTAAAATAAACAGGACTCTCCCTGCTGCAGAGTCACTAGACCTGAGCTGGATTTCAACTTCTTGCAATCGCATGAGGCTACCAGATGGACGAAATACTGTAAAAGTGACCGGTTAATTTGCCCAGCACCTTTCAGAACAGCATGCCCTGAGCAATACAGACAAGAGCAATAAAACAAGGACCCCATCAGTCAAAGGAAGCGAGCAATCATTCCAGCTCCTACCCCACTTTGTCCTCACCCATAGAGGCACCTCTGGAAGGTGAGGCCACCGCAAGCATCTGAACAGAGGACCTGCAGGAACGCAGGAGATGCAGGAGTTTAGCAGTGGCTGCACATCAAACGTGCAGTCGGGTAAATGTCTTCCCTGAACATACAGTTGTTTCTTTCCCGTCTCTTACATTGCTGCAACTGCTCCAAAGGCAGTAATTGCAATAGCTGGCACAGATAACATGACTTGGCATCGTAACTTTACATTTCAGTCCAAGCTCTTGTACCACCAGCAGAGGGTCAGCATTCCCATTCAACTGACACAGGAGTTTTCTACTGGTGACTTCACATTTCCTTCAAGGCCTTCAGCTCCTCAACTCCAGCCCCATGGCTCTGCAGCTGCCCTTCCCATGCCAGCGAGCAGGGCACAAAAAAGCTGTACTGAAAAGCTAACAGAGCTACATCAGCACTCTTGAACTCCTGGCCTGCCACTCGAGGAGAGATGCGAACAGGAGTCCTGTCTCATCCCAAGACGTTTTCTTGTGCTGGGTTAGCTGCCTCTTACTAAAAGAGAGCCTGCACAGTCTGTTAGTTAGGGTGTTGGCTTGGGTTCAGTCATTTCTCCTGGTAAAGAATTCCCTTGTGCCTTGGGAAAGCTTTGATCTTGGCTTCCCATCAATAAAACTGGGGGCAAACGTCCTACCCTAACTCCAAGGGATGAGGGGAGGATCAGCACTCTCAAGACTGCCAACACGTATTCAAGCAACACACGGTTGTACAAGCACCAGTCACAGCAAAAATGCTTATGACTGTAGACAAGCAGATGTTCTGTGAAATGAGGAACGTTTCTCTACATAATGAAAAGTACAAGAAAAGTACAGCAAATTTTGCTTCTCCCGGAAAACAGAACACAGCAATGAGATAAAACAACAAAACCAAACTCAACAACAAATCATGCCAACAAAGAAGGAGTGTTGGGGTTACAGGAATAAGAAACAATATCCAGTGATTAACAGTTGCAGAAAGCATAGATTTTCAGACAGGATTTAAAATTACAAGAGTCAGCAAAACAAAAGGAGATCTGAGGCAAAACAGAGAGTCGTGGATAGAGCAGGCGCAAAATTAACAAATGGGAACAAACTATGGAATAAACCCTTGTCAACAGATGAAATGAGTGAATGGCAATGGAAAATAAAACTTTTTTAAAAAATAAAGGACCTTCAACACTGTCTCTTTTCCAGTAACAGTATCCTACCAAATGACTTGGACATTCATTGTTAGCATTTTAGTACTGCCTCCACTTCACCCTACAGTCCCCGACTGAAGAGATGGCAGCGCACAGGCAGCCTAACACAACATACGGGAGCAATACCCAGGCACATGTTAATGAGCCGCAGACCAACCTCAGCACGTTTAATTCTTAATCTGAAGGTACAGCTAACATTTAAGCAGCAAATGACACTGATATTTAACTGGAGCCTGAGCTGCATCGTGAAGAGGATCACTACGATTCAAGCAGCACAGGAGACGTTTCCATCACCAAAGGTTTGAGGACACGCTGACTTCGGATGTGCCACAGCGTCACCAACACTACTGCGGCTCTCCCGTGAACATCAGCGGGAACCAACCGCTGCACCCTCGGCACAGGTCACTACAGCCGTATTACACGGTATCGACATACTCCTAACGCCATTCCCTGGGGTCTTCTGCCCTGGGTTCCAGAAAAGGTGATTCAAAGCCGCCACGGTTCATGATCCCAAGCAGGCAGGAGCGGTCCGGCGAGGCAGGCACAGGCACAGGCACGGCACACACACTGGCCCCACAAAGGGGGAGAGCAGCTCGTGGAAGAAGCATCCCCATGAAATTAAGTACCTGATTGCTAAGGACCGCAGACAAAACTTCAGGCAAACGCAAAACAGAAGGGGATACACGTTTAACGAGCTGATCACCGCGATGAGCAAGGCAGCCAAGAGTCTGTCCTTCACACCGTTCTCAAAAATTCTCAGTAAAATAAACACACACACACACACCCCCTCAAAAAAAATACCCTACCCGAGCAAATTAGCTACGAACAACGATTCTATGAGCGCGTTTGGCTACAGCACAGGGCTATTTCTACAGAGCGGGTCCTGGCAAACGCTGGGTATTCCGGCTCGGGCTGGCCCGGAGGTGCGGCCCCGGCAGGAGCCTCACGCGGAGCCGCCGCCGCCCCGCCGGTACCGCCGCCGTTCGGGCCCCGCTGCCCC